>OY755209.1:32814476-33186856 GCA_963576765.1 Draba incana
ACTCTATCTTTTAATGCAGTATTATTCAGTTATTATGCTTGTTTCAATCATCATGTCTGAGTAATCTACTAGTTAGGTTTAGGGTTTTTCAAGGGCTGATGATAAATTGCTAGAACTTTATTACTGTTGGGATTAATCTAATCTGAGTTCTTCACCTTGATAGTTTTAATTCTATTTTAGGATTGATCACCCTGAATTAGATATACTAGGTTGATGGACAGATGCGATAGCATTGTTGGTTAGCTGGAACGATATCATAGGCGAGCAGAATTACCTAGATGCAAAGGAATTTGGTTTAGGAATTCTGTGAACAATCAAACTTGAACTGAATGCTTGCTTAGATTCAATAGGTTTGCAAAGGAATTTGGAATCTAGGGATCTAAGGATAGATAGTTTCTGCAACGGAAGTTGATTAGCTTTACATTAGTGTTTGAGTTCAAGAACAATACTTAATAAATATCCCGACAGTAATTTAGTGCTTAATTTAGAGTCATGCCTGCGAATTACCCGATGCCTAACGCTTCGTTTCATTGAATTAAACAACAACAACCATCGTTTGCTTTCTTTTACTTATTTGCATTTACACTACACATTATTTACTTAGCATAATTTGAATATGAAATTTCATTCTGTGAATCTTTTCCCTGTGGATTCGATCCCTAAGTGTTACTACGATCTCTTAATTTGAGAGAGTAGCTCAGGGTTAATTTGAGCATATCAGAAGACCATTCCTTTGCACAGCTGGTGCAAAGATTGATCTCAAGCACAGACGCATTGATCTCCAGCTGGGAGATAATGAGATGACATTCAAAATGGGCAAGCTGCTGGAAAAGCCTGAGATCGATGACCCAGGCATTTTGATCCCTCGTGATGTTCCACCTGAGCCACCTTGAAGAGCACACACGTCGAGCTAACGACGTTAAACAAAGCGCTTAGTGGGAGGCAACCCACTTGTAAGTGTATATATATGTTCTTTCTTTTTCATTTTTTTTTTTTTTTTCGGTTTTACCTTGGTTTTTGTTTTTCTTTTTGGTTTTTCCTTAGGATTCTCGTCACAGAAGTTTGGAATCGGAGCCAGCACACTGGACCGGTCGGTCTCCTAATAGACCGGTCGGTCTTGATGTTTTCTCACTGCTCGATCCCAGTAGACCGACCGGTCTGTTCGGTCGGTCCACTCACTGGACAACCTAGACCGATCAGACTCACTGCAGACCGGTCGGTCCCTCCCGCGTCCCACGGATTGGCTGATACCGATGCTCCCACGTCCCGCGGATCGGTCTTGCACGATGCACCCCAGACCGACCGGTCCCTGTATCAGACCGGTCGGTCCACTTGGTCTCAAGCCAAGCACGCGCTTTTTCCCACCCCTGACCCGTGCCCAGAGTTCTGCTGACGAAGTTAGACTTTCTTTTCTTTTTCATTTTTCATTTTATTTTGTTTTTTTTAATAGTCTTTCCTTTGGATCTATTTTCACACCGGGTCGGTGTGAAGTAAGTCTGGGGGGGAGTACTATTCGTACTAATTATATTTTCAGTTTTCTTATTTTCAGTTTATTTTAAACTTTTGTGAAATGAATGCGATTCTAGGACCACATGATGTTTGCTAACTCTGTTTTTAGATGAACAGTGACTAACCAATGTAATGGGAAGATTAAAAACCCCATAGGCGGATCAGTGTTACCAGAAGGCTCCCGTCTTCTTGAAAGCTAACGCTGATACTAATATGCTATTCTGTTTTTCTTAACTCAGGGAATTCGAAATCGCATAAGAAGTAGCAACAACGTTAGGAGTCCTATCCTTTTTCAAACACTATCCTCTCTTCAGGACTCCTAATGGTCAGACTCACTTTTAGTCTGGTACCACACCCTTACCTTAACCTTTCTTTCAAACCTCATGCATTCTATTGAAGACATTGACATGCACTCAAGCGCAAAAACTCCGGAGAGATAGTCCGGCCAGCTGATCATTCTAAAGACCTCCCGGTACAATTTATCAAACTTTCTGCTTAGGATCTTGTTAATAGTGGCATTTCTTTATTTATTTTTCGTTTCTCTTTTCATCATTGTGCTTAGAAAAAGCTAGAACTGATCCCCAGCATTTTCATTCAAAAAGAAAAAAAAGAAAAAAAAATAAATAAATAAAAAAAAAAATTAATTATTATGATAAAATGCTGAAAGGGATAAGAATAAAGCTTAGATTTTAAAAGAATATCTATTAAGCACATTTCCATTTCTTGTTCTCCGCATTATTTCTTTAGATAAGCAGAAAGTTAGTTTATTTTAAAAGAATAGGTGGTTTTAAGTTTGAAAAGCTGTGCATCATCCTTGGACTTAGTTCTCTTGGGTTTTTGTGTCATGACTTGCATTCGGCCGCGACTGAGGTTAGCCTAAACACTTATTACCACCATTAAACAGCCTAAATCCCTAACCCTTATGCGACGGACATTTTCCCTTTGGTAAGATTTCTGGACCCTGGTATAGAAGTCGCTGAGACATAGGAACTTGAGTATGGTAACATTGCTATGTATTTGGCAAAGTACATGAAGTACCATCTTGGTTTTTGATCTGTTTATGAGTTTTCAGGCGGTTAGCATTACATTTGTGGGGTCCTACAGGATTGCATTCAGCTCACAAAGGTTAGTTGGTTTTTATAGCTTCCTTGAACTTATTTCTAGTTTGGCTTCACTTGAGGACAAGCAAAGATCTAAGTCTGGGGGAGTTGATATAACGTGAATTTGGAGTTTCCTAACCATGTTTTTAACGCGTTTTCGGAGCCTTTTGAGTTGTCTTGAGTCATTATTTAGGTCCATACATGAGGATTTGGAGCTACACGCGTTCGGGAAAAAGATTCAAGAAAATAGGCGAAAATCGGTGAAATAAAGGCCCTGGACCGACCGGTCCAGTGGTAGGACCGACCGGTCCCATGGTGGAACGAGTCCAAGACCGATCCGAGAGAAGACCGATCAATCCGAGACCGGACCGGTCGATCCACTTACGGACCGACCAGTCAATCTGACGGCAATTTGAAGACCGAGGCAATGGCACATAGACCGACCGGTCTGCTTGGTCGGTCTAGCCACTGGAAGAAGCAGACCGACCGGTCCAATCCTGGACCGACCGGTCCACTTGCAGATTTTTTTTAGGGATTTTTGCTTTTTCCGTTTTATCCTATAAATACCTGTTAGGTTTCAGACTTTTTACACACCCTTTTTCTGCACGTTTTTACTCATACTTTTGGAGATTTAGAGTTGTAATTGGGAGAAGATCTCATCATCCCTTGGAGAAGATTTCTGAACCCTTATACTTTTCTATTCTATATATTATGCTTTTCTCATTCATGATTTCTGCTTGTTCGTTTATCATGTCCGAGTAGATCTCTAGTTAGGTTTTAGGGTTTTTGATGGATTTCACAGATTGAATCAGACACAGATAGATTACTTATTCTTACCATCTTCATCACTGTTAGGCATAAAGCTAGGATTGAACTAGCCATTTAATCACTAGATCTTAGGTTGATGCACATTCCAAAAGCTTGTGCATAGTTGGAACTACTGTTGATGAGCAATTATTCTTTAGTCTCGAAAGTGAATTAGAGTTGATTGTGAACTGATCAAACCTGAACTGTAATGCTTGCCTAGGATAGCCGTGACCAAACGAAAGTTTAGGCACTCGGATCTCTAGGGAAAGTAACTGTTATCACGAAAGTGGGGTAGTTTATAAAAGTGTTTGAGTTTAAGATGCATGCATACTTAGAATCTGAATAGTTGTCTGGTTCATGATTGTGATTTCCTGAGAATTCCCTATTGCCTAACGTTTTTAATTATCTGAATTTAAACCGTTTTAATTTGCTTTCTTGTCTTTAATTTTAATTACAATCACCCATCTTGTTTCCTGCTTAGCTTAGTTTTAAAATCTAAAATATGTTGTGTAAGCCATTGGTCCTTGTGGATTCGATCCCGTTATTTACTACTGCGTGCCTGTGTACTTGCAGTGATTTATTTGGGTTAAAACCTGACCGTATCAAGTTTTTGGCGCCGTTGCCGGGGACCAATTGTGTTTACCATCAGATTTGATTTGCGAATTTAGTCTAAGCAATTTGCTAATTTATTTTTGTTTTTGTTTCGTTCTTTGGTTTTCTTTCTAGGTACCAGTCATGGAATTAGCGGATCAAGCTGTTATCACGAAAGTGGGGTAGTTTATAAAAGTGTTTGAGTTTAAGATGCATGCATACTTAGAATCTGAATAGTTGTCTGGTTCATGATTGTGATTTCCTGAGAATTCCCTATTGCCTAACGTTTTTAATTATCTGAATTTAAACCGTTTTAATTTGCTTTCTTGTCTTTAATTTTAATTACAATCACCCATCATAATTACAATCACCCATCATAATTAATTAATTTTAATTATCATTAACCCAGCCAATTACGGCTGATTTACGTAAGTTAGCTGTAACTACCTCTCATAAGTCAGCCAACCGGAGAACATAACTCAGTCGTCTCTTATCTAAAACTCAGCCAATTTTCCACAAATCAGCCCGCCGTTGTATAACTCAGCCATAACCTGTGTTCTTTAGTCAGTCGTTATCTCATAAGTCAGCCAGATTTCTGTAAATCAGTCGTAACTAACGGCTGATTTATGTTCGTAAATCAGCCGTTATCTCATAAGTCAGCCAGATTTCTGTAAATCAGCCGCTAACGGCTGATTTATGTTCGTAAGTCAGCCGTTATCTCATAAGTCAGCCAGATTTCTGTAAATCAGCCGTAACTAATGGCTGATTTATGTTTGTAAGTCAGACGATCTCTCATAAGTCAGCCGCGTTTTTTAACTCAGCCGCAACGTAACTATAATCCAGCCGCAACGTAACCATAACTCATCCGTAGCGCTTTACGGCTGAGTTCATTAATACACGTCAGCGATTTCTACGTGGTTGCTTACATGGCTATGATATTTTTGTAATTACGTTTTTTGTCACAACGTAACAAAATAGCACTCTGGGTATTAAAAAAATGCCAGTAATAAAAAAAGGTTTTATATGATTCTAGTCATATTAATTAATTTATGTGGGATTTGAGTGGGATTTATGTGGGATTTGCATAAACAGTTAAACATCTAATAGCTTAATTAGTTGGTTGATCTCCTTCTATTTGCACCCATTCTTTGGGTTCAAGTCCCAAATTAGTCATTTCATATGTTTTTTTGACCAAGTGTGCAGCCATAATAAAAATCATTTGGATCCGCCCCTGATCGCAACATAAATGTTAAATTATGTCGGTAAATACATTTCTTTACATTTTAATCTGTACAATCATCTTTTTAATTTTCTCGTGTATGTTATACTGTAATCTGTAAAGAAAATAGAGTTGATAACTAAATTTACGTGATAATTGTGTGGGTTTGATTGGATCCAATCATTGCATGATTTATTGAAGGTCACAACAATTGTGATTTGGTTGCTATGATTTAGTTTTTATTTTGATTATGGCTGATCAAGTGATCGTAAGGGCTGATCACGTGGATTTGACTGATCATAGGTTGATAAATTTTCAGATAAAACATCCATGGCCTTATCCGTGTAAACCTTTGTACTTGAAATTCTAAGCTCTTCTGGTTATCAACGGTCAAGGCTGAATTAACACACATGATTTGGTTCATGCCAAACCAAAGGTTTTCACATTTGTCTCGTCGGTATTCAATCATGTTCTGTCTCGCACGTCTGTTGATCAAGTTTGGAATTGGATGAGAATATGATTTTGGTGATTACATCAAATTGTACTTAAAAAATTGTTAAGAGCTTTTCACTACACATGTATTACATGTTGATATTAATCTTGATAGTTGATATAGATGAATAGATCCCATCAATAAACAAACACATAAACTTCAATTAGTGAATTTATTAGTTTAGTAATCGAAAGAGAGACCATTTTTAAATGACATATGCACCATTTTGAAAAAAGATAAGTATGATTTAAATTCAAATCCTCTTTAAGTGAAATGAATTGGATGATGTCTGAATATGTATCTAATGTTTTGATTTATGCTCTATACGAGATTTAGTCGACTTATGTTTTTCTTTAATGTTATTCAAGCATTGTAATTATTATTTTTTCTCCACTAATTTCATTGGGTATTTTGTTCAAATGTAAAATTGAACATTCAACTATGAAAAACGCAGAATCTTAAAATTGCAAATAAAAACCGAAAATCATAATAATAATTTATTCATATGAACATATCAATTACAACCAAGAACATTTGAATAATAACGAAGTGGTCGTATCCCAGTGGTACTTGAGGGAGGTAATTCTCAATAAGGTTCCGGGTTCGATTCTTGGCCACCAGGGGATTAAAATTTGGGCATCGCCGGCGACACAGATTACTCTCTTGGGCCTAGAAAGCCTTTGGAGAAATTGTGTATAATTCAAAAAAGAAGAAGAACATTTGAATACTAAAAAGAAATTACATTTATTGGGTTTTTATGTTTTATATTATTATTGTTGGTTACAAATAATTCCACTTTGTGACAAAAGAATCAATATACAATTAATTACTAACTTCTTACTAGTGAATTAAGGTAATTGAAAATGATTAATCAAAATCATAAAAGAATTAATTAAGCATCACATTAAATTAAATAAAACAACGAGAAAAGCGTTGTCAAAAAAAAAAGAGAAAAGCACGATTTATTGGACTATTAATTAACCCAAGTATGTATGTGCTTGTGCTTGTGCGTGCACGTGGGGTTAATGCTCCTTATTCTCTCCTCTTCAACGTCGAACAAGTTCTTGGTTACTGCATCCGATGCCATGGCCAAGAACTCTGACCAGTCGCTGCAAAATAGTTTTGAATAAACTAATTGTAAGAAAAACAATCGCATATAAAGTACCAAATAAGAATTTAAGAGATACAATAGAAGCTTGTTAATATTCGTTAAGCTATTTTTGTAGGGTTTCTTATAAGTTATAACCATCGGAAAAAATTCAAAGTTAAATTCCATACTATTGATATATATATTGCTAAAGAACTATTGATCTATTTTTCTACTGTATAAATAACAAATAATTAACGTCAAGCTAATTAATGGAAGAATAATCTAACACATGAAAGTAAATGATCACCATGATAAGTAAACTTTTTGACTGTACACGGCAAATTAGACTCATATCTTATCCTTTAGCGAGAGCATATTTCAAATGTATATATGATTTTTTTTATTTTTATTTTTTGCAAATCTTATATGCATGCAAATACGACACGAAAATGTAAATTTCCATTCATATTTCAATATACGACTCTCACGAACTTTTTAAAAACACATGTGAAATTAAATCGTTAAGTTTTTCTTTTAAAGTTATTAACATATAATAATATATAATTAAATGTTGAACTATATATATATTTCACTAAGTTGAGAAATGATAAACTAATATTGACCAGGGACCTAAAAGAGCATACCCACTAGATGTATCAAAGGTGAGTCCTACGGTAAATTTTGCTTCCTCGAGAGCCAATTGAAACCTTCGGATCTCAGCAGCCGAATGTGTTCCATTGTCCTTAACACAGAGTTCTGATGGCTTCACATCGCAAAAAATAGGGATGACTCTCTTCTTGTTCTCCATGAGCAACGTGAGTTCATGAAGACAGAAGTAAGAGTCACAGTAACGAGGAGAGAAGACCGCAATACCAACCCCGCATGCTTTGATTGCCGTATTGATCTCGACGAAAAGTCTGTCACCGGGCTTTAAACTCTTACTATCCAAAAAAGCATTTAAACGTAATCTAGTGAAATGATCATATAATAGGCCCGAAATAGTCTTCTTTGTATCGATCCCACGATGGTTGATGAAAACATCACACTCATATGGGTTAGGAAGGATTGATTTTGTTATGTGTTTTGCGTATGCGAATTTTGAACAGGGTGCTAACAACCGTTGCATCGAAGGGTTTTGAATGGATGAGAAATAAATGAAATAACGGGATGAATCAAAGAAAACTATATATACTGGAGGACTGTATTTTTTTTTTTGTAAAAAAAAAATTAAGAATGGAAGATGAACGGGTTTCAGAGGTAAAAAGTAGATTATGTGTCTATATTTATAATAGTTTTAGCTGTCGTTTATAAATATTTGAAAATAGTGGTTCTTCTCTAATATTCAAGGAAGAATTCAAAGTTCGTTTTCTAACATTTGGACTTCAAGAAGAGCTCGATCAAATATATTTAAGCGAATGAAATTATTTTTGTCTTTGACTTGTAAGCATTTTTGTCTTTGCTCATGTGTTTGAACAAAAGATAGAAAACCTTCAAAGACGTATATATACTTTTACATCAAAAAGTATTTCTTATTACTTTTCCTTTGTTATATCGTAAAGTGAAGCATCCTTTGAAACGGTCACTGTACCAAAAATAAGTTGTACTCTTAATAAATGCTACAATAAATTAAAACCTCTATCAGCATACTGAAACAGAAAAATTTATACATTAGATAAAGGGTTCCCTTAGATAGACTACTTTGCAACCATTTAATATATATATTTTTTTTTTCCAACGACCATTTTTTTAATAATTTTTTGTTTCCAACGACCATTTCAAAAGTGTTTATACACTTTTGTTTTGCATTAATGGTTAATCATATTAACTTCTTTTTTTTTTGTCATCTATTTCTATTAAGGTAGTAAGAACCCAAGTTCTGAACTACAAAACTGACCAAGTCAGTCACAGTTCCGTTCAAGATTGATACAACATAAACATCAATCAAGAAGGCCAAAAAGAACAAAAGAATACGTTCAAAACACATGAGCTGCAATTAGCAAGAAACAGAGGACATGGATTTCTCAAACAAAAACTCTTCCTGTAGCCATTCCGGAGAACCTAACGCTACATACGACTGAGACCTATATATGATCTCTAGTCACGCTTTGTAAGATGAGAAACGCTCCTCTATTCGCTCTTCTTGACACATTTTCCATTTTCCAATCCTCAATATAGTTAAGATCTTTTAAGATCACACCAGATTGAAACAAAAAAGAAGGCCATGCCTTCGGCCTATTTGTTGCTCCAACCAACACTGCATCTTCTAATTCAGAAACAACAAAGTTAAACTTTAGATCTCTAATGCTTTCAATAGCCCAGCGGATGCATAACATCTTTGCATCCTCAAGATACTCTTCACCATTGAAACATCTTCGACTATGCATCACCACATCCCCAACATAGTCACGCAAAACCCAAGAAGCTCCTACCAAATCAAGTTCCTTTTCCCATGATATTCCAATGTTACATTTAACCCAATGAGGAGGAGGAGCTTTCCATTTGTGCATAGATGTCACCCTTTCACTATCTTGGCTTGTACCACCTTGATCATCAACTTGCTTAGCCAAAAACCACTTAACCACCTCTTCATGAATTTTCCCTGCTGTTTCATTAGCTAAAGACACAATCCTTTCAAACAGAAATTTGTTCCTATTTTTCCAAAGGAACCATAAAATTCAAAGGAAAGATCTTCTAGTTTCTAAAGAAATCTCCTTTCTTTTCAAACCTTGCAGAAGATATTGCACATTAACAAAGACAGATGTGGGATGAAAACCATATGTGGATGAGGATAATTAGTTAGAGCCCATACCAGACGAGCCAAAGGGCAAGAGAACAAGACATGGTTGACCGATTCCCCATCAAAGCCGCAAGCTTGGCACCTTACATCTGTGATTAATCCCTTTGAGATGAGTCTATCTGCCACCGGTATAGCCTCCCATAAACACTTCCACAGAAATGTTTTGATGTTTGGAGCTGTTTTTAAAGCCCATAAACACTTCCGAACTTTTCCTTTTCTTGTTTTTTCGCTTTTTCTTGCTTTGTTCTTGTTCTTTTTTTGTTTTACAACCTTTCCACTTGAAATAAAATCTAGATTGACATTTTAGTCTATTCTTTACCAATCCATATTGGATTTTACGAAGTGCGGCGAAAACTTCCAAAGTTTGTGGTCATACACAAAACGGTCATTGTTCTTCCAAAAATATTTGAAACTCATCTGTTTCATTGATAGTCAAGATAATATTAATTGGAGACTAGTGAATAATAAAAGTTGCTTTAATATATCTAGATTGTTACTTGTTAGGTAAAACCCAGTTAAATGGTTGTCCTTGGGGAATATTTGGGAGAAACTTGGATAATGATTTTGTATAAAATCAAAGAAAAAAAACTATGCTTTAAAACTAGTAATTTGTTTTGTTACAACGGTTTTATTTTTTTTATTTTTTGAGATGATGATGTTTTAAAAGAATTTTAAATTGGGCAAATTTGTTTTAACTCTATTAGATCTTCATATGTGTAAGCACCTGACACTAGTTTTTGTTTTTGTTTTTCTAATAACCAAGAAATAATTCGAGATTTTATCATCCGACTAATTCTCTGCCGCCGTCGAGTAACTTATTTACCGGATTTTTTAATTAATCTAAAACGTGGTACGAGTTTCACATGTCAAATGAGTGTAGTTAGATAATTTTATGCATGGGAAAAATTGACAATGGCCTAGATCCATATGAAAACTCTTTCTCAAATGGGATCACTAATCCATTACCATTTGGTTATCCGATACTAGTTAATGTTAAGTATTTAGATTTTCCTTTAATTATATTCATAATTAATTATAGTTCGATTGCAAACCAAAAACACATTGGTAATACAATATTTTAAAAATCATATAAATAGACAGAATTTCCACATTTTTATATTTTATATATAAATCTTCTACAAAAACCAAAATGAGGTATGTGCGTGATGTGTAGCATATGAAAGGCATGATAAGGCAGTTCGAAAAAAACCTGCCTTTTTCTCCAAAATTTAATGCTTTTTGGCCGCTAAATTAAGGCCCCACGATTAGCCACGTGTCATTTCCTCGTCGAGGGTCCCAGTTCGGTACTCGTATGCACACACAAACCTAACACCTATTTCTACTCCCATCCTATATGATTCATATTCACTCTCCGAAATCTCATTCCTCTTCCTAGTACTTATTCTCTTGTAGATCATGAGACTGATTTCGTAAGAACATCATTTTGTGTTTTTCAGTTTTAAAAGAAATCAAGTTGATGGAAAATATGGGGGACTCGAGCATAGGGCCGGGCCATCCGCACCTACCTCCCGGGTTTCGGTTTCATCCGACCGATGAGGAACTAGTAGTTCATTACCTCAAGAAGAAAGCTGCTTCTATTCCACTTCCGGTCTCAATCATCGCCGAGATTGATCTTTACAAGTTCGATCCTTGGGAGCTTCCAAGTAGATATGCTTTTTAAATGTAGTTATTAAGTTTTTTTTTTTTTTTTGGATTAAAACGTATAATTATTTATTTATTTTGATAATGAACAATGAAACCTAACAATAATTTGAATTTTGATATAAATAGTGACTGATCACTTGGTATAATTGTTTTGAATGGTTTAGGCAAAGCGAGTTTCGGAGAGCATGAGTGGTACTTCTTTAGTCCTAGAGATAGGAAGTATCCTAATGGGGTTAGGCCAAACCGGGCGGCAACTTCCGGGTACTGGAAAGCCACAGGAACCGATAAACCGATATTTACGTGTAATAGTCACAAAGTTGGTGTCAAGAAAGCGCTTGTTTTCTACGGTGGAAAACCTCCTAAAGGGATTAAAACGGACTGGATCATGCATGAATATCGCCTCACCGATGGTAACCTTAGCACTACAACTAAGCCACCTGACTCAGCCACGACAAGGAAAAACTCATTACGGGTATGTAAGATGATCTAATATTAAACAAATGTTGGGTCATTAAATTTGAGTCTCTGTATAGATTTTTGGTTAAAGGTCGACATACCATAACCACATGAAAAATATTTTAGTTAATTTTTAGTAAATACTATACGTGAATTAACAATGAACTTAAGTCATTATAATCAAACCTCATTAGTGCTATATATAACATAGTGCTATATACAACTTTGTTGCATTCGCCACATACCTTGTAAATTTACAACAATACTTCACGTAGGGAGCTCGAAATGTGATATATTTTTTTGGTAAAACTGCGACTAACACCCTATAAATTATTACGTATAATATAAATTTTTGCAGTTAGACGATTGGGTTCTATGTAGGATCTATAAGAAGAATAGTTCACAAAGACCAACAATGGAGAGAATATTACTAAGAGAGGATCTAATGGAAGGAATGCTCTCAAAATCATCTGCTAATTCTTCTTCCACATCGGTCTTAGACAACAATGACAACAACAACAATAACAATAACAACAATAACGAAGAACACTTTTTCGATGGCATGGTTGTCTCTTCGGACAAACGTTCCATGTGTGGCCAGTATCGGATGGGTCACGAGGCATCGGGATCGTCATCATTCGGATCCATCTTATCGAGTAAGAGGTTTCATCATACGAATGATCTCAATAACGACAACTACAATGTCTCTTTTGTCTCAATGCTTAGTGAGATTCCTCAGAGTTCGGGGTTTCATGGAAATGGAGTTATTGATGCGACGTCTCTAGCTGATCATGGGGTTTTACGACAGGCGTTTCAGCTTCCGAACATGAACTGGCACTCATAATCTATATAGATATGGATGTATGTATCTATGCACACATAATATAGTTTACATAGATATATACTATATGGGAATATATATGACACACACGATCTCACATATGTATACGTATCTGTTTACGTCAAGAAAGGTGTATACGTCTGTTTTTACTCCATGGTTGCAAGATGTGTACTAATAACAGAAGCTGATTAAAGAAAAATATTAAAATATAACAGAAAAGTATTTACAAGATGGAGTATAAGATGTGTAATATCTTATCATGTTTATTGTTCTAACAAATAGCATGCTATTTCGATTATTTACAAGATATAAGCTACGATGATATAAGATGTTTTTAACGCATCAAATTTAACGAGTTCCAAGACTGACTTTTGGAACTTCTCCACAAAATTTCTCTATTAATTAAAAGTAACTCAACATGCTATAGTTAGCACACAAAAAAAAAAAAACTTACCATGCTATAACGACGTTTTTCTTTGCTTTAGATACGAAATGTAGAGAGATAACGACAACAATGAGCTAGTAAAAATTTTAAGGACCACTTTGTTTGGGTTGGTTCTCATCCCTCAAGATCCACGGTTAAAATCATATGTCTTTATACATAAACAGACACTTACGTCTTTATACATAAACAAACTCCTACGTTTTTCTACGAAAACAAACTCCTATTTATTCCTACGAAAATAGACTCATAAATCTTTCTGCAGAAAGACCCCATAGTTTTTATGAGCTAAGTCATTTCCGTAGAAAACCCTTAAATTATTTCTACAAAAAACCCTATATCTTGTGTTAACGATGTCGCTGCAGTTATGAACGACGACGCTGCACTACAAGCAACGACGATGCTGAAGTTATGAACGACGACGCTGCAACTACAAACAATGACGTTGTTGTAGTTACGAACGACGGCGCTGCAGCTATGAGCAACGACGACGTTGCAATTACATAACGTCGAAGCTATGAAATGTTGCACTAAATGAAGCGTCTCAGCTATTTGCCGAAGTCTCTTAAATCACTTGGTGGATCGAAGTCTCTTAAACATCTTATTGGGTCGAAGTCACGACTTAGAAAGTTCCAGAACCAATATTGTCCACCGATGAAGGCCACACAAACGCAACAACGAAGAAGAATTGAAATCGCCGAATACTTAAAAGGAAAATTTTCTTTATCGCTTAGGGGAAGACTTGGCCGACTTAGAGGATTTTTCTTTATCATTTATGGGAAGACTTAACCGGCTTAGAGTGTTATAAATACTCTTGTACATTTTTTGAGAAAGGAATCCGCAATTTATTACGCAAAACAGAGTAAAAACTTTCTTTACAGCAGTTCAATCACGTTCATATTTATAACCTAGAAATCTCTTCTCCCTTCAAAATCTTTGACGAATTTAATTGTGTTAGTTTCGACTCTCACACATGTCTTAATAGATGAAGCTTAAGTTTCTTTATCTTTCCTGATCTCTAGTTAAGATCTTTCTCACTCTCTCTTTTTAAGACATCCGTAAAGGAAGAAGCTTCTTCCTTTCATAGTCCCTCTTCCTGCCTCCTTTATTTGTAACCATACTGGACCAGCTTTAATATAGCCGAACTATGTACCAGTTTTTGCTTGTTTTCGAATTCGGCCCATGAAGACCAACACTAAGCTTTAACTGAGTTCAGTCCGCAAATCCAAGATTAATCACATTTTTTTAAGAAAAATAAAACAAAATTTTCCATTTTGGAAAAGAAATACTGCAAAATAAAATACTATACATTACGAAAATATGAAAAATAGATTCATGATATCAATATGGTAATGAAAATATTCCTGTGGACATATATACTCATATAGTGAATATATTTCTATCTTGGAAATTATAGTCCTCAACTTAATCATACTATTGTGGTTTCATTTTTTTACTCAGCTAAGTAGAAACACATATCTACTGACAAAGATTATTTGTGGCTTGATAATTATTTAATCTATACGTTAATTAAGAAGACATACTGAAAAATACCTTAGGTACCGTTCAAAGAGCGTTTTAGAGAACATGTCATTTAATTTAATCAATCAAAAATTTGAACTAAAATTATATGGAATGGTAAAAAACGCTACATATTTTCATCAATTTTATAACAGAAGCTCTATAATACATGTTGTACAAAATTAAGCGCAACTTAATGTAATATTTTTAATAAAATCTACTTTTAAAAATTTATGATATATTAACAAGCATTTTATTATTACATTTATAACAATAATTATCTATTGTGTATATATGTATTTAGATTAATATATATTGTATAAATATTTTTATTATAGTTGCATATTAAATCACATTTACAAATATTTACATTTCATTATTAGAAACATACATATCTTGTTTTCTGTTTGTTATGTCCGACGAATTCATAGAAATTTAAATTTACATGATTTATTGTTTACTTTATAATTTACATGAATAATCATGTCTATAATTATATAGTTCTCTTTCCATCTAGAGTATGCACCTAAACAAAGCAAAAAATTTCAACATTAAAGATTATTTGAAATTGTTAAGAGACTTTAGTCTAGTGGCATGAGGTAAATCCACTGAGAGAAGACACCATCACACTCTGGATCGAGTCACTCTGCCTACGTTATGTAGGAATTAGGCTAATGGGCCAGTCAACTGTGCATGTCAATTGTGGCCCAATATTGACAAAAAAGACTATTTGAAATTAAGAATGTTTTAATCTATATTTATTTCTTTTAGTTGTAGCTTTCAAAACATTAGTTGATTATGATCATGATAAATCATATAAGCAAATCATGGTTTATTTTCATTTTGAGACAAAGTATATCAATCATGTATTTTTTTCTAATTCGATTTTCATAGTTTTATTTCTTATTTGAAAAAAGTGGAATAATTTGTTTTACAAACAAAATATAAGCAACACACAAAACAAATTTAAGATAACAAAAATACAACAATTCTTATTTTGGTTTAATTGATTATGATAAATTTTAGATTCACGACTTTAAGTTCTCTTTTAACCATTGAACAAAATTAAATCCAAATAATAAAGCATATTATATAATTGAAGAGAAAATATTCACAGCGAGTGCCTTTAAGAAACTTCATTACTAAAAGCTAAGCTTTGTGGAAAATCTAACTTTGCGATAACTAGTAATAATACAATTAGCCTTTAATCTTTATCCTAAATTGTGCTACTTGGCAGTTGGCATAGTTTAAGTTTTTTGTGGAAGACCTAAATTTGTTTCTTTTTCTGGTTTTTGGTGCAATGACCATTTGTACTCTCTTGGTTTTTCTAATGATTTGTTCCGGTTTTAATAAACTGTAACTGTACCGAATAGCTAAATTGAAATAGATTTATTTCTTTCTCGGATTTTGTTGCTCCATAATAACGATATAATATTCATTCGTTGTAATGATAATATAAATATAAGAAATGGATTATTATCCAATGCTTTGTTTAACATATCTTATATTAGCAAATAGATTATTAGAATTGCCGGTTGACATTTTTCTAGTGCAGTTTCGACCAATTAAGGCGCCGACTGGTGGACTCATCAACTAAATTTGGCACCTCCTTTGCAGCAAATAAAGTTGGTATGTGATGTGCTAAGTTTTAATCCAAAATAATTCTGCAAGTGCACAGACATTTACAGTAGTATATAGGGTATCGAATCCACAAAGACCAAGGTTACACTATGAGATTATAGATTCTGATTTAAAGCTAGGATAAAATATGGGTTGATGAATTTCGTGACGATGAAAACAGCAAATTAAACGATGTAAAATCAATAAAGACAAGCACTAGATCAAGGTCATTCTCTGGTGATCTCGGAATAAGGACTGAGCGACTATTCATGAATTAAACTAAGTACGGTCTAGAACTCAAACACAATGATAATATTGCCCCACTGTCGTGATGCATCAATATCTTTATCTAACACCCTAAATGCCTAAACTGCCGTTTGAATTCAGAGATGTTAACAAGCATTAAGAGTTGGTTCAATTTGTTCACAATTGATGGTAACAATCAACTGTCGTTGGTTACACACCAATTGCTCACCAATGGTTTATCTAGCAACCTAGAGCACTGTCGTGAATAAGTTTAACTTGTATTCATAGATTAAGTGATCAGTATTAATCTAAGCATGAAAAATCCCTATTGATGAAGACATATGATTATGCAATCCTATTTGGCTCAGTCACTAACATCCTAATTCACCTTTGAAAACCTCAATCTAGCTAATGGACTACTCAATCATGGAGAAAACAAACACAACAAAACAATAAAGAGAATTCATGATGATAAATAAAATAGATAAGGGTTTAGAATTCTTCTCAATAGAGTTGTGGAATGAATCTCCAAATTGCAAATCCAAAAGCAAAGAACAACAGGAAGTCTCCAAAGAAGTTCTAAAGATGTCTCCAAAAAGTAACGTGAAAATGGAATGAATCGTCCCCTTTTGTTTTGAGGTGGCTACCTCTTATTTATAATTAAAAGTAGGTTAAAATCGGATCTGGGTGACCGACTGGTCGGTCTGGTCTTGGAACGGTCGGTCTGGTCTTTGTCTTCTCACGGTCTTCAAGCGTGGACCGGTCGGTCTCGTGTGCCGATCGACCGGTCCTATTTCCAGGGGCTCCGAAGTCTGCAAACCTCCAAGCGAGCAGGTGCTCAGAGGGGACCGAGCAGGTGCTCAGAGGGGACCGAGCAGGTGCTCGGTTATGAGAAAATGCCTTTTCTCTCCAAATTCATCACGTTTGCTCCAATGACCCCCAATAACTCAAATCCATGTTCCCAAGCCTCCTTTAGACCTAAAATGACTCAAAAGAGAAAGAAAGACTCGATAAAACCCTACAAAACAAAGGTTAGAATGCGCCAAAAACGCATTATATCAGTATGAACCCCAAAACTACTTTGACTTTGAATGTACTTCTGACTTCGTAGTCTATACGGTAGGCCCAACCCTGTCTTTTTTTAGCCCAATTGCATCATTTTACGGGCAAGGAGCCCATATGCGAGATCAAACGGATCGGTTATAGTCTATTCTTGCCATTTCATTCTGAAAACGGCATGACATTTTGTGGGTGATCAAGTTGTTGGAGAACCAGAGCTCAACAGAAAGATGTTCAAACCTCAAATTCTGTTTCTTGCTTGGGTTGATGAAATTCACTGGCACACATCACCATTGAAATACTCTACTGACTCGAAGGAGATTGTACGTGTTGAGCTTTGCATTGGAGATGTTGAAAACAACGATTCTTGGTATGACAGCGAGAAAGAGAATCAAAATAGTAATCATAGAGATGATCATAAGTATGTTGACGAGAAAACGGCACCACACCAAGTCCAATGACTTTTGCGGTTAGTGAAGGTCAATTTTACACGTATTTATATTGAAATAAATAACAATTGCATATGTTTTAATCAATTTTACATAGAACATATGCTTGGTCGAGAGTATTCCACTTTATTATATCTTGCACAATATATATAATTTTTGTACGTTTAGAGATATTAGAAAGCATATGCACAAATCATATGTTTTATGTGAGTACATTTGTCACTGGTTTTAGAACTCATCATGAAAATGACAAAGTATCTCAAAGCATTGTGAAGAAGCTGAGAAGAGTCATCTGTGTTAATACATGACGCATCATTGCTGTCTGTGTGACACAGAAGAATGCAACTTTCATATTCAAGAAAATGGTGAAGACATGACTAATAGTATGAGTCTTAGAACAAAAAATCTAAGAGAAAAGAAGTCAATTGAGTTCTAGCAAAAGGAGAAAGCCATATGGGCTTGATTGGAAGAGAAAAGAGTGATGGGCTTCTTCAGGCCCAATTGTGCCGAGTTAAACTGTCTGTCTTGAATAGTGTTGCGACATGACTGGAGTAGAGTTACTTTTATGTGTCAGCACACCAACTTGAGTCAACTTGTCAAAAAGAAGAAATAGGCTTTTATTCAAGAGTCAAGAAGAAGAGAAGGACTTTAACTAAGAGTCAAGAAGAAGAGTTGATGCTGTCTGACATCAACAGTGTAACGGCGTGACTGTAGCAGGCAAAGTTGCCTTCTGTGTCATGACAGAGGCATGAGTCTAATGAACAAGAGGAGGATAAGTCATTTATCCACAAGAATAAGAGATTAGGTTTTTGGAGAAAAGCTCCTATAAAAGATGAGGTTCAGCTGAAGAAAACGTTTGACACTTCCTAAACCTAAAAAGAGATATTCACACTATCTTAAGTGTGTGTTATGAAGCTGTCCCACCAGGCAGATTGCATAATCTGATGGTGTCTTGATGTTGCAGAGCTAAACTTGCTGGAGTGGTAGTTTCTGTTGATCGTTGCACACAGTGTGTGTGTTGCTGGAACACCGGAGAAGACGATGTCTGAGACCGGCGGTTCGTGTTGCAGAGCTACACTTGCTGGAATGGGTGTCTGTGTTGCACCAGTGAGTGCGTTGGAGTATCACCAGTGAAGACCCGAAAAAGGGTTCAAGGATTGTGTATGAGTTTCACCAGTGAGTACGGTGGAGTATCGCCAGAGAAGACGGTGTCTGTAGTAGGTGGCTTGTGTTGCAGAACTGAAGTGTCTGTGTTGCGCCAGTTAGTGCGTCTGTGGTACACCTGAAGAGTTCAAGGACTGTGTGGTACTAAGCAGAAGAACACTCGTGGAGTTGTTGTGTCTGTGACTCATTGTAAATATGAAAAGTGTATATAGCATATTCTGCGTATATGATTTTTTTTCTAGTGAATGAGAATCTGGACGAGGTCCCGGGGATGTAGAAAACGAACCCCGTTAACAAATGTCTTTGTCTCACTCTCTCTCTGTAGTGTTGCATCACTCTGTTCTTAAATATGCTGATACATCACTTTGATAGTAATATGATGTAGTACCTCTCACCCATTTAGATCTAGCACAAGCCTATAGGACTTTCATTTTATCATACATGTGTACATATTGAAAAAATATTGAAAAGGTGTGTATGTTAAAATCGATTAGTCAACCTATTTAATCATCTAGTTTTCAATCAATAGCTAAACCGGTTAAATCAAAGCTAGTTTGTGAGAAAACGAACCCAGTTCTTGAAATTGGACAATTGAAAAACTCTGTACCACTCTTTGGCTCTCATTAAGCAAAATTATAGATTCGAGGTATGAAATTTCTTGGCTACGAAAAGCAAATATCAATCTCACTCCAGTTATAGCACTGACATATGTTCGGACTAAAATAATAGCATATGTTCGGAATAAAACAATTGTGTAGATCAAAACGCAGCTTAAGATGAAATAATACCTAATCACGTTAGTTTAGTGCTTACTGGCCTTACAAAAAATAAACAAGAAAATATGAAAGAAAATACACCATCTTTGCTTAATTGATCATTCATCATTTTATCTGCAGTATCGCTTTGCAAAACATAAATGAACAATTCCCAAAGTTATCAAATAAAACCTTCTTATTTTGTTGTCCCTAATAAAAATTGTTTGTGGATCTATTACTAACTAGTACTTCAATCTCTATGTGACACACATTAGCCAGAATGGAATCTACCACTCTTTCACACTCAACAACAAGATACAAAAACTAGAACAAAAACCTACCAAAATCACACTCATCATGTCACCCATAGACCTCTTTTTCTTGTCATTTTCTTTGAAAAGCAGAATTTATTTTCTAATAAAATTAGAGCAGTACAAAACCAACAGAAGTACTGATTGTCGTATTCCATCTCTGAGAGACAATCCACCGTGTTATTGAATTATAACATTTGTAGGGGTAGCCGAAAGGACTTCTGTAATTGTAGCATGATAGGTCGATTCACTCAATCAATAATATGTGTAAAGTTTAGTTCACATTCATCCATTGTCATTTACTTTATGTGCAGTATATCTGATGTTGCTCGAGATGAATTAAATCTAAGTGTTTTGTTTTCTGATGATTAAATTTGGACCAAATCCAGGAACACACACACACTGAATTGTGGACGACAAAAAGGTATAGTTATTTCAATAAGGTATAGTGATATCATCATATATTTGATTATCTCAATCATCTTTGATTTGATTCTCTCAATTATC
This sequence comes from Draba incana, assembly GCA_963576765.1. NCBI lineage: Eukaryota > Viridiplantae > Streptophyta > Magnoliopsida > Brassicales > Brassicaceae > Draba > Draba incana. Next base: position 32,835,119 of record OY755209.1, read on the forward strand.
TCACTTATATTATTCTCATTCACTGCTAACATATGTTATTTCCTTTCATATAAAGGCTCTTCGTGTATATATGTAACTCTTTGTACATCAATAAAAATCATCAGTTCTCATAAGATCATACGGTGTCAGAACCCTTGATCAAAGCCCAGACCTAAATAATTTTCTTTTTTCTTCCTTGTAGTTTTCACGTCTTCTTCTTTCTTCTATATGCCAATGGCTGCCTCGGCTAACAATACCAATGTTACCGCCGCTATTACCAATCCTACTGAATCCCTAGATATATCATCATATATCACTAATATAAGGGTCCCGAAGCTGTACTGGAATAGAGACTATAATTTAGACTTTTAGGAAAAAGATATACATAGACTTTCAACCCCAAAAGAAATAATACATATGAAGAAAGAAAACATATGAAACCCCAAGAAAACATTGATCTCATTCATTCACGTAAGGTAGCGGTCACTGTTTGCGTTATACTCTTCAAATGATGTTTTTTAGTTTTCTCTATTTGCAGAACATAGATGATATACTAATTATTATTTTTGCTTATGCTTGTGTTTTCCATCTAAGCACCATGTACTTCTTTTTTTTTTTAATATGAGCATCTTTTCTTTCTTTAGAAAAACATTTACCTAGTTTAACTTTAAACACTTTCTTTAGAAAATAATTTTGATAATTCAAATTGCTAAAAAGGATTAATTGAAAGTTGATAGTTTTTTTTTTTTTCACAATTGATACTTATTATACCATTTTTATTTCAGTACTTGATTACTAAAGAAAAAAAAAATGTACACTTAAATAACTATGATTGAAATCGCACCATGAAATAAGTTATAACCAAGCAAAAATATTATATTACCAAGTGGATGGTGGCCTAGTGGTCTTGAGAGTAAATACTCAACTTTAAGGTCACTACTTCAACTCTATTTAGAATGATTGATTTAAGCTTTAAACGTGGTATTATTAATGGCTTGCCCCAAACACTGTGGAAGATTTTAAAGAAATACTCTCTCCGTTTATTGTTTGTTTGATGTTTTAGAATTTTCACATCTATTAAAAAAATAATTAATTATTAGTTATAAATGTCTTGTTTTTTGCACTAAGCAATTTTCTATAACTCTAGTCCAATAGTAATTCAATAAAACCAATTAATGTGTTTTGAAATTTACAATTCATCATTATTTTTTCATTAAAAATGCATTGAGAATGTAAAAAATTAATCTTTTAGAAATTTTTTTTTTTCCTAGAACATCAATTAGAAAAAACAAAGGGAGTATATATAAAAAATTTATGGATGTGACCATCACTATGTATTTTTCTGAAAAAACAAATCCCAAAAAATGAATGAATATGTTATCATGTTTATGTAAATATATACATGGTAGTTACCATATTTGGGTTTCATATATATATATATACAGAATAACCTCTATAAATTAATATTCTATAAATTAATAATTACCATAAATTAATAAATTTTTCCGGTCCCGAGTCGGGCAATGTAAAAGTTAACAAAATTCGATAAAATGATAAGATAATATTTTTTTTGAAACTCCTATGTAAAATATGGTCCCAATAATAATATAAATTAATAATCATGAATTTATATATATATATAACTATATAGTTATACATATAACTATATATTCTAAAACATTTTATTGAAACTTTCGTATTAGTTGTTTCTTTTTATAATTGGACTCTCGTGGTAACCAGTTTTTTTTTTTTTTTTTGCATCAAAAACTTATAGTGTTATTATCTCAATTTGCATCCCAAAATCTTGAGAGTTTTAGACGCTAAAAATATTTTTTTACGCGTAACTACTTTGGGTATTATTATTTCGAATTTAATTTTATTGAATTGCAATCGGAATTTCTTCTAAACTCTAAATTTAGGAGTATGTATTTCATCTGAATAGTCAAGTAGACTATTTGCATCTATTCTATTATGATAACCGAGATTATTAGTATAATATGAGTGTAATATAAATACGTAAACATTAAAATACATAAATATTTGAATAAAAATAAATTAGAAGAATTTGTATGAATTTTAAGATAAATTTTTTATTTTAGATCAAATTTTTTTTTTTACAAAATATGAAACAAAAATCCTCTCGTTAAATTAATAACTCTCTAAAATAATAAATTTTCAAAGTTCATCTTTCTCGCTTGCCCTTACTCCTACACAGTTTGGACGATGATTAGTACTAAGCTTTTGGGTACTCGAATCACTCCTGATTGGACAAGAATAGTGCGTTCTTTGCTTCGAAACCGACTTACAAAACTCGATAATGTCCTCTTACGTATGGCTTATCAAGCTACTATCTATTAAATTTGGAGAGAACAAAATGGGAGAATTCACCTGCAGCCTCATCACTCGTTTTTTTCCACGGCACGAACAATCCAAAAAGAGATTCAAAACCGACTAACCGCCCTAACCGACACCAACGACATTGAACAAGATAGCCTAGCCAGATGGAATTCGATTTCTAGCTTCACCAAATAAAAATTTCTAAACCTCTGTTTCTTCTCCTATATTGATCCTATGGTCCTTGAATTGCATTTCAAATCTCTAAATTGAGCACCGGTTATTTTTTAATCGGTTTGTAAAACACTATTTTTTTGTTGATAAATAAATATCACATTTCAACGAAAAAAAAAAATTCAAAGTTCTAACTTTATTAATTTATAGAGGTTTTGCTGTGTATATGTCTACCTTCGTCTATTCCACATCAGACGAATACAACGCAAAGAAGTTAATTGCCAGTCGTACTTCTCTTTCTTGCCAGTCGTACGTACTTCTCTTTCTTGATGAATCAATCTTGCATGTTTCACGTTTTCAAACGCGTTCGTAGATTGAATTCGATGAGCTTATTCATTGGTATCAATTAAACAAATTTTAAAGAACGTGTTATATTTTATATGAAAGATTATATGAATAACAGATTTAAAAAGTGTGTTAACTGAAAATAGAAAATATCTATGCTAGACTTGCATACGTTGGCGTAATCTACGGAGATCAATTTGATATCAGGGCTTAAATCGGATTTTTTTGGTTGCAGTTTACAAAACACAATTTTGGTAACTTTTTTTTTTTTTTTAGAAAAGGGTTCAATTTTGGGTAACCGAACACAAATCATCAGTAATTGTCGGTGTTGCTGAATTTTAAAAAATTATATGTATATGAGTTTTTATACGGTCTAACGATTAATATAGTTAGTTCGTGTTGTATGGTGAAGAATTGAAGATACAAAAAAATGGAGCAAAATAGGGTGGATTGTATAGTTAGTGCAACGTCAGTTATTACACTATCGCTTTTAGAAGTGTTTGTCCTTTCGATTACTGTGTTAAATTGTCAGCTTATTTTATATGGCTACCCTTCGTCTATTCCACATCAGACGAATTATTCAACGCAAAGAAGTTAATATCCAGTCGTACTTCACTTTCTTCATGAATCAATCTTGCATGTTTCACGTTTTCAAACGCGTTCATATATTGAATTCGATAAGCTTATTCATTGGTATTAATTAAACAAATTTTAAGGAACGTATTATATTTTTAATACTGTATGAAAGATTATATGAATAACAGATTTAAAAAGTGTGTTAACTGAAAATAGAAAATATCTATGCTAGATTATTATTATCTTCATTTAGATTTTCTCGAAGTATTATTCTTATTTTTTTTAGAAACATTCTCGATGTATTATAACAGATTTTTGTTGGATTCTATATTAGCATAACTGACATATGGCATAACTTATGCATAACTTAGTAAAAATATAGTCCTAATCTATTTTCATTCACTACAAGAAAACAGTCCCATTTGCGACGATTTTTTGCGAGGGAAAAAAACGTCGAAAATTTGCGACCAATTTGCGACGATTTTGCATCGGCCCTTAGAATGTAGTCGCAAAATCGTCGCAAATTTGTGTCTGTATTTTCCTATGCAAAATCGTCGCAAATTGCTCAAGATTGCGACGATTTTGCGACGAAATAACTCTTTCGATGCAAAGTTCTCGCAATAATTTGCGACGTTTTTGTGACGTTAGATATTTTATTATTTGCCACAATTTTGCGTCTATTTTGCAACGATTTTTACTTTGCATCAATTTTGCGACAACACTATATTGAACACGATTTTGTAGTTCTCACCTGTCTGGAGGTGCAAAAGTTTAGTTGCAAAATAGTCGCAATATAGATGCACAAACGTAGCAAAGTCGATGCAAAAACGAAGCAAAATCGATGCAAAATCTAACTCATTTCTATAAATACAACGACCAGATGATGAACAAGTGAATTAAAACAACAAACAACATATCATCATTATCCGAAAAACACACAATTTTTTCAAACATTTGGTTATAAATTATGTCGTCTAAGCATCATGAGGTTTACACGATTAGAGGATGGATGTACAATCGCACAAATCCAGATACAGGCGAAGTGTCGTCAGAGTTTAGAGACGGGTTGAACCAGTTTTTAACCCAGGCGCAAAACAACCAAAGAGTCGTGATGGGAACGTCCAAAGAGACCGGCGACGCGATAATTTACTGTCCCTGTAAGAAATGCAAAAATTTTACCGCACATGATACGCATACTGTTTGGAAACATTTATTTTCGAAGGTGTTTTTACCCAAATACTATGTCTGATTTTCGCATGGGGAGGATTTTGTTGTGAATGTTCCGGGTAGTTCAAGCAGAAGTAATTTTCATGCAAATGTAGAAGGTGGTAGTAATCATGAGGATAATAATTATCAGTACGGTCATGATACTTTGAATACATCTGCATATGGAATTGTAGGTGGTAGTAATTATGAGGATAATAATTACCAGTATGGTCATGATAATTTTAATACTGATGGGAATAGGTTCAATGACATGGTTAATGATGCATTTCGAGAAACTACTGCTTCATTTAGTGATAATACTTTTGAAGAACCAAACCCGAGTGCAAAATTTTTTTATGATATGTTCAAGCGTATGTGGTATCTTCCAATAACATATAGGTTGAAACGATTATACCAATCTGAGCAAACAGCCGGAGCAATGAGGTGGCACGCTTAACATGAGAGTGGGGAAGGGGTGGTTGGCCATCCATCAGATGCAAAGGCATGAAAACACTTTCACACGGTATACCTAGAATTTGTTGTTGAACATAGAAATGTTTATTTGGGCCTTTGCACTGATGGGTTTAGTCCTTTTGGTTTGTCTGGTCGGAAATATTCGTTGTGGCCGATCATAGTGACGCCATATAATCTTCCACCAGAAATGTGTATGCATCGAGAATTTTTATTCCTCAGCATTTTGGTTCCAGGGCCTAATCATCCCAAAAGATCACTTGATATTTTCTTATAGCCTCTTATCCAGGAACTAAAGGAATTGTGGCATGTTGGTGTACGCACGTATGATTCGTCAACCCGGCATAACTTCAACATGAAAGCTGTTCTTATGTGGACGATAAGTGACTTTCCAGCTTATGGCATGCTATCTTGATGGACAACTCACGGGAAGTTATCATGTCCATATTGTTTAGACCAAACTGAATCATTTCAATTGTCAGCTGGAAGGAAACCTTGCTGGTTCGACTGCCATCATCGTTTTCTTCCAAGGGGACATCCTTATAGAAAGAGTAAGACGTTGTTCCGAAAGAGAGTTGTTAAATCATCCCCAGTGGTTTATCTGTCATGTGAGCAGTTGGAAGAACAAATGGATGGTTACGGTGCTGAAGAAACTGTTAAAGTTGGGAGTAATTGGCAAAGTCATCCTGCAAATATGCCTGTTGGGTACAAGGTGTACCATAACTGGCATAAGAAAAGTATATTTTGGGAGTTTCCTTACTGGAAGGATCATCTCTTGAGGCACAACTTGGATGTTATGCATGTGGAGAAAAAAAATTTCGAAAATATTATACACACATTGTTGAATGTTGCAGGTAGAACAATCGGAAGTCACGGCTAGATCTCACAGCTCTATTAATAAGGCCCGAGTTACATATAATAAACGATAATCCGCCGCCGATACCAAGTTTCCGAGTATCACCTGAGGCAAAGAATGCTTTGATCAACTGGGTTAAGGAGTGGGTGAAGTTTCCAGATGGGTACGTGTCAACGTTTTCAAAGTGTGTTGAGCAAGGGGGGGAAATTTTCTGGGATAAAGAGCCACGATTGTCATGTGTTTATGCAGCGATTACTGCCTTTTTGTCTACAAGAACTTTTATCGCAAGATGTGCACGAGTCCATTGCAGGTTTTTCTTAATTTTGTCTACTGTTATTGAATATGTTTATTTATTTCCCATCCAAGTTTATTCATATTTATCTTCGCTTTAATATCAGGTATTAGAGCATTTTTCAGGGACTTATGTGCCAGAACGTTAATGGAGGACGAAATTATGAAGTTGAATTCAGACATTCCCATCACGGTTTGCAATTTAAAGAAGATCTTTCCACCTTCTTTTTTTGATGTGATGGAACATCTGGTTGTCCACTTACCTCGTGAGTTAGATTTAGGCGGCCCAGTCCAATTCCGATGGATGTACCCATTTGAAAGATTCTTCAAACATTTGAAGATGAAGGCAAAAAATCTCGCCAAGGTTGAGGGATCAATCATTGCTGGAAGTTTGACAGAGGAAACATCAAACTTTTCTACCTACTACTTTAGCCAAACCGTGAAGACAAAGAAAACACGACGTGCCCGGTACGACGATGGTGGGGTTGGGCGAACATATCCGTTGGAGGGAGTACCTGATGTTTTCTCATATGTAGGTCGGATGGGTGGAAAAGTAATGGAAACAACGTGGTGTGATTTTAAACATATGGAAGCTGCTCACATATATATATATATATATATATTGCTAAACTGTAACTACTTCCAACCATATGAGAGGTATATACTAAACTATCTACCTTGGTTGATATTTATTATTTAATCCTACAATATTTTGCGAATATCGTGTTTACAGAATGTTAGAAGGCCAAATACGAGAAGTGTATCCTCATCTAAATGATTTTGAAGTTCAATCTACCCTAGAACGTGATTTTGCTGGATGGATGAGACATATGGTAAATTTAATATAATGCATGAGTTAGATTCATTAAATATATTTATATATGAATTATTTCAATTGATTGAATAGGTGACGATGAAATCTCGAGAGATCGGTGGTACAAACAATTTGCGGTAAATAAATTTTAATTTATTTTGTTGAAATTTAAATTAAAAAAATTGTAGTATTTTAAAATTTTAAATTAAATGTAAAAACTAAATTAAATAGAAATTACAAAAACATATTTTATACATAAACATAATTTATTATTAATTTTAAATAAATATAAATATAAATTAAATAAATATATTTATTAATAAAATGTTTCTGTTTAATGTTATAATTATTTTTCTAGCAAAAATATTATTGGGATCCTGCAATCAACGGTATGATCCGGGCTGAATTTGAAGAGAAAGCGAAGCAACGTCTTGGAAACATGATAGGACGGTGGAAAGAGAAGTGGTTAGAAAATGCGGATCCGGAAGTATGTAAGCCACCATACTTTTCTAGTACTATTTGGGAGGGACTTGTCATTTTTTGGGAGTTGGAGACTTCGAAACAAAAATCGGGTAAATGTTCTAAGGCTCGGTTGACTCCGGTTTGCGATGGCAAACCGGCTAAGCATTGCGCGGGACAAATTTCTTATGATGAGCATGCTCGCCAAATTGTAAGTTAATTATCAGTATTATTATTAATAATATAAAAATTAATTTATATTTTATTTTCAAAAATACCAAGAATTAATATAATTTTTTATATATAGTCGGAGGCATCAGGAAATTCTGCTACCATGCCAGATGTTTGGAAGAGGACCCACAACAACAAAGACGGGATTTGGATTGATGAACGAGTCCACAAGCTCCACGATGATGTGGTGGCCCGAGTCGACCTTCTCTCTTCCCAACCTACTCCAGATGGTCATTCAACTCAAATGACACCGTTGCAGATTAACCGTGTCGCATTAGAGGTAAATTAAATTACTTATTAATTTTATAACAATTTTTCAAGATTTATTATATGATTAATATTTAATTTATACTCTTAAATTTGTATATTTATTTTGAAGTTGGCTCCAAAAAGCCGTAAGGAAAAGATAGCGTTTACAGGATTTATCCCGATGGATGACCAGGGACTACCGTATTGTCCTGTCTCGAGATATGGTATGGATCCTAATGTCACTCAGGACCTCTGACAAACGAAGAAACACCTAGGCAAGGCGGTAAAGAAGATCGGAAGGTTACATACGTACTTAGAGGCGAACTCGTTAGCTTACGATTCTATGTTCGCGGAGTTGGCGAAGACAAACCCGATGATTGCCGATGTAATGCAAACAAAGAAAGAGTTAGAGGACCAAGAAGAAGAAGAAGAAGAAGAAGAAGAAGAAGAAGAAGAAGAAGAAGAAGAAGAAGAAGAAGCAACCCAAGCTCCGATCGAAGAACAAATCAATTTTGATGCGTAGTGACGTTTGCGGTTTTCGGTTTTTGATTTGTTTTTCTTTGTAATTTCGGTTTTTGGTTTTCTTTTTAATGTAAAATATGAAATTTTAAATTTTTTTTTTAAAAAAAAATCAGAAATAAAACGTCTCAAAATCGATGCAAATCGACGTCCCAATTCCGTCGCAAAATCGATGCAAAATTTCGTAGCCATTTCGTCGCAAATTCGATGCAAAATCTTTCGTTGCAATTCCGATGCAATTTTGACGATGCTATGTCATTGCAAAAACGTCGCAATCTTGCGTCGAAAAAAGCCGATACAAATTCATCGCAAATTTGGTCGCTGCACTTGCGTCGCTAAATTCGCAACGAGTTTGCGACGATTTGTATTTTGCAACGAAATTGCGACGATTTTTGGTTTGCGACGAGCCAGCCGCGATGGAGTGAAATTCGTCGCAAATTCGTTGCAAAATGCCATTTGCGACGTTTTTGCAACGAAATTCGTCCTCGCAAATGGGACTGTTTTTTTGTAGTGATTGTATAACGGAATTCCTCAGTGACTTGGCTTGAAAATTCTACTGACTTTTGATTTTATTCTTTCAAGGTTATGGAAATAATTTTAATCTTGTTCTTTGTGTCTCATGCAAAGACATTTGCCGTTTCTTTCATTTTTTTTCTCAGATCCCCTTCCTATTAAATGAGAAGTTGAATTAGTGAAAAATTTAATTGTTATAATTTGATTGGCTAAAAACTATGACATGGAATGATGACATGTCATTAGGTAAAAGATGACATGGCTTAAATCCAACCTTTATTTTAATCATTTGTTTAATTTGAAAAACTATTTTCATTTGGAACATTAATCATTTAATTTGTTTCGCATAAAATTTCTTCGGAACCAAAAAGTTCCACTACCATTTCTTCGGAACCAAAAAATTCAAATTTTATCATATCTAAATGAATCAACAAAAATCAAATGTACGATTATTGCTTAATTCACGATTATTGCTCAACTGAACTTTTTAGTCAACTGAAAATTTGTTATTTACTTATTTGTTCGGATATGTAGAGGAACTAACAGATATTCCGAAAAAATAATATTGTTGAGCAAGATCTCTTGATGAACAAATATTTTATATATATTGGATTCTCAACCATGCATTGCTCATGATAAAACTCCACATACACATTTTTTTCTTCTACATGTTCTAATGCTTAATTTTTCTTAACGTAATGTTGCAGATATAAATAACCCCAAAAATACATAGGAAAATTGTGTGAAAGTACTAAGTGTATGGTATCATGGTTTGCAACCACAACTCGAAACATTCAAGAATCTTCTTCCTATTAAATGCGAAGTTGCTTTAATTGAAGAAGATTATGTGTTTTAATTTAATTGGTCTATTCTAAAATAAATGATGACTTGGAATGGTGACATGGAATGGTAAAAAAGATGACATGACTTACAAGGGTTAGATTATTAGTTGTTGTTAATTGAATAATTATTAGATAAATTGTCTTAATTAATTTGGAAACTTTTTACAAATTTCAAAAGACAAATTATATAAGAAAACATTAACTACCAATAGAAAATTTTGAAAATACACGTTTTTTTTTTTCTGAATCAACAAATCCTACAAACTAAATAGAGGATATTTTCTAAACTAACTATCCACCTATTTGAGCGAACATAATAAAATATGCTCTTATATTTTATTTTAAAGAGCCTAATACAATTTTATATACATAACCATTCGAGAAACCCAATAAAGCAACGAAATTCACATTACTTCATTGCATTTTATTTGAAATTAACAGTTCAATTGTAAATGTGATTTTATAGTTTCATATTCTTATATCAATTTCATTAACAATAAACTAAATAATAATTAGTGATAAAAGTAAAATATTCTAACTGAGCAAATTTTGGTGCTCAAAAATATGTCGAGATTGTCTTTTGAATTTAAAGATATTTTTGTTTTAGGTTCAACCACTTTTTGAAATAATTTCTCTTTAATAAATTTGAATATTTTGGTGACAAAAAATGAAAAAAAAATTGAATATTTTGTCATTATGTTAACGTGATTTTCGTCTTCTGGTTAGATTTTTCTGTTTTGAAATGCTTATTATTCAGTTTATAAAAATCTTTTATTTTGTTATAACATATAACATTATTTAGAAAATCTGAACTTATCTAATTTATATAAGTATTCAGGTTCATCATTCTCTAGCTTTCAGTCTTTCCTTTTTGCAATGGTTGCTACTTTCATCTCAATTTTTATTTCATAAATCAAAACAAATGTAGTTTTTTCTTCTTTTTTTTTTTGGTTTTTTGGGTGCAAAACAGATCTTTTGATATCATTGTTTTTGATAATTCTAGGGTATCGGGAGTAACAAATATGACAACGAGAAAAAATAGTTAGCGATTGATCATAAGCCAAACCAAACAAATTGAAAGATTCTTCAAGTATTATTCAGTTTTAATTTGTTTATGTTTAGTTTCATAAGTCTAACCTGTTGAACAAATTTCTTTTATGAAATGTAAGAGAAAAAGATTTTTTAATACATAAAACTGAGGTAGTATAATAGAAAGAATGTGTGAAAGACGTTTCAAATGTTTTTAAAATCTTCATCATTATTTTCGTCTAATTTAATATATTTTTATCTTCCTGAATTTTTCTTCATTGCCATATTTTATTCGAAGATAAATAATACACTTATATATATTTGTGTAAATCTGTCAATTTTCCTTTAACTCATGGGTAAAAAAACAAGTTAACTGAAATCCTCTTACTATTAAAAGCAAAGTCCATTTATTGAAAAGGCTTAGTTGTTTTAATTTTATTAGTTTATGTAAAAAAAAATTATGACATGGAATGATGACATGTCTTTGAAAAAATATGACTTGGCATCAATCTTTACTCAATCTCAATAATAACCAATTTTTAAAAAAGAAAAAACTTTTGTGATCTATTAAAAATTCAAAAAATGGTCTAGAATAAAAATCATATACGTAACCTATACTATGAGTTTCTAATATTTTGTATTGTAATGTCTTATGGTATATTAAATTGTGTAGAAAAAATAGTCTCTTTTATTTTCTATTAATATTTTACATTTAGAAAAATATGTGTCTTAAATTGTAGAACACTATATTTTACTTCGAACAAATAATTTAGTTTTATCTTTAATGCGCTGAACAAATACCAAATATATTAATTTTCTTGATTTTGATGATAGAAAAAATCTTTTGTGAAAATGATACCTTCTACGTTTGTGGAAAAATATATTCCATACATTCTACCACGATAGTTACATATTTATGTTTAAGAAAATAATGAATAAGCTAAGTACTATTTTTGCATTCTCATTTTAGGCAACCATCTATATTCTTCAATTTTTTTATATCATCATAAATCTAAGAAAATCATCATATAGATTATATGAGAAGTCGTTTTAAGTAAAATTTGAAAAATTTACAAATGTATGAGTTGAAAAAACAGCACTAATCTTTTGGAGGTTTTAAGTATGCAAAGAGAACATAACTTTATACGTACACAAAAATATTCATTTTTGTATTGGGTGAATCAGTTTAGGCGCGTTTTCGTAGGTTTTATTTTTCTAAGAACATGGATTTAAAAAATTTCTTCGAGATTTCAGGATTTTGTAATCAATCTGATTTCAAGTTTGATGGTTTTCCTTAAAAATAAAAAAATTGCTACCTAAGCATTGTATGACATTAAAGGGTTGTATTCCTATCACGTATCTTCGTAACATTAGTCCTACAAAGTATTGATTCGTTTCTATCTAGACATGTATTCTCTTATGAACAACTATAGGTTGCCTTATCAACGGTAAAATTTAGGACTAATAAAATCCTAATCATTGTGTAAGCGTTATGCAACATTTTCAATCTAAATTTTTATGCTATGATATATATTAGATTTTCATAATTTATAATTAATAATATCTTCAATATTAAAATTAACCACGTGATAAAGTATTGTTCACACCCGCACACGGTGCGGGTAAATCACCTAGTTTTCTATAATCGTGGATTTATTTGTTCAATTTGACTTTTAAAAACCCAGAAGATACGTTGTTATAAAATTGTATTTTTCCATGGAGGTTTCTGTATTCACATGCATCATGACAACGATAACTCGATGGTCGGACGTATAGCAAGCAATGGAACTAATTAGTCTCATGGAAGTACTAATACATGACAACGATAACTCGATAACCCAGCAGTACTAATTCAAAAAAATAATAATAATAATAATAAAAATTACAGATAATTAGTTGATTTGGAAATTTTTTTTTTTTTTTGAAGTTTTTGAAATTTTCTATCGTCAAAAATCTTTTACAGCCTTTTTTTCTTTCTTCTTGATTTTTAAACAATCTTTCTTAACATGTCCAATTCGCATAGAAAATTGGTTTCCGGCTCATGCACTTGGTTTTTGCAAGGCTCTCTTTCCCGTAAAAATATCGATTCTGATCACTACAAGAAAACACCATCAATTCCGACGGATTTTTCAGCCGTCGGAATTACCGTCGGTCAATTCCTACGGTTTTCAGACGGTACTCCGACAGAAAATTCATTCCGTCGGTATTCCGTCAGTTTATTTTGACGGCCTTCCGACGACATGTGTAGCCATCCGTTTGCCATCATCAATCCATCAAGAATGACCGACGGAATACCGACGGCAATAATCGGTCGTACAATTCCGACGGTAATCATGACGGAACACCGACGGAAATCAGATATTTTGTATAGTGCCGACGGAATTACGACGGAATTCTGACGGATTCCGATGTCGGCAAACTTTGAGTGGTTAACGCATCGTCTGGGTTGGCCGATGGGATTGATGTGTTGTTATGTCGGAGGTTTTGACGGTTGTCTGACGGATTTCTGACGGATTTTCATTCTACTTAAGTTTTCCAATTTCTTCGGTTGTTCATATCAACATTTGAAAACCAAATTTTTTTTTTTAGATATGAGTTCTTCGTATTTTCGGTCATGGATGGACGGGCCAATGATGGAAGAGGGGTCTAACTTATTAACGACCGAATACGCTAATGGTATTTGCGAGTTCATGAAGTTACCCAGAAATCAAGAGGCGGCCAACAAAGGTCAGGATATCAAATGTCCTTGTTCTAATTGCTGTAATAGAATTAGTGTTGATGTTCCTAATGTTTGGAACCACTTATATAGATATGGATTTAGGGCGGGATATAAGGTTTGGTATTTACATGGAGAAAGGAATTATGAATATGGTAGTAGTAGTAGTAATGCACCTTATTTTCCGGATAGCATAGGGGAACCTACAGCGGAAGTAGATGTTGGGGTAAGTACGGTTGCGATGGTTAGAGATAATTTCCAGTCGGGTGGTTATGAGGGTGGTAGGGTTGAAGAGCCTAATTTAGAATCTCGAAGTTTTTTCGATATGTTAGACGCAGGAAAACAACCACTATACAGCGGTTGTAGGGATGGTCATTCACCGCTATCTTCTGCTACTAGGATGATGAACATAAAGACTAATTACAATTTGTCCAAAGATTGTGTTGATGCATTCGCCGAGTTCGTGAAAGATATTTTGCCAGAAGATAATCTGGCCCCCGGATCATACTACGAGATCCAAAAACTTGTTGCCGGTCTTGGTTTGCCCTACCAGGTTATTGATGTGTGCATCGACAACTGTACGATATACTGGACAGAAGACGAGAACCGAAATAAATGTAAATTTTGCAACAAACCATGGTTCCAGGACACAAGTGGGAGGGTGAAGATTCCATTCAAACGGATGTGGTATTTACCCTTAACGGAGAGGTTGAAGAGCCTGTACGAATTTGAACGCACAGCTAATTCTATGAGATGGCATGCAGAGCATAGTCAAGATGGAGATATCACGCATCCTTCTGACGCGAAAGCGTGGAAACACTTTCGATCAGTGTATCCAGATTTTGCCTATGAACGACGGAATGTATACTTAGGCTTATCCACCGATGGTTTCAACCCGTTTGGCCAGAATGGAAGGAAATATTCATTGTGGCCGGTCATCATGACACCTTACAATCTGCCTCCATCTATGTGCATGCGCCGAGAGTTCCTGTTTCTCTCAATTCTAGTTCCCGGGCCAGATCATCCAAGACGGTCGCTCGATATATTTCTCCAACCATTGATCTGTGAGTTGCAGATGTTGTGGGAGCATGGTGTTACGGCATACGATGTTTCAGTGAAGCAGAATTTCAACATACGTGCGGTTCTTATGTGGACCATAAGCGATTTTCCGGCGTACGGTATGTTATCTGGATGGTCAACGCATGGAAGATTGGCGTGTCCTTATTGCCAAGACAAAACTTCAGCTTTCCAATTACAGCACGGCAGGAAGACTTCATGGTTTGATTGCCATAGGTGTTTTTTGCCAGATAATCATCCATATTGTCGGTCTAGAAGACATTTCAAGACGAATGTACAAGTGTTTCATGGTCCACCTCCTGAGATAGATGGTCGCAGCATGTTGGAACAGTTACGAGATTTTGGTGCAGAGCGAACTCCGGAATGTGGGGGTAATGGCCATTACCCCGTCGACGGTTGTGGGGAATATCACAATTGGCACAAGAAGAGTATTTTCTGGGATTTGCCTTACTGGAAAGACCATCTACTTCGGCATAATGTAGATGTCATGCATGTGGAAAAGAATTTCTTTGATAACATCATGAACACTGTATTAAATGTACCTAGAAAGACCAAAGATAACTGAAAGTCTAGATTCGACTTGCCATCGATTTGTTCGAGGCCATCTCTTCATGTTTCGAACGGTAGATTACCGATGCCTGCTTTCCGGTTAGACGCAGGGCAGAAAGAAGTATTTTTTGAATGGTTCAAAAAATTTATAAAATTTCCAGACGGCTACGCATCTAATCTACGTAATTGCGTGGATTCCACGGAAGCCAAGTTTATAGGGATGAAGAGTCATGATTGTCATGTCGTGATGCAGCGTCTTCTTCCATTTGTATTTGCATATCTTCTTCTAGAACCTATCCACCAAGCTATTGGAGGTATATATCTTACTCCATTTAGTTTCTTACAACCATAATATTACTTTATATGTACTAACTTGTTTAATTTTCGTTTGTAGGAGTTGGTGCATTCTTCCGAGATTTATGTTCAAGAACGCTTACCTCCCACGGGATAGGTAACTTGGAGACCAATATCCCGGTTCTCCTTTGTAATCTTGAGAAGATATTTCCACCGTCTTTTTTTGACGTTATGGAACATCTTGCTATTCACCTCCCACGCGAAGCAGCCTTAGGAGGCTCTGTTCAATACCGATGGATGTATCCGTTCGAGCGTTACATGTTCCAGCTGAAGAAAAGGTTAAAAATTTGAGCAAGGTTGAGGGATCTATTGTCGCACAAAGCATAAACGAGGAAGTCTCACAATTTTCCGAATATTACTTTCCACTGGCAGTTAGTACTAAGGGGAGACGGCCTCCCCGACATGATGATAGAGGTGAGAAAGTAGTCTATGACGTGGTAGTTCCCGAGTTGTTTTCCCAAGTTGGTCGAGCAAGTGGAAAAGGAAAGAAACGCAGACTATCACCACAAGAGGTCACACATTAGCATACGTATATCCTAAGAAACTGTGATGAAATTTTGGAGTACGAAAGGTATATATATCAGTTATCATACTAAATTTATTGAATTATTTTACTTCATCTACTAACGACTGTTATGTTACAGGATATACATGTCTCTCGCACGTGCTTACCATCGTCATAAGACAGATGCCGAACTTACTGTCTTGAAAGACGAAGAATTTGAGAGGTGGTTGAAATGTTATGTAAGTTTAATATAATTACTTACTCTTACTTTTCGATGTTGTCACGTTCATATGTTACTTATATCTTACTATTATCATTTTTAAGTTTCCGATTGTTGTGAACGAGGTCTACCCCTCCTGACATGGTTACTTGAGTTTGTTCATGGTTTACGCAGCACCGCGACTTCATATCCCCGGTTTTGCACTAGGGGATATTCGTTCAGGATCCGCGAGGAAGGACGTCAAACGTCAACTGCGGACTATGGTATTTCGGCGAATTCTGGCGATACCATGTACTATAGGATTTTAAAAGAAATCTTGGAAATCCGCTATCCAGGAATGTTGAACTTGAGGTGCATTGTGTTTCTGTGTGATTGGTATGATCCATCCAATGGTCGAGGGGTTCGAGTTACCCTCTTGGTGTTATTTCGATAAATTCAAGCCGGAAACTACAATATTACGATCCATTTATCCTTGCGTCTCAAGCAGACCAGGTATCAATACATTAATATGTTTACCTATGTACTCATAGTTAAGGTTTCTTGTTCATGTAAATTAACAATATCAACTAATTATTAATAGGTTTGCTACATTTCATAACCTCGAGTAGCCTACCGTACAGATTCGTGGATCACAGTAACTCCAATAAACCCCAGAGGAAAAATCTATGGAGTTCCAGAACATGATGCTCTACAACCATCGAGAAGTGTACCAATGTCACCTGTTGAGGAGATGGATAACATTGACCTTGTCGTTGATGTCACACATGTCGGGGATTATCTAGTGCATTCGGACGAAGAGGAAACACTAGGGGAATTTGACGACGATTCAGACTCCATCCCTAGTGAAGGTCCCTGCGAAGATTCAGAATAGTAATTTGGGAATAAATGTTTGGTTTTTTATGTTCTTCTCTCACATTTGTGTGTTCCGTATAATATTTTTCATTTCATTAAATAAAGGAATAAATTTTAATTATTTCTGTTGTGGACTAATATTGTGTATCATATTATTTAATAGTATATATATATTCATGTTCACTGACTAATTAACAATAATTATTGGTTTTGCAACTCCAATAAAATATTACATATAATGAAACATAAAATTTAGAACACATTCTTAAACAGGTACACGAAATCCTTGCAAATATTAAATACACAACGGTTATGGTACAACTACATAATAAACTCCGCATTTTAAAATCATATGTCGGTTTCCACTTTAGTGATGTTCTTTCCCTTTTTCTTCTTTTTGTTAGAACCATTAAGTGATGTTCTTTCCCTTTTTCTTCTTTTGTGGAGAATCTACAAATCCGTCGCACAATTCGCTTTTGATTGCATCAACATCTAGATTTATGTTTGGCTTCTCTGGACTTTGGGCGAACTCGAAATCATAGTAATGATCCTTTGGTGGAGAATCTATAAATCCGTCGCACAATTCACGTTTGATTGCATCAACATCTAAATTTAAGTTTGGCTTTTCTAGGCTTTGGGCGAATTCATAATCATAGTACTGATCCTTACATACGTTTGAAGTACTTCCACTGTAAGTATCTGCCTTTTCCATCAATTGACATGGTTGCTCGGCTTCGATTGGATTGGCGTGGTGGATGTTTTGCGACCACTGGCTGTCAGGCACTATTGTTAATGTGGAATCTTCTTTATGGATTGGTGAGCAGGTATCAAATTCCCACGAGTAAGTGGGAATCTCTTGAGTGAATTCGTCGCAATGAGATTCGGTTTCCCAGGAGTATTTTGGAACATAAAAAAAACTAGTCTGGATGTTGTTTTTGCGTCTTCATTTGGAGAGCTAGAAGACATTTTTTTTTTGTTACTGAGAGGTGTAGAACATATAAACTCCATCAGGTGTATTTATAGTAGAAGTTATATGTATAAACCGTCGGTATTCCGTCTGTATTACCGTATTACCGACGGAATTCAGACCACACGATGTCGGCAACGTTTGATTGGTCAGCTGTACCGACGGATTTCCGACGCAGCTATGTCGTCAGAATTATGTAACGGAATTCCGTTTAAAAAAAAACAAATAAAAATAAAGAATCCGTTTTTATTACTGACGGATTTCTGACGGTTTCATATGTTTTTATTACTTTTTCCCTAATGGAAAAATAAAAATACAATAATGCGTTACGGATTTGTAATGGATCCTTAATTTAAATATGTTTTGCTCGCATGCAGATAAACTCAATATTTGTTTAGGAAGTACGATACTTTAACAATTTTCCTATTTTTCCCCATGAATTGAATTTCCATTCTTATAAGTGTTTGTAATTTATAAAGATTTATACAAATTTATAATATGATTAATGTTCAAAAATTTTTTAATTTAAAAAAAAACCCACATGAATATCTTACATTTAAAAAGTAAAAACCTTATAAATATTTTCAAAAACTTTATAAATAGTTTTAACCGGGAAAAAATTAAAAAAATAAAGGATCCGTCAAAATTCCGTCATTATTGTCTAACATTGTTCTGACAGATCCTTTATTTTTTTTTCCGGTTAAAATAAAAGAAATAAATAAAAAATAAAGAAGCCGTCAGAATTCCGTCAGACAATAATGACGGATTTATGACGGTTTCTTATTTTTTTATTAATTTTTCACATATAGGAAAAAAAAACTTCAATAATGTGTTACGGATTTGTATAGGATCTTTAATTTAAATTTGTTTTGCTCACATACAGAGAAACTCAATATTTATGTAGGAAGTACGATATTTTAAATATTGTCCTATTTTTTCCAATGAATTGAATTTCAATTCTTATAAGTGTTTGTAATTTATAAGGATTTATACAAATTTATAATATGATTAATCTACAAAATTCTTCAATTTTCAAAAAAACCACATGAATCTCTTAGTTTTAAAAAGTAAAAACCTTTTAAATCTTTGCAAAAACTTTATAAATAATTTTAACCGGAAAAAAAATAAAAAAAATGGATCCGTCAGAATTCCGTCATTATTGTCTGACGGTGTTCTGACGGATCCTTATTTTTTTTTATTTTTTCAGGTTAAAATAAAAGAAATAAATAAAAAATAAAGAATCCGTCAGAATTCCGTCAGAGACTAATGACAGATTTATGACGGTTTCTAATTTTTTTGTTAATTTTCCACATATAGGAAAAAAAAACTTCAATAATGTGTTACGGATTTGTATAGGATCTTTAATTTAAATTTGTTTTGCTCACATACAAAGAAACTAAATATTTGTGTAGGAAGTACGAAATTTTAAAAATTGTCCTATTTTTTCCAATGAATTGAATTTCAGTTCTAATAAGTGTTTGTAATTTATAAGGATTTATACAAATTTATAATATGATTAATCTACAAAATTCTTCAATTTTAAAGAAAACCACATGAATCTCTTAGTTTTAAAAAGTAAAAACCTTTTAAATCTTTTAAAAAACTTTATAAATAATTTTAACCGGGAAAAAAATAAATTTAAAAAGTAAAGGATCCGTCAGAATTCCGTCATTATTGTCTGACGGTGTTCTGACGGATCCTTTTTTTTTTATTTTTTCCGGTTAAAATAAAAGAAATAAATAAAAGAATAAAGTATCCGTCAGAATTCCGTCAGACACTGATGACGGATTTATGACGGTTTCTTATTTTTTTATTAATTTTTTCCATATATGAAAAAATAAACTTCAATAATGTGTTACAGATTTGTATAGGATCCTTAATTTAAATTTGTTGAGGTCACATACAGATAAACTCAATATTTGTGTAGGAAGTACGATATTTTAAAAATTTTCCTATTTTTTCCAATGAATTGAATTTCAATACTTATAAGTGTTTGTAATTTATAAGGATTTATACAAAATTATAATATGATAAATCTTAAAAATTCTTTAATTTTAAATTTGATACAAACTATAAAAAAAAACACATGGATCTCTTACATTTAAAAAGTAAAAACCTTATTAAACTTTTTAAAAAACATAAGAATCCGTCAGAATTCCGTCATTATTGTCTGACGGATTTCTGACTGCAAACCCTAATTTACTCCCGCCTAAACACTTCGAACTCATCGAAAAAGCGGGAATATCTGACGGAATGCCGACGGATTTTAACACACCGTCATAATGCCGTCAGAATTCCGTCGCATTGTTCTTTAAAATCCCACACTTCGTCTTCCCCGCAGACACAGAACCAGAGCAACCAAAACATTTCCCCAATATCCTCCGTCACTCCGTCCGATTTGCCGCCGAATCACCGCCTATTATCACCGCCGATTGTAACCCGACTCACCAAATCAATGTAAGTTTTTGTTGGTTTAAAGATTATGAACAAATCCGTGGAAGATTTTTAAATCTGTTCAAATCCGTTCATGAAATTGTGTGTTATTCAATTGGGAATGGGTAAATGTCGAATTTGAAGCATTGTTTAAAATGATTTCGTAATTGATTGAGGAATTTAAGAATTAGGGATTTAGAAAATTTTATGAAGTTAGGGATTTACAAATATTTTTGAATTTAGGGATTTAGAAAAAATTTTGATGTTTTAAATTTTGATAAATTAGGGATTTATGGATATATAGATTAAGGTATTATGATAATTTGAAGAACTTACCATTTGCAATTAATTTAATTTCAATTCTAATAAATGTTTGTAATTTATTGAGATTTTTAAAATGTAATTTCTAAAAATTTGGAAAAAAATTTAAACTCTAAAATTTTTAAAAAATTTATAAACTTTTAACATTGTCAATAATGGTTGCTTAAATTGAGCGACTCCCAATTTTTAAATTTGTATTGTTTTAAATGTTTCTTTCATGTTTTTTTAAATATTTTTTACAAATACAAAATCACAAAGTAAAATCTATATATATATAAGATGAAAAAATCAAAAAATAACTATATCTAAAAAACCCTTTAATCCATTTAAAAATTTATTCTTTGCTTTTTTCAAGAATTTCCAATATCGCAAATTACCAAATTACCATAAATCCTAAAAGCCATAAATTCTAAAATCTCAAAAACTCAAAATCATAATTCCCAAAAGCCCTAACTCCGTAGTAAAGATTGTAAATTTTAAAGCAATAATTGACATACTAATTTTAAATATGTAAGAAAAATAAAAGGTTATTTAAAAAATTTTGAAATCGTAGGGATTATGACCTATTTCATGGCGGTACCGGAGGCGGTGAATCCAGTAGGGGAGGTGGGACTGCGAGTAATTTGCAGATCCCAACCACTCCTCTTATGGGTACAGCTGGCTCTACTGCTCGTATGGCAATGACCATCGAGGAATTTGTGTCGCAACCTGGTCGGGATAGGTTGACACGCCTTGACCTGGAGTTACCTCCACACACGACCTGGTAATGACTACTATTGAAAATTAAAATAATTATATTAGCTTAATAAAAATTGTTTACAAAATTTTAAACAAAATACCGTGTAGGTTCCAATTTTCGGGAAACGGTATTGCGGGTTGTATCAACGAAATGGTCAACAGCATGATAACTAAGCTGTATCCCACATATGAGTCGATGCCGGATGCAGACCAGGACACATGGTTTTGGAAATTTGCGGTATGTGTTTATATTGTTAATTAAATATATTCTTAATTAAATATACAATAATTCGAGTAAATTCTTTCTTTGCAGCAAGAATTTACGTGGGACCTCCAGCTAACTCCTCAGGTCTGACGTAATTTCGACAAAAAGGCGAAGAGGAAGTACTCGCAGAAGATAAACGAGTGGAAGTCCGGGTGGATAAAAAAGGGGAAGGTGCCTAAGGTTATTAAAGACAACCAAACATTATGGGATGGACTTGTTGCACATTGGGAACTGGAGGCCACTCAAGCGACCTCTGGCCAGAACTCGACTAACCGGAAGAGCCAGCGGAATGGGAAGGGAGAGGCGACCTACAACCTCGGTGCAACGAGCAAGGCGTCACGTGTTCAGCAACTGGTAATTTTCCTAATTTTCCAAATATTTTTAATTATCGCTAACATTTTTCGTACTTGAATATGCTAACAGTTTGAGAAAACCGATGTGCGTCATTCGCATGTTGATATCATCAGAGATGCCCACACCAACAGAAAGACGGGAGAAATCCAAGATGCGATTGCTCGGGAAATCGTGGAGAGCGTGGAGAAGGCCGGGCAGCAATACCTCCTATCGCAACCGATCGTCGAAGGAACTCCGCCGCTAACCGAAGTTCCATTCGACAAGGTCAACGAGTTCACTTACGAGGTTAGTAAACGTGTCAATTTTAAACACATTTAAAATACCTTTTAATACTAATACGTTTTGAAATTGAATTTTTTTTTTCTTAGGTAACCCCTAAGAGCAGAGGTCGTGTCTACGGCCTCCCCGAAGACAGTTGCTCATCCGTTTCGTCGGTTCGCTATCACGGTGGTAGCAGTTTGGTAGCACAAAACGCCGAACTGACCCAACGGGTTAGCTCTTTGGAAGAACGGTACGACAGAGAGAAGGCGGAGGCGGAGGACCGGCGGAAAAGGGAGATGGCGGAGGTGGAGGCACGGCGTCTGAGAGAGAAGGCGGAGGCGGACGACCGATACCGTACAATGGAGGAGAAGATGAACGAGTTCTTACGCCGTCAAGGACTTTAAATTTATATTGTAATTTAAATTTAATTTAAAACTTTAAATTTAATTTAAAACTTTAAATTTAATTTAAAACTTTAAATTTGTTTTTAAAACAATTTCTATTTAATTATAATTTTATTATTATACATTTAAATAAGAAAAAAAAAATTTATACATTTTTAAAAAAAAAAAAAAAATTTAAATAATTCCAAATCCGTCAGAATTCCGTTGGTGTGGGCCGACGGATTCATGACGGGCCATGGATCACCGGAATCCGTCGAGACTACGTCAGAATTCCGTCTGATCAAAGAGTTCCGACGGTTTTCAGACGGCTTGATACACTGACGGAATGCCGACGGTCCTCTTCGCCGTCGGCTTTAAAGACTGTCGGAATTCCGTCAGTTTATCTAGCCGTCTGAAAACCGTCGGAATTCTTTGATCCGACGGTATTCCGACGTCGTGTCGACGGATTCCGGTGATCCATTATCCGTCAGGAGTCCGTCTGTCCACACTGACGGAATTCTGACGGATTTGGAATTCCGACGAGATAGAACCGACGGACAGAATCCGTCAGACAACCGTCGGGAATCCCCTTATTCTGACGGATTTCTGACGGTTTTGGCCGTCGGAAACGACCCTATTTTCTTGTAGTGGATTGGCTAACCTAAACCAGTAAAAAAGTTTAATCTGTAATCTGTAAGTTAGAGCAGTAGACATTTGCATAATAGTGCAAAGATATAAAGAGTAATTACCAAATGGATGGTGGCCTGATGGTCTTGAGAGTAAATACTAAACTTTAAGATCACTACTTCAACTCTACTTGGGATGAGTGATTTAAGCCTTAAACGTGGTATTATTAATGGCTTGCTCCAAACACGGTAGAAGATTTTTAATTTCTTTAAAAAAAAAAGATATAAGGAGTAGTAAGAAAAAGAAGTATAACTTATACTCCTTCTGTTCATAATTATAAGATGTTTAAGATTTTTACACTCTAATTAAAAAATAATTAAATTTGTATTGATCACTTTCGCGATGATGATTTTTCTGTTCAAAGTTTTATTGCATTTAATTTTTATTGTAGAATTTTAAGAGGATGCTTAATTTCCTTTTTTTTGTAAGATGCAAGTTTAAGATAATGAAAAATGTGTTGAACAAAAAAAAACATCATTTTTTATTATTCAAGATATTTCAACCAATAGAAAACCAGTCTGTAGAATTCAAAGAGTCAAAAACACTAAAAAATCAACTAATTGTGCAAAGAAAATTGAGAACATCCTATATTCATAAACAACAAAAAAAATCTAGAACATCTAATATTTGTGAACAGGGGAAGTAAGAGACAGTAATTTCTTCATGTCAATTGATTTTGAGTTGGAATTTCATAATTTCCCAATAACTCGGTGTGCGATTCAATTAATATATTGGGAGACCATGAGAGGAGTATAATTATCGTGTGAACGAGAATGTCGTTCAAACTATTTTTCGTACCACATTTTTTGCATTTTTATTGATGTTCTCTTCGTCTATATAAATACATCCAAATTAGGGACTAATACACTAAGACGCACAATCAAAGAACATCTTGAGAGAAAACAAAAAACAAATGATGAAATCCCCTTATTGTTCTTCTTCTGATGATCTCAATGATTTGGTCGATGAGATCAAGAAAGAGATTCAACTGTCCAACACTAATCTTGATCCTTACTCATTTGTGTCTCCTTCCGCATACGATACAGCTTGGTTATCCATGATCGAAGAAGACAATAATATAGATGATGAGGAGCTTAAACCGATGTTTCCAGATTGTCTAGATTGGATTATGTGCAATCAAAATTCCGAGGAAGGTTTCTGGGGAAACTCCGGTGGTTATACTCGGGTGTCTGATGCCGGAGACGATGGCGAGGAGGACATGTACATTCTCACTTGCACTCTTGCTTGTGTTGTTGCACTTCACAAATGGAACATTGGGTGTACTCATCTCCACAAAGGTGCGTTGACTATGTTTGTCTTTGAATATTTCGCATTATTGTTGGTTTTTGAGAAAACTAATCTATGTTGATCAAAAAAAAAAAAAAAAAAAAGGAGAAAACTATCCGTACAAGTAAAACTTAACTATACGCATCATGAGAGCATCTTTTTTGCAGACCCTAGAGGGTCTAAAGTATGTATTTTTATAATATAAAATTATTAAAATGGTTGTAAAAAGAAGAAAGAGAGTGTTTTTGTGGGGTATATTGAAATATAAAATTAATAAAAATTGAGTAAAGAGAGTAGAGAGTGTTTAAAAGGGAGAGAGAGATCTAATATTGGATCTTTTGGAGAGTATGTTTAAAAGTAAAAGAGAGTGTTTAAATATAAAATTAATAAAAATTAAGTAAAAGGATGAAAGAGAAGGTATAAAATTGAGTAAAAGGAAAAGAGATCGTGTGTTTTAATAATTTCATATGGTTTTTAGACCCTCTAAGGTCTGCAATAAGGATGCCCTGATTAATATTACATGCATGGTCGGCGTTTTTCACGTGCGTATACTAACTATATAACATTTACTTTTTTTGTTTTTATTTTATTCTATCGACAAGCATATATCTATTGTTTGTTTTATGAGTTATTTAGGTTAATAACAAAGAATTACATAGAAATTAGAGAAATGACAAAACTTCTTGAAATTCCTTTGTAAAATAATAGGTGGGTGGGTTTGTTAAGGTTTTTGCCAGATTGCTATTAAACCACTTTTTCTTTGTTGTGTGACCCAATTACTCTTTTTTTATTGCATCGACAAGCATATATCTACCGTTTTTTGTTTCGTTCAATATATCTACCGTTTATCACATGATTTTGCTGGTTTGATAATGACGAGTCAGAACTAAGTACCAAATAAAACTTGGTTTGTTAGTGGAAAAACTTTGTGAGCTCAAAAAATGTTTGCGTTGTCCAATGCCTAGTTGGAGTTGTTGAGTCTTGTTTCAGTTGTTGTCTTGCTTAAGTTTAGGAATAAGAGACCACGTCTCATTAGTTTGAATTGGTCTTGCGTTTTAATAGGCTTAGTGGAGCTAATTAAGCTCATGCCCGTAAGTTTCTCAATTAGTTAGTTTGCTTCTGTTGTGTCCAATATAAAAGGCATTGTAAGAACTATTGAATAAGATAGATCGTTCACTGCAAATTGTGTTTTCTGAAATTTACAATTACAGGAGTCTCATTAATTGGGATGGGTCCGAGGTGGAAGCTAAAATATCGTAGCAGCATTCCAACGGGGAAAATGTTAAAATTTCTGACCAGAACTATTAAAAAGTAAATTAATATAGTTATTAAGATGTTTTGACCAAAAAAACAAAAAATAGGTATGTAAGAAAATATGCACATAATTAATATTTCTACCAGTAGAAACACGAAATTTAACATTTTAGTGAAACAGATGCTTTGAAAAAAAAAAAATCAGATAGACTATTTTTGGTCATCACTTTAATCTCTATCTAAATTCTCACTATTTTACAAAAATGTTTTATCAATTTTAACCAGGGAAGAAATATATCGAAAGAAGAACGGAGATGATAATTGGCAAATACCTCAACCATGAGGGATCTTATCCTCGTTCGTTCGTAATCATTTTCATAGGAACTCTCGAGCTTGCTCAACAACTCGGCTTACACTTTGTCTTCTCTAGTCATTGTATTGAGATGATCAAAGAGATGTTTTATCAACGCCAAGAGACTCTCAGAAGGTAACGTTTACATAAGAAATTTTGATAAAATATTTTCCGAATTAACATTTAATCAGCTTTTCTTATTATTTTTTTTCTAGAGAAAAATTGGTGGATGATTGTAACTATAAACCTCTACTTGCATATTTAGAGGTGTTGCCATCGACATTTGTTGTCAAAAATCTTGAAGATATTATATTTAAGACGAATAATAGTATCGATGGCTCTTTGTATCAGTCGCCCTCAGCAACTGCATCAGCGTTTATGCTCACTCGCAACACAAAGTGTCTAGCTTATCTTCAAAATCTTGTTCAAAGATGCCCTCATGGAGGTTAAACCAACATCGTAGTCTTCCCAAAGCAATACACAATTTGACCATTTGAGTATGCTTATTATTTATTTTTAACAACCAATATATATATATGTGATTTCTTGTCTCAGTGCCTCAGAAGTACCCTCTCAATGAAGAACTCATAAAACTATCCATGATCAGTCTAATCGAGAATATCGGTTTAGGAGAATTCTTCGGTAAAGAAATTGAACATGTTCTTCAACAAGTTTATAGGTGAGGAAATATTTGTAATAATCATTTTTTATGTTTCTTTCAATATATAAATATGTAAGCAACACTTCTTTTTGTCTGTGTAAATTCAAGGAGCTACGAAGAAGAAAATGCCGAGAGAATTCCCACCAGTTACCTTGTAGATAAATTGCACAAAGACTCTCTTGCTTTTCGGATGTTAAGAATGCTAGGTCACACCGTTTCGCCTAGTAAGAACTAACATTAGTTTCGAAGTAGTAGTAATATATTTTTTCATTAAATAGAACGGAATTACTTGTTATTAACTTTACGGAGATTAAAACTCTTAGAAGGATGTTTTTCAGGAAGCTTCTGTTGCTTCTTGAATGATCAAGAAACTCGAAATCATTTAGAGAAAAATGTAGACTCTCTCTTCCTCGTAATCATTAGTGTTTACAGAGCCACAGATCTCATGTTTCCGGGAGAGCATGACCTTGAAGAAGCAAGAGAATACACTCGCAATTTACTCGAGCAAAGTCGGTCCATCGATGAAAGAATGGTACCAAGATTTTAAATAACTTGAAGTGCTTTAAGTAATTAAAATGCATGGCTTAATGATTCAAATAAATGATGATTGATTTGTAGATTAAGCATGAATTAAGTACTCCATGGATAGCTCGACTCAAACACCTTGATCATAGGATGTGGATTGAGGAAAATAACTCAAATGTTCTCTCAGTCGGAAAATCCTCCTTTCTAAGGTATGTTATATATATGAAACTGAATACATCCCGTTTTAAATGCTCGTAAAACAAACTAAACCAAGATTTTTTGGGTGATTCTGGAATAAGATTACATCGTTCATATAGTGACAAGCTGACTCATCTTGCTGCAAGAAATTTCGAGTTTCAACAAGCAATGTATAGACAGGAGCTGGCGGAATTAACAATGTAAGTATATATACTTCAGTTTACACTACATACAACATTCACAATTAAAAAACATAATGTTGGTTTAGTAAAGCGATTGAGTTTTTGGTTACAAACTCTCTAATCTAGAAGTTTATCTATATAGTCTAACATTAGAGATTTGTGACAGGTGGGTAAAGAAATGGGGACTTAATGATATTGGTTTTGGTAGAGAGAAGACAACATATTGTTACTTTGCGACTGTGACTTCATTGCCCTTTGAATCTGCCATTAAAGTTGGAAAGCTTGCAGCAAAAATTGCCATCCTCATCACAGTTGCCGATGATTTTTTCGATGAGGAAGGTTCTTTGGATGATTTGAAAGCTCTTACTAGATCCGTTCGAAGGTACATAACAAATCTTACATAATAGAATATTGTGTTGAGATATTGAGTTGTTTTTTTTTTTTTTTGCTAAAAGAGATATTGAGTTGTCTTGGTACAAGATATCTGATATATATATATAGTGATTAACCTTAACATGCTAACATCACATAATGTAATCTTCCCTAATCATCTTCAACACATAAAGAAAATATACTATTAATATAGAGAAGTGGAAAATTCTTCCATTTAATTTGCTTTATGGGTTTCACGGGCTTGATGTTCAACAATATTTGATCCGCAAAACACATTGTTTCCCACCTTTTCTCCAAGTTATCTATAATAGTACATTTGTTAAAAACTGGCGTGACTAGAGACCATACTATAACTTGATTACCTATATAGATTCGTTTTCGAATCCTATTATTATTTTGTTCTTTTTTATTGAATTATATTTTCTGTGTACATGATAGATGGGAAGGAGCAGAGCTTAAGGGTTACGGCAAGATCATATTTAGAGCACTTTATGATATTGTAAGAGAGACAACAGAAACTTGCCTTAAGCAACACGGAGCTGACATAACTGACCATCTTCGAAACATCGTATGTCTTTTTTACTCAATCCGGTTCATAGTAAATGATATTAGAAATGACATATATTTTGTAACAAGTATTCATCATAAACAAATTTTGATTGAGTGAACTAAGTTTTCATCATAATCCAAGGAGAAATTAACAAAGCAAAGCAAACTTTGATCTCCTCGGAAGATCGTATATAACTTCTCCATGAGTATTTTTATGAATTAATAACTCTTAAGGTCATTAAATTGTAATTTAGAAATGCAACGAAAATGACAACAACTTCATTACTCCCTCCGTTCTCTTTTAATTGATGTTCTAGGAAAAAAAAATTATTTATAAAATATTGATTTTTTACATTCTCAATGCATTTTTAATAAAAAAATAATGATGAATTGTAAATTTCAAGACACATTAATTGGTTTTATTGGATTACTATTGGGCAAAAGTTATAAAAATTGTTTAGTACAAAAAACAAGACATTTATAACTAAGAATTAATGTGTTTCTTAATAAGTGTGAAAATTCTAGAACGTCAAACAAAAAGGAAGGGAGGGAGTATAAATTTGTTGATCTGTCCCAATATATCCCATGACTTGCTATAGCATTTTTTATTTCTTTTTAATATCAAGTTATATGTTTCTTTCATTGTTTTTTTATGGTTGAATTTTTAAATTTCTCTTTTTTTTTTTTGCTAACTTAAAATAATTTCTGCAGTGGGGTGAAACATTTGAGTCATGGCTACGTGAAGCCGAATGGAGTAAGAAGGGACAAATGCCATCAATGGAAGAATATCTTCGAAATGGAATGATCTCAATCGCAGCACACACCATTGCTCTTTCTATCTCATGTCTCATGGAACCTTGTTTCCCCCATCATAAACTCAAACCCGGAAAATATGATAAGTTAACTACATTGCTCATGATCATACCTCGACTCCTAAATGATCTACAAAGTTATCAGGTGAATCAACTTTTCAATCTTTTCTTTTTTGGGGGGGGATTAAGAGCTTTAGAGTATATATATATATATATATATATATTTTTTTAATAGGGTTTTAGTGGTAAGTTTTCATGTGGTCGAATCAAAGGAATGATTTATGGCGGCTTTCGTTTGTGGGGATTAAACTAGATGCATAATGCATAGTCATATAAATTGTATTAGTAGATAAATTATAACCAATGATATATTTTACTAAACAAAGTAAATAAATCCATGATATTTAAAAAACTATACGACTGATAAATGAACAACCATATTACAAAAATGTGTTCGCTAATTGTATAAATAATTGTATAAGGAAAGTATGGTGTTTAGTAGTTCCAAAGAAAACTAAAGGGTATTAACCTGGTGATATTGAAAAATGTAACGTCAAAACAATAAATTTAGTGTAATTTTGCATTCTTATAAGATATTCTTGTACTTAAAACTTTCAAACTTCTCATGCAATGCAAAATTTGCAGAAGGAACAAAAACAAGGGAAGATCAACTCCGTGCTGCTCCACATGAAGAATCGTTCAGGTCTCGAGATTGAGGACTCATTTGTTCATATAAAAAAGATTATCGAGTCAAAAAGGAAAGAGTTTCTGAAGTATGTACTAGTTGATGGACTAAGTGATTTACCTAAATCGTGCAAAGAGATTCACATTTCTTGTTGCAAAGTCTTCGAGATGTTCTTCAACAAGAAGAACCGTTATGATTCCGATACAGATATGCTTCAAGACATTAAGAAGGCTTTCTACGATCCCGTGAATATTTATAAACTCATAGAGATGGAGCCTATACCATCAATGGGACATGGTGATGATTTTATGATTCTCCCTCTTCTTTTAAACATTTCACCAAAGATTCTTGAATTTAAAAGAAAGGACCACTACGGGGCGACGAAAACATCTATGTGCTTGAGACAAAGTTTCAATGCTCATAAACGCGCTATTACCTCACAGCTTGGTGATCAACGTAAGCCTCCCAAGCTTGTTGTCGCGCATAGGAAATCAGTACAAATGATTCCAACAATATTATCACCGTGTTTTTACTAATTTAGCTCTTATCTTTCGATTTCATGAATAGAATGTTGAATAATCTTTACATGTATTGATTGACATGTGTTAGTTGTATGAATAAAAAAATTGTTATGATATCCTAATGAAATTGGAAGTGAGTGAATCTATATTAGTATATAAAATGTGACTAAATTCTTCCAAAAGTACATTTTTATTAGCTTATTAATTATAATCTTCAATAAAATTCTCTCTATCGCGACAAAGGAGGAGAAACTCCGTTGAGAAAGGCTGAGAAAAGCGCAAGGGATTCTCCTGGTTTGAAGGAAGGCACATCATGTCCGGCTCCTTTGAACGTTGCGAACGTTAGACCTTCATATTCTTGAAGCCATCCACTTACCTAATAATCATCAACAAAACCGATTTGATCTCACTTCAAAAACCACTCTTAGTATATAATGACATATCGATTAGTAATTTTTTTGATGCATCATTTTTACCTGTTTCTCGTGGTACCATGGCCTCCAAGCCGTTTTGATGGGTAGTTCCAATTTATTTATGCAGTACCTTGTCCCAAGTACGGGAACTCTTCCATCGGTATCTCCGCTGAACCAAAGAAAAAAACGTAAGCAAATGATCGTATACGTATCGTAAAATACAAAAAAAAATAACAATATGTAATCGAAGATCTCAAACCAAAGTCCAGGCAAAGTGTTGTTATAAATGCATTTCACTTATCAACTAATTAAATATAAACAAAGTATAAAATTCACATTTGAGTCCCATTCATCATAGTTATCAATTTTTGAAAACGGAAATCTTAGAAGCTCGAAGTTAACCTGTAAACCCATATTCTGAATCCTCCAGCAATTAGTTTCTTATATAAAGGCAAAACCGAGGGCTTTGAATCAGCCCAGTTATGAAATATATCATCGCTGTTGTTATGCAGAAAAAAAAAAAAAAAAAAAAGCAAAGGATATTATTTTCGGTAATTTAAACATATTTGTGAAAAGAATTGAAAGAAAATATATAAACAAGAGTAGTAGTACTTGCAAATGGTCCAATTCTTGAGATGAATACCATCACTTGCATGAAGAGCTTTCTGAACATCTGCTCTGTTGTAGAACACGTTTGTGTAATCATCCAAACACGGGTCGAATCCGCCCATCAGCCTCGGCATCTATTGAGATTTTCAGGTAAAATTTAGACTTATCACACAATGTAACATATGTCTATACTAGTAATTGAGTCGTAGTTAGATACCATTTTGGAATTTGCAAGATTGGTCTTGAATCGCCTCGAATCAACGAAGGAATTAAGCGTTGAATTTCTAATACAGGTACGAGTGTAGAGACTGTATGTATCAATTTCTTTATACTGTTTGATTACTTCGTCAACGCCGTCTTTGCATTCTTTAACATCCCAAGTGGTGTTACTACTGAAATTGCAAAACTTGTTTATGACCCCATACGTCTCGTCCGATATCACTGCATGGCTCCATGCATAGTCCACCCATCCTTTCCAATCTTCAGCTTCTGATGTTTCAGGATTTCCAAGCTAACCACCAAGAAATAAAAACATAAGGAAAAATTATCAAGTTAAAAGAATATATTGTTAAATCGGAAAATATTATATGATTAAATTTATTTAGCATTATGAAACAAATGAAAAATAGTAAAATACGCAAAGTTCAAATATTATGTATTTGAATATTATTAAGAATCTCACATTTGAGTAAGAGATAACCTAGCGTAGTATATAAAAGATATGGACTAATCATATAATGTAGTATATAAAAGATATGGACTAATCATATAATGAGACTATGTCGAGATGACTGACTAGAAGACTAAGAATTTATCAATAGATATAATAATTCGAAAATTACATAATATTTTTATATGTTTATGATAATCAAAAGTATCAAAATACGGTTAAGCTTCAAAATGAAAACTAACAATGCATGAGGTGAAAAAATTGAATGTTATTAGAAATTTAGAACTAAGCGTATTGAAATGTCTTAAAATATCAATCAAACAAGGTGCAATATTCTTGTATGTTGTATTAAGATCAAACATACCAAAATGCCCTTAAGCTTGATATGAGGTGACGACGTATCCTTGTTCTTGTCATAAACAACCTCTGCAAGCTCCGGTATGTACTTTCCTGTATGCATTTGCTAATAAATAAATAAATGGATAAAACCCAAAAGACGATATAATCATGATTTTTTTAGTACTAAGTCCAAACCTGCATAGCTTTCTCCTGCTATATAGAAATCGTTTTTTCTGTAAACCGGGAATCTCTCTAACCATTTTTGGATGAAGGCGTATGTTTCCCTCGCTGTTGATCGTGTTGTTCATGAAGTACATGCCATAATAATAGTTTTGTAAAATTACAAAAATATATTGTAAAATTCGCTTTGATGCGTTGTCAAATTCGAAAAGTTTAATCCTAAATGTACATAGTAAATAGTTTTTACAAACATTTTTATAAAGCTTACAAAAGTGTTGAGTGAACATAATTAATTATATGCTCTAATTTTAAAAGTTGTACCAAAAAAAAAACTTGTAAACGCTAAAATTAATTATATGTTCTAATTTTAAAAGTGATAAAAATAGATTGCAATACTCATAATATATATATATATATATATATATATATTTTTTTTTTTTTTTTTTTTTTTTTTTTTGAAAATGCCGTTTTCATGATGCCATGTTTTTAAAGTACACTGTTTAGTGTCAATAGTTTTTAGAAACAATTTTATAAATTCTGATATATATTTCATGGTCACCTTAATCTAAGAGAGATAATAGACAGATTAAACAACAAATATACAAACATACCTGTAAACGCATCGCCAATATTTTTATAGTCACTAGTTGTGTTTGAATATGAAAACCCAACACCAACGGGAGATTCTAGAAAGAGTATGTTGGCCTCTGCATAATACACAATGAACAAGATAAATCAATTCATTCATTACCATTTTGAGATGCAAAGACCACGAACTTTGCCTATATATAGTCATAATACAGATACATCATTCATTATACAATTATTTTTTAAAAAATTCAAGATTATGTTTATATCAATTTGTATTCTCGTCACTATGTTATCCCTAATAAGTGAGGACAAAAGTACTTCAATTCTGCTTAAAATAAACGACGAATAAGCACGTCACTTTTTTTATTTATATATATATAAACCGTGAGAAATTTGGTACATAAACCCATAATCTCTTTGGTATTTGGAGTCAGATTTTTAATATTTCTTCGCTATTGTGAAGCTATATTACGACCTAGTGTATTTGAAATTTCGATCGCTAAACTATGACGAGCTAGTCATAATTAATTTGTGACAACCATATCTTTTAATTACTATCGATTATACTGGTTATTCGTTGCTAATTAACGACACCTAGAACATCGTTATTTACCAGCAATTTTATGGCAAGCCATAAACGTCTCTAACCAGGCCCAGCTCAGTCCCAAAAAAAAAAAAAAATTTAAAAAGATAGGACATTTTTTGTAAATTTATAAAATTTAGGATCTTTTTACAAGTTATTCAATAATTTAAAAATTTTTAAAAAAAAATTAGCTGAAATTTGTGGGCCCCACTGTGGAGACCTATGCACTTGCACATAC
Organism: Draba incana; assembly: GCA_963576765.1. Classification (NCBI taxonomy): domain Eukaryota; kingdom Viridiplantae; phylum Streptophyta; class Magnoliopsida; order Brassicales; family Brassicaceae; genus Draba; species Draba incana. The sequence continues at coordinate 32,869,731 of OY755209.1, forward strand.
AGCACAATGCCATAATCGGGCATGTCTCTAACTTGCGACATAATAACAATGTATTTCAAGATTGACAAGTGATTAATGCCAGATTCAAGATCTTCGTTAATCCGTAAATTTATGCGTAATGACTTACATGGACGTCGTTATTCGCATTGATTTTTATAGTGAATATGATATGAAAACAAGGCCGGTCCGACAAAAACGGTGGTCCAAGAAAGAAAAAAGAAAAAAAATCATTCTTAAATTTTTATTATTCAAAAATTATATTTCACAAAACATATATAATTTATTCTATTGGTGGCCCAAAAAGCTTTTTTTATTCGTGGCCTAAAAAATCACTATTTTATTTCTATATATATGTTTGAAACCTATAAATTTAATATCATAAATTAAAAATGTGGTCTATAAACGAAAAAAAATTTTGGTGGCCTTAAGTGGCGGCCTAGCCCGCATAGCCTCTGGGCCGGCCCTAAGGATGAAATTTTAATTATAGGAAAATAGAAAGATCTGTTTACCATGATTCCATGCATGGGGGTTAAATTCAAGACTGTTTCCTTTGTTATCCACGAGAAATGGACCAATCTCTTGTGTTGCTCCATATACCACAGAAGAACATCCCGGCCCTATACATAAATGTATATATTTATATAGACGTATTAAATATTATCAAAATTAAAATTTTCAAAATAAGTGTCCCACAAAATTGGAAAAAAAAAAAAAACCAAACGAAAACAAATCTGTGTAGATTAACAGAAATATGTTCCCTTAGAAGTCAAAATTTGAGCCTAGAAAGCCTTTGGGGAAACTGTGTATAATTCAAAAAAAAAAAAAAATTGAGTTTAATTACCTCCATTAAGCCATAGTACTAAAGGCTTCTGGTTTGGAAGACTCATAGCCTCGAAAAACCAATAAAACATAGCCCTCCCATTTGTTTTATCGACCGGGACATAACCAGCGTAATGTTTGAAGCTCACACGAGACTGACCAGGCAAATCCGTAACTAGATCTCGCATTGCTTCAGGGCTATAAGATGAAGCAAACGTCAAAAGAGTGCAAAGACATGACAAAACAATCAACACACTGGAAATGTTCTTTTTTTTATGACTCATTAGGGAGTGAGATTTTGAGAAAAAGATTGTGATTCGATTTTGTGTTTTGCATTTTGTTTTTAATATGGAAACAAACTAATTAGGTAGCTTTGGAATAATAGTCATCTATACCAATTAATAGATTCAGTGTCATCAAGTTGGTCAAAGATGTAATATTAAGAATAAAATTTCTGTAAATTGACATTTTATTAATTGAGAATAAAAGAAAAAAACTAACATATATGAGGTGTGATTTTTTATTACTATCATAATTTTATTAAATTCCAAAATATAACATATTACAATACTCAAACATGTAATTTAGTGGTTTGTGATAATATTGCCGTTACATCATTTTTCAGTTAAAAAATGCATGTTGAAAGAATAAATAACATTATCCTTTCCATGTTCAAATTTCTTCTTTAAAAATATGTTAGATTTGTATTACTATCATAGATTCCTAGTATATATAAATTCCAAAAATGTTAGCACTTAGCAGTATAAAACATATTTTAAGACCCGACCATATAACGTAGGGGTTTGTAATAGTATCGTCAATGCATCACTAAACTGACATAGAATAAATTGCCAAAGAAAAAAAAACACCAACATATGTGAGGCGTGGATTTGTACTACTATCATAATATCAATATCATAACATCATAATATACCATAATTATCATCATCATCACTATAATACTATTATCATGATGATGATGATGATAACCAACATCATGAAATAATCATCATCATACAAATATCATCATCACAATACCATTATAAACATCATTTTAACAGCACCATCATCAGACCATCATCATCATCACCGAACACGCATCCGATGACATCTCGAAACTTCTCATTTTTAAACGATGAATGTTTTCCGACAAATTTTGCCTATTGGTAATTTTTTATAGAATTCATACAAGAAAACAATTGTTTTTATAGATCGGATACAATTGTGAATAAAAGCTAAAGAAATGTAAAGAGTACTTATCATAATCATAAATGTGGTTGAAATGAGTTTGGTATATGAAAGGTCTGCTTGTACTTATAAACTAACGTGAAGGAAACGTAACATATAAACGTAAAAGAGAGTGTATATGTGATCCTTATCGGAGTATAAATTTTTCTTTTGTGTTTTAAATTCGTCAATAGTTTAAATTTGTTTGGAACTCTGTCTAGACAATGGAGGAGGAAACCCATTGAGGAATGCAGAGAAAAAGGCGAGGGATTCGCTAGGTTTGAAGGTAGGCACATCATGTCCTGCTCCTTTGAACGTTGCAAACGTTAGACCTTCGTATTCTTGAAACCATCCACTTACCTAATAATCATTATAAAAAATTATATTAATTAAACACCCCTTCGTAATCAAATCTTATGAAATGACCGATTTGTAATATTATTGATTGTGAGTTTGTGACCTGTTTTTCGTGGTACCATGGCCTCCAAGTTGTCTTGATTAGTAATTCCAATTTATTGATGCAGTACCTTGTTGAGAGTACCGGTACTCTTCCGTCAGTATCGCCGCTAAGGTATCACCGAGGAAAATAATAAAAATGGTTATGTATAATTATATGTATCAAAATTATAATAAAAATTTTCCTTGTGACCAAGTTAGAATGTATGTTTCAGTTCCATTGCACATATGTTATAATTGAGTGAAATAGCAAATGTACAAAAACTTAATAAATTAAAAAACAATTTTAAAGTTTCATTTGCCGAAAATGGGACAAATTTACCTGTAAACCCAAACTCTAAAACCTCCGGTAATGAGTTTTTTATATATAGGCAAAACAGATGGCTTTGAATCAGTCCAGTTCCAGTTATTTAAAATATCACTGCTGTTTCTCAGGGAAAAAAAGGGAAGTTAGTTTAGATAATCGCCATTATATATTCTCTGCGTAGAAATTTTAAACCGAACATAAATAATTTATACTTGCAAATGGTCCAGTTCTTCTGATGAACACCACCTATCGCGTGAAGAGCTCTCTGGACATCAGCTCTATTGTAGAATACTTTCGCGTAATCATCCAAACACGGGTCAAATCTGTCAAAAAGCCTCGGTATCTGCTTAAGAGTTTTAGGTAAGTTTTTGTCGTAAAACATACAACGAATGTGTTATATAAATTACTTTACCGTCTTGGAACTGGCATAGGAATCGAGTTTTGATGAATTTTGGAGGCAGATAGGAGTGTAGAGGCTGAAATGATCAATCTCTTTGTATTGTTTGAGTATTTCGTCTACACCATCTTTGCATTCTTTAACCTCCCAAGTAGTGTTACTACTGAAATTGCAACTCCATTTAATGACTCTATATGTCTCGTCGGATATTACTGCATGGCTCCATGCATAATCCACCCATCCTGTCCAATCTTCCGCGTATGATGTCAATGGATTTCCAAGCTGCGTCCATAAATAAATAAGAAGCCAATATCATGTCTAAATGGGACAATGGACTTACGTTGTGTTTGGTTAATGTTATGAGAATCAAACGTATATATTTTACTAATGCCTTTACGCTTTAAATTTCATGTCTAAAATATATGGAAAGATCGGTCCAAAAATATTAAGTAATGTAAGATGTATCCTATATATATGAGATTTAAATGTGCTTAAATGTTCTTAAGGATCATATAGCGGGTCTATAATATATCGAAGATCAATGTTCAATGTCAATTTGTTCCAACGCTCGAAATCGTGCATCGGCCTCCTCCTTATCCTTCTCTCTCGCTTCCTCCACTGCCTGAAGCCTTTCGGTCAGTGCTCGGTTTTCTGTCTCCAATCTGCTACCACCGCGATGTCGAACCGACGTAACGGACGAGCAACTGTCTTCAGAAAGGCCGAATACACGGCATCTGGTCTTGGGAGTCGCCTACGATAAAAAAAAAAATTTAATCTTAGAACTTAGTTGTATTAAAAGTTAATTTCAAATATGTTTAAAAGTGACACGGTTACTAACCTGGTAGGTGAACTCGTTGATTTTCTCGGTTGGAACTTCGGTGGGCGCTGGAGTTCCATCCTCGATCGGTTGCGATTGGAGGTACTGCTCCCCGAGCCTCTCCACGGTTTCCACGATTTCACGAGCAATCGGATCTTGAATTTCACCGGTCTTCTTGTTGGTGTGGGTAGCTTTGAGCAAAGAAAAATTCGAATGAAACACACCGGTCTCCTGAAACTGTTAACATATAAAATTATGTTAGCGAATTATAAAAATTTATGAATTATTTAAATATTTACCATTTTGTCTGCAAGTGAAGCCATGCTTCTTGCTCCGAGGTTGTGGGTCGCGGGTCCCTTCCCCTTCCGGTCGCTGTTGCGGTTAGTTGAGTTTCTCTCTCAGGCCGCCCGAGTTGCCTCCTTTTCCCAATGTGCAATTAGTCCATCCCAACACTCGTCTTTATGTTTCATAACCCGAGGCCGCTTCCCGGATTTGTACCACGCATCTTTCCACTCGTTCATCTTCAACGAGTACTTCCTCGAAGCCTTCTCGTCGAATCCCTTTCGGACCAACGTAGTGAGCTGTGGGTCCCACGTAAAGGTTTGTTGCAAAATAACCACATTCTGGCATTAGTAATTAAAATGTGAGACATGTAGAAAATATATTTTAAACTTATAAAATAAAAACATACCGCAAATTGTCGGAACTAAGTGTCCCGGTCCTCCACTGGCATATCGTTGTATGTGGGATACGGTTTAGTTACCAAGCAGTTCATCATGTCGTTGATAGAACCCGTAATCTCATTTCCCGAGTATTGGAACCTATTAAAATATTTAGTTAAATATTTTACAAAAAATAATTTAATCCAATACATATTTAAATAAGACTTACCAGGTCGTGTTAGGTGGCCTGTCTGGATCTAGACGAGTCAACCTATCACGTCCGGGTTGCGACACAAACTGCTCGATGGTCATGGAAGTGGGAGCTGAGAAGGCTGTAGGCGGGGGCTGAGACATGTGTGGGGTATCTAAGTCGGGAATATGCGTCTCACTCGCACTCCGACCTCCCCTACTGGAAGACCCACCTCCTCTAGACTGATGGAATAGCGAATAGTCCCTACGATTTTCAAAATTCTAAGAGTTTGATATTTTGGTATTTATGGTATACGGAATGTATAGGAAATCGAGATTTTTAGATTTTGCGATTGAGTTAATTGGAAATTTCGGATTTAGGGATATAAGGATATTAGGAATTTAAGAGTTTTGAAATAAAATAATTTAATGAAATTGGGATTACGTGGTTTTGTTAAAAATTATTAACATTAATTTGACAAATATAAATAAATTGTTAAATATTATTAAATTTGAAGAATTTAACGGTTTAAATTTTTTAAAATTGTTAAAAATAGTTAACATTAATTTGACAAATTTTATTAATGTTTACAAATTTATAAATTTTAAGAATTTAAACGTTTAAATTGTTAAACTTATAAAATTTAAAATTTATACAATTTTAAATTTAAAGGATTTAAAGGATATAAAGTTTTAAATTTTGTTATTTTTAAATTGATAAAAAAATAAATTAACATTAATTTGAAAAATTAGTTTAAATTGTGAAAAACTTTTATATTTGAAGGATTTAACGGATCTAAAGGTTTAAATTTTTTAAAGTTTGAATTGTTAAAAATATTTATTAACATTTATTTGACAAATTTTAACAAATTGCTAAAAATGTTAAAATTTGAAGGATTTAACGGTTTAAATTTTTTTAAATTGTTCAAAATAGTTAACATTAGTTTGACAAATTTTATTAGAGTTACAAAAATTATAAATTTGAAGGATTTAAAGGTATAAATTGTTTAACTTATAAAATTTAAAATTTATAAAATTTTAAATTTAAAGGATTTAAAGTTTAAAATTTTATTATTTTTAAATAGGTTTAAAATTTTAAAGGTTTAAATTGTTTTATTAATGTTAAAAGATTTTTAAATTTAAAGGATTTAAAGGTTTAAATTGTTAAAGTTATAAATTTTAAATTTTATAAAATTTTTAATTTAAATTATTTAAAGGATTTAAAGTTTTAAAATTTAATTATTAAGGATTTAAAACTTTAAATTCTTTAAATTTAAAATTTATCATGAATATAATTTCTTAACATTCTACAAACCTTATTTCTTAACCTTTTATTAATCCTCAAGCACAATTTCGGATTTCTTAAAATTCTAAAATCCACATAAATCCAAAAATTATAAATTTCTAAAAGCCTCAAGAACAATTTCCGAAACATTCTAGTAAATTATGTAAAACTTACATAATTTTTTATTTGGTTGAAGATTGTGAGGATTGACCACGGAGGAGAAGTTTTGGGGGAGAAACGGCGGAGAAACGGCTCGGAATCGCCGGAGAAACGGAGGAGAATTTGTGAAGAAAAATTTTGTTTTTGAGATCTGTCTTCGGGGAAGACAAAGACTGTGGATTTAATAGACTATCCGACGGCATTCCGACGGAACTCAGACGGACTCTAAAATTCCGACGGTCATTCCGACGGCGTTCCCGCTTTGACGATGATCACGAAGTTGTTGGGCGGCAAGTTAAATTAGGTTTACCGTCGGTATTCCATCGTAATTTAAGACGGAATTCCGACGGAGATTAATTTAAAAGATTAAATTGTACAATTATTAAATATTTTTCAGACGAAATAAATTGTTTTTATCCCGAATTTTTAGAGTTTGAGATTTCAGGATTGATGGAAAATGGAATTTATAGGAATTTGATATTTCAAGATTTTGTGATTTATTTATTTCGTAATTTCGGATTTAGGGATATATATAAGGATATTGGGAATTAGGGGTTTTTGGGATATATAAATTAAAGGAATTTAGTTTTCGGACATTTTGTTATGTACGGACATATGGATTAATGAGAATTTAAGATTATGTGGTTTTGTGATTTATGGACTTTGTGAATTCCGACGGATTTCCCGGTTTGACGATGATCACGAAGTTATTTGGTTTCTTTAAACATAGTATAAGGTTATAACCAACTACTATTTTTCAAATTGATGATGTTATTTTTGAAACATTAATTATCATATAATTTACAAAAATCTTATAATTATTTTTAAAAACCTTATAATCAACTTTAAAACCATATCATATACTTTAAAATCATAAGAAAACCAAACCCGTCGGAATTCCGTCTTAACATTAAGATGGAATTCCGATGGATGTTGTTTTTTTTACTTAAGTAAATTTGTATGGACAAATTACATTAATAAAAAACACAAAACCGTCGGAATTATGTCTTAACATTAAGACGGAATTCCGACGGGTTTGGGTTTTTTAATAATTTTCTTTGTCGATAAAAATTTAATTAAATAAAAAACCCAAACCGTCAGAATTCCATCTTAACATTAAGACGGAATTCCGACGGGATTGGGTTTTTTAATAATTTTCTTTGTCGATACAAATTTAATTAAATAAAAATCTCAAACCGTCGGAATTCCGTCTTAACATTAAGACGGAATTCCGACGGTTTGGGTTCTAATTTATTTAATTTGTCGATGCAAATTTAATTTATTAAAGAAAACAAAATCCGTCGGAATTCCGTCTTAACATTAAGATTTTGGGTTTTTTAAGATTTTAATTTGTGTTTCATATGGTTTGAAAGTTGATTATAAGGTTTTTAAAAATATATTACTGCGGCTGCGGCTTCAAAACTTGCATTGAACATTGGATTGTGTAAACACATTGCATTGAGACTAGTATAAGTTTGATAGTATACCTGCCTTTTTACTAACTATCTTTTCCAGATCAAAGTTTTTGTTTTATTTTTTTCCCCTATTGGCTATCCGGTTAGCCCCGGATGGTTTAGCATGTAGTCAACGGTACGAACTTTTTATATATTTTAGTTTCATATTTTTTTAATGATTTGCGTACCAATTTGGCTTCGAAACGTATTACACATATATAACACCAATATTTCACAATCCCTAATAGGAAATAAAACACATCACAACATTATAAAATCGTACGATAGATACTAGGACATTATTTAATATTAATGCAACATAAAGCTGTTATCATGAAATTATTCTTAATCATGGACGAGTTGGATGTTTAGTCTTCATCGGAGTCTGGAACTGTTTCATATTCGTACCCAGTAGTTCCTCCACCTTCCTCCTCGATGGTAGATACTTCCATTGGTTGGTATTCAGCAATCATCGAATTAGCACCGATTATCTGTTTCAAAAATGAATTTACTTAAGCATTCGCATAAATATTTATAAACCTATGGTGTATATACCTTAACAATGTTCCGCTCTGTGATGTTCAGGTACTTTGGGTTCCTATCAAAACGGCAAACGGTAACATTCTTCAGGATGACCACCGCACTACACCCGTGGTGAGTCGGTACTCGTCCTTCTTAAAGATGTTATGGTGCATGGTTCCCTCGATTTTTCCTGAAGGATCTTTTAAGGTTACTAGCAGATCTCCCTGCTCATTGGGCGTTAAACTAGAGAGCATAGCCACAATCTGATAATGAAATAGAATATACTTGTCAGATAAATTGTATGTCTAAATGTTAATAAAATATGTTCCCAAAACGTAAACCTTTTTCACTTTAAAAATTTGTGAATGCGGGGATTGAATTTCTGCAACCTGGGTCCAGAATGGTGTGCTCCTTTTGTTATAAGAACCTACATGTATGAATGATAGATTTAGTATTTGTCAGCTACAATCATTATTGTAAAAGTAAAACCGGTAATTATATATATATACCTTCACGGATTATATAATCGATAGTAGAAGTCCACGAACGACTACTAAAATCCTGGTCCGCCTATGGTGCCTCATTAATGGCCTCACGAATAAAATCTTTTGTTGGGCGTGGTTGAGAACTTTCACCTCGCATCACCTTTGCATCATGAGATCTCTTTCGAAACAGGCCTCGCCGTACAACTTGGGCAGGTCCCGGTATTACGGGCGTTTGGTTCTGGGATTGTTGAGTTGGATGGAGTGAAATAGTCGGTTCAGCATAAGTAACATTTAAGTTATCGTAAGGAGGGCTTGAAGGAAAAAGATTTGTGGCAGGAGGGTTATGACCGGGGGCTCGGTTTTGCATATAGTAATTCCACAAATCTCTGTTTGCCATTACGTAATTGAACTTTTCTGTGTTATGAATTTGTGTTGTAATTTTTTTATGCAGGCATGACAAAATGTGCAAACTTATGTAGAACGGATATCCGTCGGATTTCCGTCGGTAAACCGTCAAAACACTCCGACATAAGATCCCACCAATCCCTTCGGCCACTGCAGACGATTTATTAACCACTCAAACGTTGCCGACATCGGAAACCGTCTGCAAACCGTCGGAAATCCGTTACATAATTCTGACGACATAGCTCCGTTGGAAATTCGTCGGTACAGCTGACCAATCAAAGTTTGTCGACATCGGATTCCATCTGAATGAAGTCTGAAAACCATCACTACTTCCTACGGATTTAGTGCGTCGGAAATCCGTCCATACCCACTGACCAATCATACTTTGCCGACATCGTGCTGTCTGAATTCCGTCGGTATTCTGTCGGATGTCAAAAAATCCGACATATCACCCCACCAATCCCATCGGCCACTGCAGACACTTTATTAACCACTGAAACTCTCCTGACATCGGATTCCGTCTGAATTACGTCGGAAATCCGTCCATACTCACTGACCAATCATACTTTGCCGACATCGTGCTGTCTGAATTCCGTCGGTATTCCGGCGGAAACGGCGACGGTATACCGACAGAATACCGACGGTTTAGAAATATAACGTCTTATATAAATACTCCCTATGGAGTGTTTTATGTTCTACACCTTCAAATTACAAAAAATGTCTTCTACCTCTCCTAATGAAGACTCAAACACAAAAGCCGTGGCAAATTTTTTCCATGTTCCAAAATACTCGTGGGAAACCGAATCTCATTGCGATGAATTCACCAAACAAATTCCCACTTACTCGTGGGAATTTGATACGTCCTCACCAATCTATAATGCAGATTCTATATCGACAGTAGTGCGTGACAGCCAGTGCTTGGCAAACATCCACCACATTTACGATAGGCAGCCACAATGTCTTGATCACAAGCGGGTTATCGAAGCCGACCAACCATGTCAATTGATGGAAAAGTCAGATATTTACGGTGCAAGTACTTCAAACGTATGTAAGGATGAGTACTATGGTTATGAATTCGCCCAAAGCCCTGAAAAGCCAAACTTAAATTTAGATGTTGATGCAATCAAAAGTGAATTGTGCGACGGATTTGTAGATTCTCCAGGAAAGGATCATTACTATGATTTCGAATTCGCCCAAAGCCCAGATGTTGATGCAATCAAAAGCAAATTGTGCGACGGATTTGTAGATTCTCCCCAAAAGAAAAAAAAGGGAAAGAACATCACCAAATGGTTCTAACAAATGGTAAGTTCGGAGTGGAAACCGACATTTGATTGTAAAATGAGAAGTTTATTATGTACTTGTACCATAACCGTTGTGTGTTAAATATTTGCAAGTTTGTAATGTACCTGTTTAATAATGTGTTTTTAATTTTATGTTTCTGTAAATGTAAGGTTTTATTGGAGTTGTAATACCAATATTTATCGTTAATTTGTCATCGAACATGATTATATATATACTATTAAATAATATGATATACAAGATTTGGGATAATGAAAGGGAAAATATTATAGTGAACACACAAATGTGAGAGAACAACATGAATAAGCAAGCATTTATTGACAACTAATTATTATTCGGAATCTCCGGATGAACCGTCACTAGGGATGGAGTCTGAATCGTAGTCAAATTCTCCACGTGTTTCCTCCTCGTCGGAATGCACTAGATCATCCCCGACATGTGTCACATCAACGACAAGGTCAATGTTATCCATCTCCTCAACAGGTGACATTTGTACACTTCTCGATGGTTGTAGAGCATCATGTTCTAGAACTCCATAGATTTTTCCTCTCGGGTTTATTTGAGTTACTGTGATCCACGGATCTGTACGGTAGGAAACTCGAGGATATGGAATGTAGCAAACCTATTATTAATTAGTGGATATTGTTAATATACATGAACAAGAAACCTTAAGTATGAGTACGTAGGTAAACATATTAGTGTATTGATACCTGGTCAGCTTGAGACGCAAGGATAAATGGATCGTAATACTGTAGTTTTCGGCTTGAATTTATCGAAATAACACCAAGAGGGTCAACTCGAACCCCTCGACCATCGGATGGGTCATACCAATCGCACATAAACACAATGCACCTCAAGTTCAACATTCCTGGATACTTGATTTCAAAGATTTCTTTTAAAATCCCATAGTACATGGTATCAGCGGATTACGCCGAAATACCATAGTCTGAAGTTGACCTTTGACGTCCTTCCTCACGGATCCTGAACGAATATCTCCTAGTGCAAAATTTGGGATATGAAGTCGCGGTGCTGCGTAAACCATGAGCAACCTCCACTAACCATGATGGGAGTGAGTGACCACTTGCTATACTTTCGGAAACCTAAAAATGATATACGTAAGATATAAGTAACATATGAACGTGAAAACATATATGGAAAAGTAAGAGTAAGTAATTATATTAAACTTACATAACATTTTAACCACCCCGGGAATTCTTCATCTTTCAATACAGCAAGTTCGGTATCTGTCTTACCATAATGGTAATCACGTGCGAGAGACATGTAGATCCTGTAACATAACAGTCGTTAGTTGATAAAGGCAAATAATTCCATAAATTTAGTTTAATAACTGACATACCTTTCGTACTCCAACATTTCGTCACAATTTCTGAGGATATACGTATGCAAATGTGTGACCTCTTGTGCTGATAGTATGCGTTTCTACCATTTTCCACTTGGTCGACCAACTTGGGCAAACAACTCAGGAACAACCACAGCATAGAATGCTTTCTCACCTCTATCATCATGTCGTGCAGGACGTCTCGCCTTAGTACGAACTTCCGATGGAAAGTAAGATTCGGTAAAGAGTGAGACTTCCTCGTTTAGGCTTTGTGCGACAATAGATCCTTTAACCTTGCTAAAATTTTTAACCTTTTTCTTCAGGTGGAACATGTAACGCTCGAACGGATACATCCATCGGTACTGAACAGGGCCTCCTAAGGCTGCTTCTCGTGGGAGGTGAATAGGAAGATGTTCCATAACGTCAAAAAAAGACGGTGGAAATATCTTCTCAAGATTACAAAGGATAACCGGGATATTGGCCTCCAAGTTACGTATCCCGTGGACGGTAAGCGTTCTTGAACATAAATCTCAAAAGAATGCACCAACTTCTATAAACGAAAATTAAACAAGTTAGTACATATATAGTAATATTGCTTGGTAGTAAGAAACTAATGGGAGTAAGAAATATACCTCCTATTGCTTGGTGGATAGGTTCTGGAAGAAGATATGCAAATACAAATGGAAGAAGACGCTGCATCACGACATGACAATCATGACTCTTCATTCCTATAAACTTCCCTTCCGTCGAATCCACGCAATTACGTAGGTTAGATGCGTAGCCGTCTGGAAATTTTACAAATATTTTGAACCATTCAAAAAAAACTTCTTTCTGACGAGCGTCTAACCGGTACGCAGGCATCGGCAATCTACCGGCCGAAACATGAAGAGATGGCCTCGTACAAATCAATGGCAAGTCGAATCTAGACTTCCAGTTGTCTTTGGTCTTTCCTGGGACGTTTAATATGGTGTTCATTATGTTGTCGAAGAAATTCTTTTCAACATGCATGACGTCTAGATTATGCCGAAGTAGATGGTCTTTCCAGTAAGGCAAATCCCAGAAAATACTTTTCTTGTGCCAATTGTGATATTCCCCACAACCGTCGACGGGGTGATGGCCATTACCCCCACATTCTGGAGTGCGCTCTGCACCAAAATCACGTAAATGTTCCAACATGCTGCGATCATCTATCTTAGGAGGTGGACCATGAAACACTTGTACATTCGTCTTGAAATGTCTTCTAGACCGACGATATGGATGATTTGCCGGCAAAAAACACCTATGGCAATCAAACCATGAAGTCTTCCTGCCATGCTGCAATTGGAAAGCTGAAGTATTGTCTTGGCAATAAGGACACGCCAATCTTCTATGCGTTGTCCATCCAGATAACATACCGTACGCCGGAAAATCGCTTATGGTCCACATAAGAACCGTACGCATGTTGAAATTCTGCTGCACTGAAACATCATATGTCGTAACACCATGCTCCCACAACATCTGCAACTCACAGATCAATGGTTTGAGGAATATATCGAGTGACCGTTTTGGATGATCTGGCCCGGGAACAAGAATTGAGAGAAACAGGAACTCTCGCCGCATGCACATAGATGGAGGCAAATTGTAAGGTGTTAAGATGACCGGCCACAAAGAATATTTTCTTCCATGCTTTCCAAATGGGTTGAAACCATCAGTGGATAAGCCTATGTATATATTCCGTCGTTCGTATGCAAAATCTGGATATACGGATTGAAAGTGTTTCCACGCTTCCGCGTCAGAAGGATGCGTGATATCTCCATGTTGACTATGCTCTGCATGCCATCTCATAGCCTTTGCTGTGCGGTCTGATTCGTACAACCTCTTCATCCTCTCCGTTAAGGGTAAATACCACATCCGTTTGAATGAAATCTTCACCCTGCCACTTGTCTCCTCGAACCGGGGTTTGTGGCAAAATTTACATTTCTTTCGGTTCTCGTCCTCTCTCCAGTATATCATACAGTTGTCGATGCACACATCTATAACCTGGTAGGGCAAACCAAGACCGGCAACAAGTTTTTGGATCTCGTAGTATGATCCGGGGGGCAGATTATCTTCTGGCAAAATATCTTTCACGAACTCGGCGAATGCATCAACACATTCTTCGGACAAATTGTGATCAGTCTTTATGTTCATCATCCTAGTAGCAGACGATAATGGTGAATGACCCTCCTTACAACCGCTGTATAGTGGTTGCTTTGATGCGTCTAACATATCGAAAAACTTTCGAGATTCTAAATTAGGCTCTTCAACCCTATCACCCTCATACCCACCCGACTACAAATTCTCTCTAAATGCATCGTTAACCATCGTAACCGTACTTACCCCAACGCTATCCAGAAAATAAGGTTCATTGCTACTAGTACTACCATATTCATAATTCCTTTCTCCATGTAAATATCAAACTTTATATCCCGGCCTAAAACCATATCTATATAAGTGAGTCCAAACATTATGAACGGCAACACTAATTCTATTACAGCAATTAGAACAAGGACATTTGATATCCTGACCTTTTTTTGCTGCTTCTACATTACTGGGTAAATTCATGAACTCCCATAATCCTTGAGCGTACTCGTCCCTTAATAAGTCCGAGCCCTCATTCGTCATTGGCTCGTCCATCCATGCCCGAAAATATGAACTCATCTTTATAGTTTTTTTTCTCGAAATTTTGTTATGATGAAATGAAGCATTCTGCAAACTTATGTAGAATGGATTTCCGTCGGAAATCCGTCGGAATTCCGTCAATACCTCGGACATAACACCCCATCCATCCCATCGGCCACCGCAGACGATATGGCAACCACTCAAACTTTGCCGACATCGGAAACCGTCGAAAATCCGTTCTTAATTCCGAAAGATTTTGTCCGTCGGAAATACGTCCGATCAATCAAACGTTGCCGACATCGGAAAGTCCGAATTCCGTCGGTAATCTGTCGCAATGCCGTCGGAAACTGACGATAGATCATTGCCGTCTGTATTCTGTCGGTATTTTCCGACGGAATTCCAACGGAATGTCGACCTCGTGGATTTCCGTCGGAATGCCGTCGGAATAATGTGACGGATTTCCGACGGAACGATTTTGGTCGGTAGTTCTTCGGAAAGCCGTCAGATTTGGTAGATGGAATTTCGACGGAAAAAAAATTCCATCGGAAAACTGCCTGTTTTCTTGTAGTGTATATTAAGGAATTCGGGCAAATCTTATTCGCATTTTATTTTTTGTGTATCTTGTGGAAAAGTTAGATGTATTATTTATCTATTATAATATAGAAAATTGGTTTAAACGGTTCATTTGGGTTATATATAATACATAATGTCGGTCTAGTCGAGGTCTAGACGTCTGTCTAGACACGCCCATTAATCTTCTGCCAAACCGGTGAATCAAACAAAGAGTTCGATTTAATTTTGTTTATTAAAGTTGTGAACAATGAAAAAAAAAAATCTTAAAATCATTTATATAAGTTTCCAAGAATTAACTCGATATGAATAAAATAGATAACAGAGAGAAAACAAAACTTATGATGGCAAGAAACAAAACTTGTTAAGATAATTAGTTATCTTAAAGCTTGCTAGAAACCAGTAAAACTAGGTACCTGTAAAAATTTAGAAGAAAATGTAGCGCTGTTTCAAAAATTAAGATAATAGATCTTTTCCGTATTCATAATCTTTTGATTTTATTTAATTCTATATGATTGTTAGGTACTCCGTCCATGTTTATAATATTAAGAGAAAATATGCGAAATATCATACAGAATTTAGGATAATAGATCCTTTCCGCATAACCCTTGAGTTGGTGAATAGCCACTAGATTGTAACTTATAGGTTATATATGGTCTACATATAGAAGGTGTGAATACTTTTTCACCAAGATCTTTCTTTTCTTCTCTTTAATAATCTTCAAATGGTTATAGTGCTAATACTTTAGGTTTCTCTATTAGATTAACCCAAACTGAATATTGAGAAAATAGAATTCGTGACAAATGATGGGGACCGTTTATGTGAGTCATGACTCTAAACTTGCACATGGAGGTCAACTTGTATACATACAATAACTCTTATACCATCTAGAACCATTACCAATATATAAAAATGTGTACATTTTTAATAGTCTTATTGGGCTATATATCTTGGAATTGTAGTTAACTTTCGATCGATCAATCATTTAGTATATTAGAAAACATATCTTTTATATATACTGTGTATGCACATGCGCTGAAACGATATTGATTACTATTGTTTACAATGGAAATATATGGACTATAGTTGCCTTGACATATGCATCATATAGTGGTAAGAAGGTACGTCCAATAAATATATAAATAGATGAAGATTTATTAATTGGTCTATTAATTTGATCATATGATATATGCCAAGTCAAGCGAGGTAACTAATGATATTGATTCATGCAAATGTGACTGAATCATGGAAAGGAAAAATTCAGAGAATTTGAGATGACGAATAGTATTGATTTTAGATAATGTGGAGTCAAAGAAAGGGAAAATAACAATTCGACCTTTTGTGATAGTATTACATGGAAAGATGATATGTGCATATGGAATATTTATTAAGTGCTATATAACTTTTTAAATGCTCTACGAAGGTTTAGTTCTCATCCATAGATCGATTCGATCGGTCCAGAAATTATTCGATTTTTGTGTTTGCATTTTCTAGTCATACATGTGACATAACTCGGATTCTCTTATCTGACATGTTTTATTCATATGTTCTATATAGTATAGTCTTCACATGTGACGTCTGGAAAAATACCGTGAAAGAATTCAAGTGAGAGACTGGAAGCCGATAGAATATTTTCTTTGACGATATTTCAAATCCAAGGACTTGTTTAAGACTTAAGAGTGAATATTCTGATCCAAAATATAGAAATCAAAGATGATTATCAATACGAATTTATTTTGTATGGAACTAGAGGTGGTCAATTAAAAATTGGGATAATTGCCAAAATACTCTACAATTAGTGACAAAGTGTCCTAATACACTTTTAAGAATTCTTTCCCAAAATACCCTTAATTTAACTAAAAATAATTTAAATTTAAGGTATTTTAAATTATAAAAATTCTGATAATTATAAACATATTAAGCATAGTACTTTTTGTGAAAACATTTTAAAAAAAAATTAAACAGCATATTTTTTAAATGATTTGAGTTTTTCCTTCTACCACTAGCAGAGAGTAGATTCTGCGAGTTATTGTTATTCTACCAGGCGCAGAACGTTAATTCTACCTAATTGTCCGTGTTCTACGACAGCTAGAATCTAAATTCTACCATTTTTCAACTATCTACGGCTCACAGTATCTAAATTCTACCATCTTACTAAATTCTGCCGCGACCGGTTTGCCAATTGTACCGCCTCTTTCTACCATTATAACTTCTTTCTGCCGATTGGTAGAACAGGCATTCTGCCAAGTGGTTACAACTCCCATAAATATAGGAGTAAATTAAGGAATGAATATTTTATTTCCTAAATTATAATATTATTTGTATATTAATTTCCATTTTCACGTTTATTATTTAAAAATATTAATTACGTAATATATTATTTTTCGTTTTAATTCTGATTTCATTAAAAAATTTGTAATTTAATTAATTATAAACATATCAAACATAGTAGTTTTTGTGAAAACTTTTCTTTTTAAAGTTAAACATCATGTTTTAATAATTTTTTTTTTTTTCGTTTTCTTTGTTTATGTAACTTGTTGTAATTAAGAATGAATATTTAATTTCCTAATATGTAATATTATAAATATATTTAATTAAGGAATGAAAATTTAATTTTCTAAAATGTAATATTATAAATATATTTAATTCTCGTTTTTCATGTTTTTAATTTTAAATATATTTTTTTAATTCTGATTTCTTTAAAATAAATTATAATTTGTTAATAAATATTTTTTTTTATTCTGATTTCATTTAAAAATTGTAATTAATTAATTATAAACCTATCTAACATAGTAATTTTTGTGAATTTGTTTTTAAAAAAATTATTTATCATGTTTTATTAAAATATTGTTTTTCATTTTCTATGTTTCTTTAATTTGTTGTTATTTTTCGATATAAAATATATATTAATTTCTTTTAAATTTACAGAATATAAATATTTATTTTGTTTCCTTTTAAAAATAATTTCGGATTATTATTAATAGTAAATAAAAAATTATATTTATTTAAATATAAAGTTAGTTTTGGGGTTTAGAATTTGCAAAGGCCTAATGAACCTTAGTTGGGAAAAATAAGTTTTAGTGGGACACTTTGCCACTAAATGTGGTTGAATTTAGCAAATTTCTCTTAAAGGTTTTGGGTTGGGTTGTTTGAGTTTATGGTTGGATTGGATTGGGTTTGACATAATTTTGTTAAGAAATTTTGTTCCAAATTAAAACCAAACAAATTCGATTAAGTTATTTAAATTTTTTTTTTTTTGGTTCAGAAAGTTATGGTATTCGTTAATGTGATTTAGAAAGAATTGATTTTAATGTTTTGTAGAGGAATTAATAAAGAGTGTGGACCGAATCCAACGAAAAGATAGAAGTTGGTTCACAAAATTCCTTTCGACGGCGGGGAAAATGGTGATATTAAAGAGTGTATTAACCCCTCTTCCGTCATATGACATGTCTTGCTTTAAACTCTCTGAATCCCTTTGCAAAAGGATCCAATCGTCACTAACTCGATTTTGGTGGGACTCACGGGTTGATAAGAAAAAAATGTCATGGATAGCGTGGAAAAAGCTTTCGAAGTCAAAAAAGACGGTGGACTCGAATTTAGAGATATTCAAAGCTTTAACGACGCTATGCTAGCCAAATTGAGTTGGAGATTATTGGAGAATCCAACCGGACTTCTAGCACGAATCCTAATTGGGAAATACTGCCCAACAAAAGTATTCTTGAACTGCACTCCCTGTAAGACCGCATCACACGGGTGGCGGAGCATCTTGATAGGCCGAGACTTGCTATAATCTCAACTATGTTGGGAAGTGGGCAATGGTACTACGATCAACATATGGACTGACCCTTGGCTGCCGATGACTCCTCTTATCCGGCCAGTTGGCCCTGCAATCTGTCTCCGATTTATTTGTCCCAAACACCTTTGAATGGGATAAAGCAAAGATCGAAAACACACTGCCCCTGTTTGTGAATGATATCATGAGTATCAGACCAAGCAAAGTGGGAGGGCCTGATAAAATTGTGTGGTTCGGTACAAGCTCTCGAACGTATATTACAAAGACAAGATATTTTCGATCCATGGAACTCTAGAAAACAGAGGAGGAACGACAAACCTGTACAAACTTCAATTGGATTTCAGATGTGTGGAACCAAAACACAAGCCAAAAATTGAAGCTCTTTATTTGGAAAACATTCTAAAGGATTCTCCCTGTTTGTGAGAGACTAGCAGCCAGACATATCCCCATCGACCCGACATGTAAACGTTGCGGAGAAGTGGAATCCATTCCCCACCTCCTCTTCCAATGCAGTTTCGCTCAACAGGTCTGGCAAGCTGCTCCATTTGAGGAAGCACTGGTAACGGCAACCTGGGCGGATGTCGAAGCAGCATGGTCAATCATAAAAGCCAAGAGATGTGCACCACCAACCGGCATAAGCACATGCCCCTTAACCCCATGGATCTTATGGGCTATATGGACAAGCAGAAACAAACTCGTCTTCAACGGTAAATCAACATCACCAACAGAGATTCTCACCCTAGCAATCACCTCGGCCAAAGAATGGTTTAACGCACAACAAACAGAACCGGTGCAGAACCGGATTCGAAGATAAAGCCACCAAAGGCAACGAATGGATGTGAATGTGACGGTTTGTCAATCGGATGCAGCTTGGAAAAAGGAAACTAGAATGGCAAGATTGGGATGGACCATTCTGATACCGGAAGACAGAGAAGTAGAACAAAGTAAAGTGATGACTTTGGTTACCTCTCCGCTCATGGCGGAAGCTCTAGCATTATGAGAAGCAGTCTCGGACGCACTAGCAAGAGGAAACAAGCATATGAGATTCGAGTACGGCTCGTCTCAACTTATCAACACCATTAACTCGGGAGAGACACTCCTAGGACTCTATGGTATTATCGAAGACATTAAGGCACTTGCCCAATCATTTGACTTTTACTCTTTTGTTTGTATTAGCCGAACTCTAAACTCGAAAGCGGATAATCTAGCCAAGCAAGCTCTAAGCTACTTGAATGTAAGCTCGAGACATTATTAATGAATTCACACCTTTCTGATCAAAAAAAAAAGTAGAGGAATTAATAAATTCCCATCAAATTCATAGTAAAAATGGTTCATTGCATTTTTTCCCTATAATTCTATTAAATTTCTTTGAAAACTAAAAGAATAAAAGTTACAGTGTGTTTAACGTGATGATATCAGGCTGAAAACCAAGCTTTGTGATCTATCATATGTACCCACATGCGCATTGGTCAAAAACCGAGCTCGAACCTCGCACTCATTAATCTTTCATAAACAAGTAGCTCAAATCCTCAAAACTGAGGCGAGACTGTTGGCTTCCCTTTTCATCTTCTCCAAATGCAGAGGCTACCATCATTTTCTTCCTTTGCTGCAATCGATAAAACGTGTTCAGGTATCAAACGTGAAATGGCCTAAATTTTTTAGAGAAATGAAAAACCAATTCACATACCTGAAGGGCCAATATCCAATCTTCGATTGTATCTTTTATTGTCAAGAGAACCACTTTTACTGGATGTGTCTGTCTAATGCGATGTGCTCTATCGATAGCTTGATTCTCGATCGTTGGGTTCCACCATAAGTCCAACATCAAAACATGACAAGCTGCCACCAAATTAAGTCCAAGACTAGCAGCCTTAAGAGACATTATCATTACCGGAACCTAAAAAGTAAGTACGAACAAAAACAAATCAATATATATATCATCAAGTCTTCAAGATTTCACTAACGGCGATGTACCTCGGGGAGAGTGTTGAAATTCTGCACTGCTTTATCTCGAGCAGCAACTGACATTGTTCCATCGAACCTTCTATACTGAATACCCGAACGTATAAGGCAAGCTTCAAGTAGGTCCATCATCTTTGTCCATTGGGAAAAAAACAAGAGCTTTTTCTCCAACTACCTTAATCGGACCATCACCAGTACTGCCCTCTTTCATATCTTCCGAATATTGCGGTCTGGTAATTGATTGTAAGATCTCTAAAGCAGCTGTGATTTTAGATGACTCATATGGAAGATCTTCAGAACAAGGGACAACAACAGTCTCACCAAGCTCTGATGTCGTATTATCATGCGTAGCATAATATTTCCATGCATATCTGTAATCACCAGTAATGAGAAGAGGGTGATTACAAGCTTGGCAAAGGCGCAAGAGCATAGACCAAATTTTTGTTTGATTTTGCTTTACTTTTCCACCTTTTGCAAACTCCTAATAAGAAAAAAGGAAAGTTACTCAAACAACCTTGGAAAGTTGGTTTTGAACTAAAACAACTTTCCCCTTAGAAAGTTGTGTTTTCGAAAAATTTTACTTGTTTTACCCTTATTTGCTTTGATAACAAAAAAAAATATTTACGAAACTGCCATTAATGAATTGGCGGGAAAAGTTCCCGCCAAAGAAAATAAATCTACCATTCGGTGATGGTATATTTATTTGAAGTTCGTAGACTTATTTTTGAGCGGTAGATTTATATACGAACAGTAGACTTATTGTGTCTCCTTGGTGGTAGAGATATTTCCGAATGGTAGACTTATTAGAGTGATTGGTAGAGTTATTATTTTCAGTGGTAGATTTATTTTGGAGCAGTAAATTTATTTGTTGATTGGTAGATTTATTTTCCAAGATTGGTAGATTTGTTTTCTTTAATGGTAGAGTTAAATTGGCGTGGTAGATTTATTTTTGTGATTGGTAGACTTATTATAGTGGTGGTAGATTTATAATAGTGGACTATTGTGGTAGACTTATTATAGTGATGGTAGATTTATAATTAGTGGTAGATTCAATACTTTTGACCGTGGATTTATTCAATCTTTTTTCCGTTTACTAGAACAACTTCCCGAAAAACATCGGTAGAGTTGTTTTTTATGTTTACCTTATGGTAAATATGTTTTTTCTGACGATAGACTTGTTATCCGAAGGAGCTTGTTCTATTGTTATGGTAGACTTATTATCCGAAGATGGTTGTCATAGAGTTGTGGTAGACTTATTATCCAACGATGGTTGTTCATATAGTTGTGGTAGACTTGTTATCTGACATAGGTTCATATAGTTCTGGTAGACTTGTTATCTGACATAGGTTCATATAGTTGTGGTAGACTTATTATCCGACGATGGTTGTTCATATAGTTGTGATAGACTTGTTATCTGACATAGGTTATTCAAACAAAGATGTTGTGGTATACTTGTTATCTGACCTAGGTTATTCAAACAACCATGTGGTGGTAGATTTGTTATGTGACTTAGGTTCTTCAAACAACAATGTTGTGATAAACTTGTTATGTGACTTAGATTTTTCAAACAACAATGTTGTGGTAGACTTGTTATCTGACTTAGGTTCTTTAAACAACAATGCGGTGGTAGACTTGTTATCTGACTTTGTCTCTTTAAACAATGTGGTGGTAGATTTGTTTGGCTTAGCTTCTTTAAACAATGTGGCGGTAGACTTATTATTTAACTTAGGTTCTTTGAATAATGTTGTAGTAGACTTATTATCTGACTTAGGTTCTTTGAATAATGTTGTGGTAGACTTATTATCTGACTTATGGATAAAAGGTGAATTGGAGACAGATTATATAGCGAGCAAATTTCTAGAGTACATAAATTCTGCCAATTCATTATACTGAACAGAGAATAAATCTACCATAAAAGAAAAACAAATCTACCATCTACCATACCATTGAACAGAGAATAAATCAACCAATCAAACATAAATTTGTAAATTATCCACGACCTCTGCCTTTTTCGCCACCACCTCTAAAGCCTCCATGTCCACCTAATGAACCACCGTTTGCAGTGGTTCCTTAAATCGGAGTACCGTCTGATCTAGTGTGGTCCGTCTCGACATCGTAAAATGTCAAAATAAATCTACCATGGAACATAAATAACTCTACCATGACACACAAATAAATCTACCATTAGAGAACAATAAATCTACATGACATAATAAACTTTCTACCAAATCAAACTACAAAAGCACCACCGTCGACCTCTGCTTTTTTCGTCACCACCTTCGAAACCTTCACGTTCACCAGAATATATCTACCATCAAAGAAAAACAAATCTGCCATCAAAGAAAAACAGATCTACCAGAGTAAGAACCCAGAAATCGAATCGAAACAAAACCACCAAAACGCAGCCGGAATTGTAATAATATGTCATTGAATGCACCTGAACTTTCGAAAAGTGCACAAAAACAAAAACAAACCTAGAAATTGTCGGAATGTCGGAACTCCACAAGAACACGGTTGAGAGAAGAGAAACGAATAGAAGAAAAGAAGAAACAAAGAGGAGAAGTTGAGAGAAGCCTGAAATCGCCGGAGAAGATGAAGAGACGCAGTTGTCTTCAGTCGCCGACGTTTTTTTTTTTTTTTGTCGTCGAAATTATGAAAAAAAAAAGGGAAGAAAAAGTGTATTATCAAAAATCTTTTTTTCGGTGGCAATCTTGTAATTAAAAGAACAGCACAAGGTTTATAAGACTTTTCATGTGTTCACATCTCTACAAGGTTGTTTGAGTTATTAAGTGACTTTTCAAGGTTGTTTGAGTTATTATCTCTAAAAATAATAGACAAACTTTTATCATCGATATGCATGCATACACTGTCAAGTGGATAACTAAACACATTGATTCATACCAAAAATTGATCACGAGATTCGCGCTCTAAGATGGATAGAAATCACGTTCAAAATCCACTTTTGTCAGCTCAATGGACTTTGGAGGTAAAGAGATTATAGGTTTCCCATCAAGGAGTGAACCTATTGTATTAACCAATTAAAACCCATATAGATAAAGCAATTTAGCTTCAACATCAGCAAACTGACCTTTAGTTTGGCGAAGCATCACTGTTTTAAGTATAGCCTGCAGCTTCTGATATCCTATCACCGGACTCCTAGTTATAGGTTTCACAATTGTGTTACAGAACAATTCGTGCGAAGCATAAGGATCACATTTTAGGAATCGAAAGTAGCTGTAGAGGTCATCGATTGAATTCTGGATTGGAGTACCAGACAAACACCTCCTCCGTTTAGCATCAAGTCCCCAGCATGCTTTTGCAGCTACGGTTTTGCGATTCGTAATGCTTTGTGCCTGATCTAGAACAACTCTAAACCATGCAACTTTCGAAAGAGGGCCATGTCGCTTCTTATTTTCCGAAAAGCCAACAACTACATTTCCATCAGGCTGCTTCGGCACTTCCATACTTACGATAGCATAAGTTGTAACAACAACATCGTATTTAGCCAACTCATGAGGATCCTTTGTTCTGTTAGACCCATGGTATACAAGAACAGAGAGACTCGCTTCACAAGTAACCTTGTTATGTATTTCATTTGACCACTGTCGCATAACACTAATGGGACAGACTACAAGCGTTCCAGCAGATGGCCTTCCCCACACCTTACTCACACTATCTCCATCAATCTTGTGATCAAATTGTTCGCTTCTTCCATTTCCACTTTCTAGCTCAAAACTTTCTTTCTTAATACTTCTTTCACATGCTTGGGAAGGTGGTGACCGTTCCTTCAGTATAAGAGCTATAGTCGAAACCGTTTTCCCAAGTCCCTGCAAAGATTAATCTGAATGTTTTACCAACTATTGACATGAGAAAGATTACAACACAAGGTAAAAATAACCTGATCATCCGCAAGAATTCCTCCAGAACATGGGATGCCGCTTGTCTCCTTTTGGGCCATCCACAACAATGCAATCCGCTTTCCATGAGTAAGATACAATCAAGTCGATAAAATAAACGTCTAGTTAAGCATACAAAACATCTATAAAGTACACCATGCGTTTTAATTTATAAAGCTCGGGTTTAGGACATCTACCGATAATCACATGAATACCTGATGTCTCAGAAGTGGGACTGTCAAGACACCATCAGGGAGAGTTGCTTCAGCATTATTCTGAGAGAGATCCTGTCAAGTCACACAATGTGATTTAAACCAAGCATAAATAAATGTTAATATTGAAAAGGCTAACCTGCAATACAGCTTCAAAGATCTTCTTTTCTTTTTTTTGACTGAAACTTCCGGCCTTCGGATTCACGGCTCGTATAATTCTTTAGCCTCAGATAACTTCCCTTGTCTAACCAATGCATCGATCACACATTTGTAAGTCAAATATATTGGTTCAATTCCTCTCTCACGCATCATACCGAAAAGATTATGAGCATTGCTATAATATCTGCCTTTGCAAAGATCAACAATAGCATAATGGACTACATAACTGGCTTTTAAGAAGTTGCTCTCAATCGTCTTAAGCAGATTCAATACGTACTCATATTCGCCAATCTTACACATACCGTTTATTACTTTCCGATACGTAGCAACATTAGGTTCATTACCATCTTTTACCATCCGATCAAACAAAGCTGCCGCTTCTTGAATCCGACCATCTTCTACGCAAAGCGCATTCTTAAGTCGGTTCGTCGTAATAAAACCGAGGTGAAAACCGAGTTTTTCCATCTTAGCTAATGCAGACAAAGCAAAAGACACATTAGAAGAAGAGCTGCAAAAACAACTAATCAGAAGATTCATACTGTAACCATCACATGAAACCCCACTCATTTCCATTTTCTGATACAGAGAAATCACAAGATCATAACGTTTCATTCTCAAAACGACACAGATTACTTTGTTGAAATCGATTGCGGAATGGAAAAGACGACGAGATCGAATCGCATCGTCTAAGGTTTTGATTTTATGAAACCCATTTCTCAATTTCAATTCTTCTTCTTCTTCTCCAGTTTCGGATAAGGAAACTACTCTGTTTCTATTCCTTTCGTGAAACAAACGAATGGATCCATAACTATAGTCTCTGAGACGACGATGAATCAATCTAGCAGTGGAATGGATCCTAACCCTAGCTAACATTTTTGTTTCACTCTTGATCTCCAACAGTCGCGTGAACTAGAGTGGCCAAGTATTACTTTGATCCGGTTAATTTGATCGGTACACTAACCGGTTTAGATAAAAACTATTTACACAAGTGCTGATTTGATTCCTTAATAATTTTGTTGTTTGGCACGGTTAATCACTTTGACCGGTATAGTGTATTAATCATACTTGTCTTCAGCTAAAATTTGAATTTTTCAACACACTTTGTGAGAACTACCTAATAATAATGTAGAGAGGAAATAGAAGATGATGAATAAGCAAGTAAACGTGTAACTCGATGGACCAATCAAACTGTGATGTTACAATAAAGAAATTTAAAAGCAAAATAAGGTTTCCTATTGTCTTGTTCCATTCATTGCAATACCTAAAACTAAAAGTCTAAATGGAATAATAATAATAATCAACCGAATCAGCTTTCTACTTGTTTCATATCCCCAAACCCCAAAAGTCTTTCCTAATCTTTTCTTTTGCACAATACCTGTAATTAGTTAAAACCAAGAGTTTCTTTCTTCCTCCAAAAACTGCACAAAAAAAAAAACCAAAGATAATCCTCCTATCATATGTACCCACACGCGCATTGGTCAAAACAGAGGTCGAACCTCTCGCTCTCATTAGTCTGCCATAAACAGGTAGCTCAAATCCTCAACAGTCAGGTGAGACTGTCTGCTTCCCTTTTCGTCTTCTCCAAATGCAGAGGCTACCATCATTCTCTTCTTTAGCTGCATCGCCAAAAATGTGTTCAGATTTCAAATGCATAATTGTCTTGATGCTTATAGAGAAATGAACAAGAACCGATTCACATACCTGAAGGGCCAATATCCGATCTTCAACTGTGTCTTTTACTGTAAAGCGGACCACTGTTACTGGTCGTGTCTGTCCTATACGATGTGCTCTATCGATAGCTTGATCCTCTGTTGTTGGGTTCCACCATAAGTCCAGCATCAGAACATGACAAGCTGCCACCATGTTTAGTCCAAGACTAGCAGCTTTGAGAGACATTATCATTACAGAAACCTATAAGAACAAAATAAGTCAATTTATATATATATCATTAAGCCTTGGCATATCATGAACTACGAGACAACCCAAGTCTTCAAGATTTCATACCTCGGGGAGAGTGTTGAAATCCTGCACTGCTTTATCTCGAGCAGCAACTGACATTGTTCCATCAAGCCTTCTATACTGAATACCCGAACGGATAAGGCAAGCTTCGAGTAGGTCCAGCATCTTTGTCCATTGGGAAAAAACAATGGCTTTTTCTCCATATACCTTGCTTGGACCATTACTACTACTACCCTCATCCTTAACTGGAGTTACAGAAAGACTGGAGTCCACTCTGTTTTGAGAGATCTGACTCTTATCGTCCAAATTCTGCGGTCTGGCAATTGATTGTAAGATCTCTAAAGCAGCTTTGATTTTAGATGACTCATATGGAATATCTTCAGAACAAGGGTCAACAGTCTCAACAAGATCCGATGCGGCACGATCATGCATTACATTTTCCAATTTCATATTGGAAGAAGAAGATGATGAGATGCTTAGTCTGACATTGCAGTTTGCAAGGGGGCACTGATTATTATCGCCTGTAAGGCGTTCGTAAAAGCACTGCTTACAGAAAACGTGACCACAGACTGATACAACAGCATCTTCAGGTGCATCCTGCAATTAAAGAAAGGAAATAGATTCACAAGGACTAGTCAAAAAATATCAAGGTGACAAGGGATAAGATAACATGTTTCAGGACTTCACTTTCACATTCATCGGGAAACACAAAAGAGAAAACAGATTTTCCGAGCGAAACAAAAGAATCTTACATTGCAGATACCACAAATTGACAATGAAGCTTCTGAGTAATTCTGGTTCTTAGCTGATTCGAGAGAGGATCCCCAGGTAAAACTGTATTCACCATTAACTAGAAGAGGGTGATCACAAGCTTGGCGAAGACGCAAGAGCATCAACAAAATATTTACATAATTTTGCTTCACTGTTCCAGCTTCTGCATACTCCTGACAAAAATAAAAATAAAACATCTAATATAGATATGTGTACACACATTTAGTCATGGTTTATTGCGAAATGTTATACTCAAACAAAAATGTAGTCCACTTAAGGGTATATAGTCAACAGCCATACCCTGAATTGATCACGAGATGCGAGCTCTAAGTTGGAGTAGAAATGACGTTCCTCATCAGTGAAATCCACTTTTCTCAACTCAATGGACTTAGGAGGTAAAGAGATTATGGGTTTCCCGTCAAGAAGGGAACCTAATGCGTAAACAAGTTAGAAACCATAAAAACCTTAGATGAGCATTCAAAGCAATTTAGCTTCAATATCAGTAGACTGACCTTTAGTTCGGCGAAGCATCACTGTTTTAAGGATAGCCTGCAGCTTCTGATATCCTTTCACCGGGTTCCTAGTTATAGGGTTCTTAATTGTACCACAGAACAATACGTAGGAAGAATAAGGATCGTATTTGAGGAACCGAAAGTAGCTGTAGAGGTCATCGATTGAATTCTGGATTGGAGTGCCAGACAAACACCACCTCCGTTTAGCACGAAGTCCCCAGCATGCTCTTGCAACTTGGGTTTTGTAATTCTTAATGCTCTGCGCCTCATCCAAAACAACTCTGAACCATGAAACTTTCGCAAGAGGGCCAGACAGAGCCTCAACAGACGCACGATCACCATGTTTCTTCTTTTTTGAGCTCTTCTTCTGAGAATCGGGAGGATATTTCCTTTTCTTGTTTGGGCAAAAGCCAGCAGTTGCAACTCCACCATCATGTACACCACCATTCTCTTCATCCTCATTATCAACAAGAGGCTGCTTTGGCACTTCCATACTTACGATAGAATATGTTGTAACAACAACATCATATTTAACCAACTCAAGAGGATCCTTTGTTCTGCTGGACCCATGATATACCAGAACAGATAGATTCGTTTCACTAGCCACCTTCTTCCGTATTTCATCTGCCCACTGTCGCATAACACTAGTGGGACAGACAACAAGCGTTCCAGCAGCTGGCCTTCCCCTCACCTTACTCACACGATCTCCATCAATGTTGTTTTCATTGAAAGACAACTGAGAGTTATCAAATAGTTCACTTTTCACACTGGCATTTGAAGGTGAACATTCTCCACTCTCACTTTCTAGGTCAAAAATTTCATTCTTAACACTTTCTACACGTGCTTGGGCAGGTGCAGACCGTTCCTTCAGTATAAGAGCTATAGTGGAAATTGTCTTCCCAAGTCCCTGCAGAAGATTATTGTAACAAGAAAATTTAGAAAATCATTAAAAAAGAAATGTTTATTAGCTATTGACATGAGAAAGATTACAACAGAAGATAATAACCTGATCATCAGCAAGAATTCCTCCTGAGCAGGGGAAGCCGCTCGTCTCTTTTTGAGCCATCCACGACAATGCAATTCGCTGTCCATGAATAAGATACAGCCGAGTCAATAAAATAATAACCAAAACATACAACCATCAAGTTGGAAAATCATATCAACTGAATAGACTTCCATTTCTCATTTCAAGGCCAAATCTATACAATACATCCATAAAGTACATGCATCTTGGGTTTTAAAACATCTACAGGAATGTTTTAATTTTGATAATCACATGCATACCTGATGTCTCATAAGCGGGACTGTCAAGACACCATCAGGAAGACTTGCTTCAGCAAGCGGCTGAGAGAGATCCTGTCAGATGATGTAATTAGACATAATGAGTTTGAATTAAAACCAAGGATAAAGGTCAATATGGAACTGTCATTAACTGCAGTCTCGACTTATAAGACATCTCCAATAACAGGAGACCATCAGGAACCTTTTCGTCCCATTATAGCCATACAACATTCTTGACTTAATCATGCAGAGTTACCAAAGCAGATTTTGGATACAGATAAATATGTATCCGCATATCAGCTAAAACTAATGTACTGGACTGTTGGTGAGTACAATGGAATCAACAAATCATACAATGGCAATCAGGCTAAGCGCATGTTCCCTTAAAAGACTAACAGCCACTAACCTGCAATGCAGCTTGAAAGATAATGTTTTCTTTGTTTGTCTGAAGCTTCAGGCCTCCAGATTGATTAAAAGTATGACTACCTGTCGAATATTCTGAAGAAACCACCGGCATTTTCATAGCTGGAGGTCGAGGTGGGATTGGAGTAGTTTGGCCATTAGCTTCTATAATGCAGATGTCAGAATCATCATCACTATCGGATATACATTCTGAAGAATGGCTTTGAATTGATTCAAAGCTGGCGTTTGAGAAATTAGAATGAATGCTCTTTGGTTGAATATATTCATGGTCTCCTAGTTGTATCGGAAAGTCTAAATTCTCACTGCTTCTGTTGATACTATCTTGGCTAGGGAAAGCAGTTTGGGCTGTCACAAATGAGTATTCCTTTTCAATATCTGTTTGATAGGTGGCTGCACAGCTAGATGCAGCAGACCACCAAGGATTGGTTTCTCCAGATGCATAAACAGCATCCCTAACACTATCTTCCTCTAGAACTGAACTGTAAGCCACTTTCCCTGACTCAACCTCTGGCTTAACCTTCACACCAAAAGCATTTCTAGGCTGCAAACTGCTTGAAAAATTGCCAGGCCGGTCAAAATCATTATCAGCTAAATGACTGTCAAAACTACTGTACGGTTGGACACAGACAGGAGAATCTGAAGGGTTAGTTTCACACTTGAAACTGATCCCTCTTGCACTAGAGAAATCAACAGCCTGTTGCCTTCCTAAAGATCCATTATCTAATCTCCCATGTCTATCAAACATCATCCGGCTGACACCATTCGACTGACACTCACTCACTCCACTCTCGACATCATTTGCAGCTTCTTCTTTATTGGGAAAGAACTGAAACGCGAAATCTTGGACAAAATTGGGGTTATTCTCGGGTAAGGATGCACCATTTCCGTTGTAGCAATTTTGTGCAGAAGACACACAGTTATCTGCACCATTACTGGGAGAATTGGAATTATGACCAAAACCAGACATGACAGAGGAATTATGAATGGCTCCCAACCCTGTTCCAAATTCAGTAACTTCGTCAAAATATGGAGTCACCATTGTGGGACTGCACGCTGTAGCTGCCATATAATGTAACATCAATGAGGAATATAGCATTTAACAACAGATAGATGATTAGTATGGAAATTTACAAAAAGTAACCTGAACTTTAAGTAGATAAGGTGCATACATTTGGAATCGATTATCTTGTCATCGTGGTTGGATCCAGTGTCAAAGTCACTACTCACAGGACTGAAGATCACGTTGCCACCATGATCAGATAAAGAAGTATTGTATCTGTCAACGGAACTAGATGATATACTACCACTAGTCATCTCAGAATGAGATACTCCACATGTTTCCACAGGCGGCTCACCCTGGCTTAATGAAAACCAATCTTTAAGACTTGCAGAGCAAGTACGAGCAGGTGAAGGACTCATTTCCATTTTCACATGGTCATCGAACGAACCAGGCACCCCTGTCTCAAGGTGCGAGGCTCTTAAGCTATACGACTCCCGAGAAGGACACCAATCAACCATCTGAGAATCTAATCAAGAAACATACATAACCAAAAAAGATCTAAGTGGTGTTACTAACTTATTATAACAAAAGAAACTACTCTTTACAGCTACTCACCATTTTGCAACTGTGAATTCTTGAGCTCGTCAGCAGATGAACCAGCTGGAGATGAATTTTCGTGGCTACCCTAGAAGTAGTCACTCACAAGTTTAGTTTCAATCAAAAATAAGATTAAGAAAACAAACCTATACTCTACAAAATTACTACACAGGGCACATTCATTACAGAGTATGCAATCCAAATATCTTAAGCAGCATTGGGGACATTCAAATCAATGTAAATAACACACGTCTTCAATTCCCAAGTCTTAAGTGCTTATCTCTCTAAAGCAGAGCTAAACAAAACGAAGGAAATTGTACAGAATTGATAAGAGAAGCGTGTAAATCGAAATTCTCAAGCTCTCCACCATGAAAATTCCAAAAGCAGAAGAAAAAAAACTACCTCAGCGGAATCAGGTTTCTCATCTAGAATCCGATAAATCGTGTCGAAATCGATAGTGAGATCCTCGTCGTCGTCTTCAAACTCAAAACCACCATCACAATCATCAGGCGGAAATCCATCGCCAAGGCCAAACACTGAACCTTCCTCACCCATAATCACGAAACCCTAACCCGAGGAAAAATAAGAAGAAGGCCGGAAATTAAACCCTAAATCGGGAAATCCAGAACGAGAAATCGCGATTAAATCCTCCTCCTCTGAAAAGCCAATCAATCGAAAACAAGGAAGCGTAGATCGAGGGATTTGCGAATTCTGGGGTTGATTAATGAAGAAAGCTTGTGAAATGGGTCTATGAAGGGCACGGGAATTTTCCAGGAAAGGTAGAGAGAGAGCAGTTGGGTCTCGAGAGAGAAAACGCGGACTTTTCTTTTTCTAGCGACGACGGTGGTTTCTTCTTTATAATTTTTTCCTTTTGCTTTTTTGGCTTTCTCTGAATTGGAAAAGGTAAAGGAGAAGGAAGAAGAGACTTGTTCGACTTAAATATGGAACGGTCGAACAAATCTTCTTACATTTATCTTTCTAATACTACTTTTTAATTGCATGGTTATTAATTTAGTATATGCGCCGTCATCTTTATTTTCCTTATTTAAAATATTTTTACTAGCGCAAATTACAATTTACAAACATACACAATTAAAAAATACTTTTTTATTGTTAGTGGGTTCTTTGCAAACCTTCAACTGCGCCTCGGTAGAAATAACAAATCCATCATATTCGAAACATATGCATGCTCATAGTTTGAAAGTTGTTCAGATTCGAGATCGAATTCAACTATTAATGAAATCTCTAAGTGTAACATGAGGATGGAAAGATTTCAACCTTATTTTGTCTTAGGAGGTCCATCATAGCTCATAATCGTATACTACAAAAATAATCCAATATAGCATCTTCTAATGTTATTTATGTTTAAGAGTTGTGATGCTCTGTTTTTTTTTCCTTTATATTCGAAACAAATATATATAAAATTGTTTCTATTGAAGTCTTGAGTCGAGTAAGGCTATGCGTGCAACTACTGGAAGTCCTTTTCGAGCGTGTAAGGTCAGGCTAATTATCTTAAAACAACATTTTTCGTCATCTTCTTCATATGATGATTTAGATGAAACGTCGTAATCCGAATAGCCGCAAATAGCATCTTTGCTGTCATTGTCATATGAGAGGACAGGCTCGAGATCATGATTGTCAAGATCAATGTTTGGCGCTATACTGGATATTGAACTGATAAGATATTGTTTCTTCTTCTTTGATTTGTTTGGACAGTTTTCTTCGTAATGTCCTTCCTTGTGACATAAGAAGCATTTGGTTGTTTTTTCGAAGATGCGCTTCTTTCTGAAGAATCGCTTGCGCCGGAATTTGTTGAAGCCCTTATGAAATGGTCCTTTAGACCCTCGATGTTTTTTCGTGGATCGCACGAGCAAGTCTTCTTGGATTTCAAACATTTTATTGATAGATCCGGTCTGGCGTAGAATTTGGATAGATGCTTTGATTTGTCCATGAATTCTGTCCAAAACTCCTTTTGATTGCAGAGTTGAATCTGGCCAATAGAGATTTCTTCAATATTATGTCCTTGATCTTTGATGTACACCTTAGTTTGTTGACTGAGGTAGTCGTCGATGGACGAAAGATATACGTGCTTCAAGCTCGAGCTGTTGAGACCGTTGAGAGCCTAATATCTTCAGGTTTGCCTTTCAAAGTGTTTTGCCAGATCCTTTTTCTTCAGTGAGTAATATTTTGCCATGAAGAATTCTTCTTGCAATTTCTCCTTTATATGAGTGGGTGTTCCGATGAATTCTCTATGAATTTCGCCCAGAAGTATTGGTATTTCTGTCTGGTAGACTTGTCGGTGTCGGTATTCACCAAGGGAGTTAGGAGCTCCAGATAATCTTGCTGTAAACTGTCGAATAATCATCTCTTGTGGTGAGGTCAAGACTTCTGAATTCATCCATGCATGGAATTCGTCAAGCCGATCATTCCATTTTTTAAAGGAAATATCGTCGAAGGTGAATGTATTGATCTTGGAAGAGAATTATCTCGGCGGTATGTCGTTATGTTGAAGGGGCGCTTGATTCATCTCTTCATCACTCAAAACAGGCTCATCTACGAAGTCTAGTTCTCTTTTGGGAGTAGATGATCCTTCACCGATGACGAATTGTTTTTGTAGTGATTCTACATCTGAACTGATGTCGTTTCATCATAGCTTTCGGAGCTTGTATCAGAGAAGTGCCTGATTGTCGCGATCTATTGCGGCAAGTTTTCTTCAGCTTGATCGCTCGTTGTTGCTTCATGAGAAGTTTTGCCTAGAGTATCGAGCAGGCTGGTCATCAAAAATTCGATTATCCCAATGTCTTCTTATTTCTTCTTTTCATCAACAGATTCGTGGCTCGAGGAAGAGGTAAGACTCGGTCTATTGGAAGGATTGGCCAGAAATTCAGAGTCATTTTGCCTTCGAGGTTTTGATCGAGTTGCTTTTGTTTTGAGGATGCTCGTTGATGGAGTGCCATATCGGGATATAAAGTCCTCGTCAGAAGATAAGAATCTTGGGAGCAGAGTCATCTTCTTTGGTTCTTGATATTCTGAGAGAAATCCTGGGGAGTATGATTCTTGATACGTAGGAATTGATGTCATACTTCCAAGCGGATTAAAATATGAATCTCCTCGATTTCGGTTCTGGATCATGCTTTCTAAACTCTTCTGAAGATCTCGTAACTGATTTTTGAGGCTGGCTGTCTCAGCTTCTTTGTTTCGAAAGCTTGACGTATTAACCATCATATGTTGTGCCATCATCATCATTTCTTGATGTAAATTGCTTAGCCGTTCATGGATCTCCATTATTGAATTTTGCAAGCTGCTCAATCTTTTGTTGGAACCATCAGTAAGTTGATCAACTTTATGACATATTGTTGTCAAGATTTGATTTTGGGCTATTGCATTCTCCGTTTGCCAATTAAGGACCTTTTCTCCGTGACTTAATTGGTCGGGTCCTGAAGAGTTGATGGCTCTTGTAAGAATTTTTGGGCTGTGAGCGACACCATTTCTTGTAAAGTCTTCCGGTGGAGGAAAATCTGTAGATTGCATCATCATTAATGGTGGCTCTCCCTTTCTTGGGGAGTATTCGACTATGAAGTCGCAATTGCCTATGTCGTCTCCTAGTGGCCCGACAGTGGGATCGCCATCAAGATATCTCTTGTAAAAAGGAGTTTTCTTTTTTCTCCTTCTTCGGCGGATCTCGTCGTCAGACTCATAGTCCTCCGCATCTGCTAGACATGCATAGCAAGAGCATACATCAAAGTATTTATGCCCATTTTCGTCCATGAAAGGGTATATAACCTTTATGTCGCTATTAAACGAAATAGGCTGTATTGATTTCTCCCTTTGTGGATCAAGAAAATCTTGTTAATCTAGATCGAAAATTGAGTGAACAGATGTTACAAAAACAAATATTGTTCAAGTAATTGATATTTTCTTTTATAGTTTTATTTTAAATCATAATCCAAAAAAAATTATGATGTAAATTGTTCTATAATAGTGTTGTATGTTTGTGAAAAAAAGAGTCATTTTTGTTTTATAAAATGTGTAATGTGAAACCAGAGCTGATGCCAAACAAAGAATCTTCAGTTGTCAAACAATTTTCGTTGCTAAATGATTTTTGTAAATAGTGACATGACTGTGGAAGAAGATTATAGAAAGAAAGAAAACAAAAAACGTCTCCTGGCCAAAAATTTAAGGTTACATTTAGATTCTGAAAAATGGTAATCTTAAATTTAAAACATGTAGAAGAAGCACAACGTCAAAATTTGAAGTTTAACGAAGAGATCTTATATATGTCTGAAAACATGACTTATTTGAAACACTTGATTCTTTTATTAAATTCCCCACACGGTTGATAAAGCTCTATTATTTCGATTTCTCTACATCTTATCTTCTGATTGCCTTCTTTACTTGGTTGTCTTGTGACTTGGTTGGTTCGCAATAGGACGATATTTGATTCGCAATAGGAAGATATGTTGGATCTAGACAGCCATTGTACGGGTTGATGTAGCTCTATTGATTCAATTCGTTGTTATGGTTATAAATTCATGTAGAATGATAATTCCAACATCCATTCCACTCTCTCAATTTTATATGCGAAAATTATGTTTTTTAACTATTAGCAAATAGTATCATTTCATTATTTGCATCCTTAGATCGTCTCACGTTATCTGCTGTGACTCTCTGTAGAAGACATTCAGGGGCCATTTCAGCTTTGGTCACCACCGTCAAAGTCCTCTCACATGTGTTATCAACTTTCTAGACATCCTAATAGATTCACAAGTGGCGAAATCAACCATCGTTGACAAAACTTTGAGGATAACTGACTGTTTAGGCTTGATATATTTCATTATCATTGTCGAAATTTGCTCGTCAATGTCTTTAGGCGATCCATTCACGAGGACTCGCGTGATACCAGGCTAATCAACCATTGTCAAATCAGAAATACCAACTTTTTCACATGGATTCCTCCGTTCTTTATGAATCTTGCATTGTTGGGTTTTTAGACATCTCTATCATTTTGTTCTCTTTTCACAAAACATGTTCGGTTTATTACATAGTGTTCTCTTTGATTTTGAGTGAGACTTGGATGCAATTTAATAAATTTTATTGAGAAAAAAAAAAGCATATAGAATTTTTTTTTTTTTTTTCCGTAGGATATAGAATTATTTATCATAATCTACATATGAAAATTAAAATTATCCGCTGTAAAATTTCCATTATTTTATACTAGTTTATTATAGTATATTCAATATTCATTAATAGTTTAAACCGGATCGGTTCATCTACGGTTCGCCAATCCCCATCTCTTTTCTATCGAAAGACTCGAAAAACCTCCAATTTGTTTTTTTGTTTTATCAGATTGTAGAATTAGGGAAGATCATTTATCTAGAAGCAAATCGATCCCCAAATCTCCGTCTTCTTTGCCCATAAAATCTTCCCCAGATTTTCCTCATCTCCAGGTACCTACTCTTTCCCGGATACTCCTATTAGATTTTCCAGGAAAATAGTCGCACACTCTCTCTTTCTCAGAATATCATAATCAACGGTTCCTGTGTTGTTTTGGGAATCGCTACTCGAACTTTGATTAAATCACTCACTCTGGATTTTATATTTTGATCGCGAAAAGGAATTTCATAGTCAATTTTGGTTGTTTGATTCTCAGGTAATATAAGTTTGTATTTGAGTGGATTAGATTCGAGATGGTAGTAGCCACACTGGTGTTCTAATGTCACTGTTTCGGATTTTCATTGATCAGCTTGAAGAAGACGACAACGAAGAAGATATGGTAAAATTGATCCCTTCCTTGTGTTTTTTTTTTTTTTTTTTTGGAACAATTGCAATCTCTTTAGTACGGAATTATTAACCGTGGATCGTCGTGTGTTCGTATAGGCTACTTCGAAGAAAGTGATTACGCGTGAAGAATGGGAAAAGAAACTAAATGCTGTAAAGCTTAGGAAAGAAGATATGAATACACTTGTGATGAATTTTCTTGTCACTGAAGGATATGTAGAAGCTGCTGAGAAATTCCAAAGGGAATCTGGAACTAAACGTATACTTTTTCGTGATTCCGTAATTTCTTTATATGCTTCTTTGTGAAATTGGTGCTTTTGGTGTTAAGCTCTATACCTTTTTTTTTTTTTTTGTTATTGCCTTATTGAAAAAACAGCGGAGATAGATCTTGCGACTATTACAGAACGAATAGCTGTGAAAAAGGCTGTTCAAAACGGAAATGTCGAGGATGCGATTGAAAAAGTGAATGATTTGAATCCTGAGGTACACAATGCTTCTTCATATGCGTATTTTCTCTTCTTGTGTGAACAGTTAGTAACCTTTTGAGAGGTTGTGAAACTTTTCCTAGATGTTTTGAATCAAGATCTGATCTTTCTTGTGACTCGTGCTTGCAGATACTAGACACAAACCCGGAGCTGTTTTTTCATCTTCAGCAGCAAAGGTTGATAGAACTTATTCGACAAGGGAGGACTGTAGAGGCCTTGGAGTTTGCGCAGGAGGAACTTGCACCACGCGGCGAAGAAAACGTAACTCTTTATATTTTCACTTTATGTCTATAAAAAGTATACTGATGCCTGTTTTGAAATCTTTGTGTTGATGCTGAATCACCTTTTTAACATGTGTTGATTCTTTCTGCAGCAAGCTTTTCTGGAAGAATTGGAGAAAACTGTAGCCCTGCTTGTTTTTGAAGATGCCTCTAACTGCCCAGTCAAAGAGCTTCTTGACATTTCCCATCGCCTTAAGACAGCGAGTGAAGTAAACGCAGCAATCCTTACAAGCCAGAGTCACGAAAAAGGTATTAGTCAATGCTATACTGGTTTTGTTCTAGTAAATTTCTAGTTTCTTCAATGGTTGTTGATGTATGAACTAATTGTTTGTGAACAAACAGATCCTAAACTTCCAAGTTTGTTGATGATGCTGATTTGGGCTCAGAAGCAACTAGATGAGAAAGCTGTGTATCCGCACATAAATGATTTGTCCACTGGTCAGCTTGAAGACCCATCAGAATAATCCCGCACTTTCGTTCAGCGATTGAAGAAAGCTGCAAAAGGGAACAAGCAATGGTGCCGTTCTCTTCCCTTCGATCTCAATAACTTATTACGCTTTCCCTTTTTCTTCTGCATCGGGATTTGTTGGACCTGGAAGTGTTAGGATTATGTGGTTAGGGAACATAAAGCTGTTGTAAGCAAATGAATCACTCTAGTCAAATGTTCTAATTGTCAACATGTTCCATGACTCCTTGCATACGTTCCTTAGATTTGAATGAAGTTATTATCGACCTTGTTTCGATCTATATGGGTTTGTTTTGAGGAATTTGCGTTCCGTACGGTTCCAAGTGAGATGGTTTGTTGATCATATGTATAGATGAAAACCAAAAGCTTAATTCCTCTCACCTGTTCTTCATTGGTCGATTGTCCTCTCACGTCTCTGCCTTTACCTAGCAAGTGAGAATTTACACCAAGATTACCATTTACAAACAAAAAAAAAAAAAAACAAGTGATGTTACAGTCGAAATTGAGAATCTATGAAGCATTGTCGACTCAACGAGTAGTTGAAAGGAATTTTCTTCTTCACTTTAGCTACGAAATATTGTCAAAGATTTAAATATATAATTATAAAAGGAACAAATTGAACAATGAAAGCACCAGTGGTCTAGTGGTAGAATAGTACCCTGCCACGGTACAGACCCGGGTTCGATTCCCGGCTGGTGCATCTGAGCTGTGATGAAACTGGCTTTAGCAATGGTTGGGTCCATTGCACTCATCGGATATTCCTGATGAATACGCCACAGTCTGAGCTCTCTTATTTTTTTATAATTCAACATTTACTTTTCATATATTATTTTTTTTGATTGAAGGAAAGTAATAAACCAGCATATAAAATGGGGTGATTTTAGAAAAACTTTAACGATTATGATGTTGCAGAAGAAAAGAAAAAAAAACCCTTTCTTAATTGAGTAATTATTTCCAACATTTTTCACTGTTTTCTCTATATAATTATTTCAAGAAAAGCTGAAAAATGTGTATCCCCAAAAAGCTAACTAGAGTTAATTTAAAATTATTTTCAAACCCCAAAGCTTTCACACTCTCCCACATTAGCCCCCACATTGCTCATTCTTTGTCTCTTTCTCTTCTTCTTCCTCTAAACACCTCTCTCCATTCGCCATGGCCAACGAAATACCGTGAATTCAATCCTTATACAAACATCAAAGTCACAAAAAAGAAAAAACGACATGAGAGAGCTAAAGAGCTTCGCAACGACATTTCAGCAATGGCCGCCGGTTGGATCTCCGACGAATCTCCGGCGAGATGAACCATGGAGATCTCAGTTCGAATACTAAGCTTGGTTACCAATCTCCAAAGGTTAGTGCTTTTATTTACAATTCTTTAACAAAAACAAAATCACTTTTTTTTTTGTTCTGTTTTGATTTTTTAAATGTGAAATCAAAATAGATACTTATGGTGATGGTTCATTGATTTCATTAGTCACCATTTCTGCAATTTTTCTATAATCACGAAAGATGAGGGGAAAATAACTGTGATATAGATATGGAATTGTGTATAGTCGATTGATTGGTTTGTAAAATTGTAAGTATTGATGAGTTAAAAAAAGCGGATTCTATGCGTGTGAAGATAAAAAGATGTGGTCTCTACCATTTTGACTTTACATTTCCTAGGAACACAAATCGGCCCACTAGCTTTTTTTCCCTTTGTTCATGTTCTTGGGAATAATAATATACTTTAATAGATTGATGATTTTGGTTTTGGTTAGGAATAGTTACTTGGTGGCTAGAAATTAATTGGCATATTACATTTTCACAAGGAACGTACCATGTGACAAAACTAGAATTATTCATACATGAGATGAAGAAAAAAAATCAACTTTTGTTTTCATGAACATAACACATTTCATTTGTTTAACACAATCAATGGTTTAAATATCTTTTTGTCTTAGACTGAAAACGAAATTTTCTACGATTACATTGATTTTACAGATAGGTGTGTACTCAAAAGAGGTCTCGGTGTTGATGCCAGGAGACGATATACCTACATTCATCGCTCACCCCGTACCCGCACCCGTATCCAGAGATTCAAACACTCTAAGTTCCAGCTTAAACTCAGTTCAAGAATGTTAAAATTTCGAGTTTCGCATTATTCAATGTATTATTCTCCTCGAATTATGCCAGCTTCATTGTTAAAATTTTGGTGGCGCATCATCCATAAAAGCTCCTATTCCAGTCTGCAATATCAAAGGAAAATCTAAGATTCTAGCATCAAACATCAAGGAAAAGATGGATACAAGTTTGAATATAGATATATACCTTGGTTTCTTAAGGTCACTCTCAACGCTATCTTGGTCACTCGAAACTGCCAAAACAGTCAAACATACCATATCATCAGAATCATAATACCAATCTAAAAG
The DNA here is from genome assembly GCA_963576765.1 of Draba incana. Classification (NCBI taxonomy): domain Eukaryota; kingdom Viridiplantae; phylum Streptophyta; class Magnoliopsida; order Brassicales; family Brassicaceae; genus Draba; species Draba incana. Next base: position 32,910,748 of record OY755209.1, read on the forward strand.
ACAGGCTAAGTTTATGGGAAAGAAAAGAGTTTACCTTGTTGAACGGATGGTTTTGGCCTGCAATAGACATATTTGTTGTCGTAATGGAAAGAGTAATGAACCCTAGCTTGGAACTCTTTTGGTGAGGTTATGAGGATCCTTGATTTGGAATGTTATGAGAAACATTACCCCAGCAGCCATGTGAAAATTGGCATACAGAGGCTTCACAACCTCGTATTCCGTCTCCTGTAAGAGATATTATTATTATTATTATTATTATTATTATTATACAACAAGTAGTACTAGTTCAACATTCTCTCACGTTTTCTTGATTGTAGTCATCAAGGGATTTCTGACACAGCCTCTTGAGTAAATCTGCATTGGTTTCGGTTTTTGGCTCATCGACGAATTGTTTACCGTCTAAATCAACACGATGGTAGCTGAAAAGGCAACGGAACTGCTTGAAGTCAATGTCAAATCCCTACATTACAAATTTACAAATTTACAAATATCAAACTCTCAGTTAGTTTTCACAATCTTTAAAAGCCAAAAAAAAAAACCTGGCTTTTTTGGATTTGTTCATTCATTAGAGCAATTTCTTCCTGTGTTGTGCGTTGAGGCTTTTCTTCCTCTGTTCGTGTGAGATACTTTGGCTTGATCCAGGGCTCTGGCTCATCAGGTGAATGAATCAAATATGCGTCTTCTAGCCACCATTCCCAACCTTTTGTCAAATTCATACTAATCAGGATTCGGATTCACAGAAAAAACAGACAAAATTTAGAATTTTATTCCTACCTTCAATTGTCACTTCTACATCCATGGCGATGAACCCTAATTTTCTTTTTTTTTTTGATCGAAACCCTAATTTTCAAGAAAATGACCTTTTTAGATGTCTACTCTTCCCCTACGTATCTCTTCTTAGGGCTAGGATTTTTATCCGGATCCGAACCTCCGACCCGATACCGAACCGATATTATCCGAACCAAATCCGAACCAATTTTTTAAAAATATCTTATGATCATATATGTTTAGAACCGAAAAACCGAACCAAAAACCGAACCAAAAACCGAATGGATACCCGAAATATCCGACACATAAATTATTTTGTAAACATTTTGGTTTTAGGTTGGATATGTAGGATAAAATGGGTAAATTTTACAATTTTGTTTCTGTTAGTTTTAAGATTTTTTCGGTTAGTTTAATAAAAAACCAATTTATATGAATTGTTTCATTTTTAATTAAAAAAAATTATATAAATTTCGAATATATTGGACATTTTTGAATATTTTTTATAGTTTGAGTAAAAAATATCCGAAACCGAACTGAACCGAATAAATACCAAATTGTTTTGGGTAATTAATTTTAAAACCGAACTAATCCAAACCCGAAAATACCGAACCGACACTGAACCGAATATATTACGGTCTTCAATGGGTATAAAACCCCGTCACCCAATTACCCGAAACCCATCAGATATAACCCGCACCCAAACCGATTACCCGAATTCCCAGGCCTATCTCTTCTCTTAAACTATATCTCATTGAGTTCAAGTCCCTCCATTTCTTGCTATATTTTCGTTAAGCCTCGTAGTTTTTAACCCACACTTTAATTTCCCCTCTTTTTTTTTTTTTTTTTGTGTGTGTGGAAATTTCCCCTTATAATTCAGTTCTTTATCTTTTACTAGGAATTGTCTACGCGTTCTATGGATTTGAAAAACAATGATTAAATATAACATAAATTTGATGTTTATAGTAAATAATTATATATGTTTGAAGCATAAACAATTGTAACAAATCATTAGACATATACAATATTTATACAATGTTTCTCTTTTGAGTTTTAAAATTACAGTGACTTATAAAAATCTAAGTTTTATACGTTTTTGTATAATATATTGTTGGATTTAATAAAATAAAAAAATTTCCAACGATAATTTTAGTAAAAAATGATAACGGTTAATATACAATTATTAAAATATGCAATTAAATTTGAACTAACGGTTAAATTATACACTTAATCTTTTCCTTTTTTAACAAGTAAAGAAAAATAAATAGCAAAATAGGTGACATATGTCATCCTCTCATAACTTTAATTTTAAGAAAACTTTAACATATTATATAGATTTATAATTTCCAAAGTAATTAATATATATATATATATATATATATATATATATATATTCCCTTGTCAATTTACACTTTGACACACTTGTTAATGATACATCATGGTTTTTACCGATTTTCAACCATGATATAAGTCAAGTATCTAGAGTCATTTTGGTGTTTTTGAGTCTTTTGGTGTTATTAATAGGTACAAGGACGTTTGGAGCACACTTGGTGTTTACTGGAGCATTTTGGAGCATAATGGAATGAACTGTCAAAGTCACAAGTTCGGAGTCAATATTAAGGAATTATTATTCATGTCTATGTTTGAGTAATTCCCTAGTTAGGTTTTAGGAATTTTTCAAAAGATAATGAAGAGTTGTTGAATTTATTTACTTTTGGGATTTTGCATCATATTTATATTCTTCACCTTGATTGCTTTGAATTCTGATTTAGACATGAATTAGATATCATAGGTTATTTAGTAGATGCGACATCATTATTGAATTACTTGAACTGAATCATAGGTGAGCGAAGATTCGATTCGCAACGACAGGTTGCTTTGGATCTTTGTGAACAATCAAACCTGATTTTATTGCTTGTTTAAATTAATCTGATTTCGCAACGACAGTTGGTTTTCTAGGGTTTAAACATAGATAGTAATTGCAACGACAATTGATTTATTTTACAACAGTGTTTTGAGTTCTAGATTTGCACTTCATCAATCCCATTAGTAACTTTATTCCTTGATTTGGATTTGTTCCTGCGAATTTCCTAAAGCTTAATATTTGTCTTTTATTGAATTTAAATCGCTTGCAATTATCTTGTTTACTGTTTTCTGCACTGTTTAATTAGTTTAATCCGAATTTATTAATCTATTGTGTTCCTTATTCTCTGTGGATTCGATAACCTTAAATACTACAATGATCTCTTAATTTGAGAGAGTAGTTTTAGGGTATATTTGAGCCATATCAGTTAACTTATTGATCCAAGATTTCTTTTTAGTACATGGCACTTTTCCACAGTAACATGGCATTTTGAGGAAAAGATTAATATCGTGCACACTTTTCTTTTTGTTTTTGAACATTTGTTCACTTATAAGTGGACACAAAATAGATCATGGGAAATTAGGATCAATAGCCATAAAAAATTATAACTAAAAATATAATTAATTACTCTAATTTTGATGAATTTTTTTTTATGTACCGTAATAGTGACTATAAAGAAAAACTAATGTCTATCAAACATCATGGATTACCGTACACATGACAATGTGTTAAAAAACATGCCCATGTGGAAATCCCTGCAAACCAGTTGATATTCCTAAAAAATGTATGAATGGAGTTTTTCTTTTTTTTTCGATTTGCATGATACCAGTTCTTCTATTTTTGGGTTTTCAAACGCGATTTTTTTTTGGTAATCTTCTTGAATTACTAACCAGATTTGAGATCCAACTTCGAGAAATTCTCCTTATTTTTGAGTTTCGATTATGGCCACATTTATTTTTGTAGTCAAGTTCATCATCATTCAAGCCTCCAAGAAAAATATGATTGGAAAATAGGAAGAGCAGAAAAAAGAAGAAGGAAATAAAAGGGATTTTTTTGGGTAGTAAAGTCGTTTCAAAAGAATAATAATCGATCTAGTAAAATGTAAGTAAATGAACCTCGCATATTTTTGTTTGTCAACTCATAACACTTCATCCACGTCAACGGAAAATTCATTTTGTCTACGGTTTTGTGTAAATTGACTACATTTAAATAGATCATATGAAATATTCAAAAACATAGATAATTCAGATCTCAATAATTCGTGTATAAATAAACGGGAACCCATAAGTCTATTGGAAATTGGCCGTTTTCCCTCTAAAATTTTCCATAACATCATTAACGTTACATCAACAAATTGAATTTTGCATGGGGCATGATCATCATTACTATTTGAATCATTATAAATTAAAGCCACTTTAGGAGGCAGTTGATATTATTATTTTCTTACCCATAATCATCAACTGTACCAAAATATTAACAATAAATACTCTCTCACTTCACAATCATCCTCTTCTGTCATCTCACTACTCTCTATCTCCGATTAAAACGTCGTCGTTTCCTCTCTCTCTCTCACATGGGTTGCTGCGTCAGCTCTGGCACCGCCGATCGGAAAGAAGATAACATTTCCGACAAGAACACGACCAATGTCGAAGAAGAGACAGTCGTCAAAGAAGTCTTGTCGGAAACAACATTTCTCACCACTTCCTCTAATGTCCACACGATTGAAGATCCGGTGAAGACGAAGGAGGAAAAACTCAAACTTGGTCATGATTCGGGTATGATCCGACCCGATTCGATTGACCCGGAAGAAGGATCCGAATTTTCGGAGATTTGTAGCTTAAGTTTGAGTGAGAGTGTGTCTTCGACGGTGGTGATGAAAGGTTACGACGAAGAAGAAGTGAAGCAGAGGAAATCTCAGAGATCTCCGGCGAAATCTCGGACCCGGGTCACGGGTAATAATTACCCGACCCGAAGAACCGAGCAATCTCCTCGTAAGAGAAATACTGGAGGAGTTAGTAATGGAGCGAGATTCGGGTCGGGTACGAGAGACCCGGGTGAGAGATCTGGAAGAAGGTCGAGATCGCCGGCGACGAATAGATCCGTGATGGATTCGAATCAGAGTCGGGTGGGTGGAGCAAGGACTACTAGGAAGATTAATCAGTCTCCGGGTCGGGTTAGGTTAGATCCGAATAAAAACGGGTCGGATCGGCAACAGTATGAGAATTACGGTTATACAACTGAGGAAATGTTAGAGAACCCGCCTGTTTCTTTAGAGTGTTTCATATTCCTCTGAAAAAAGAATATTCCGGGAAATATTTATTTTCATTTTTACGTTGGATTTGTAGCTCGTAAAGTTACTTTACCTTTTACCTCTGTAAACTGTAATTCATTTGTGTGTTCTATTTATTTTGTCACTTTTTGTGCTGATTAAGAATTGTAATTTCGGTTGAATGATGTAATGTTCGAGTAAAATTTAAGACTATAATAACATATAAGTTTTTTTTTAATATATATATTAGGATAAAAGAGTGTTAAACATTCATATGTATAAAACTTAAACATCAGGTAGAATATACATTAACTTTCTCCAAAAAAAAAAAGAATGTACATTAACAAACAAATTACCACTGAGGAATTGTTAATTTGAAATTAGTCTCAAGTAATGTTCTCCTTATAGATTTGTACAACCGTTCTTGAGGAAAAGAGTTTTCTCTAACTATTTGGGATAGTCATTTAGGTCAGCAGCAGTGAAAGTGGAATACTTTTTGTGTCGCAAGAAAGTGGAATCCCTTTATGCATTCAAAAGTTCGCTTTTCTGCATATGAACGTTGCATTTATATACCTTTGTCTATTTTAATAGCTTTTTATTTTTGAAAGAGATTTTTATTTTATAGATTTTAATCTCATGGTTTTGAATTTTTTACATTCAATAGTTTTCTTATTTCTTACAAAGTAATCTACCTGACCATCTAATAAGAAGAGAAGCACTCTTGTGAGAGCTTGCATCAATTTGAGTAGAAAAAACCAAAAATAAAACCAAAACCCATCAAGCTGCTTTCATTGTAGATCTGGTCTGATCAGTGTTGGCAGCTCACTAAGCGCCGGTGCCGGTCCTTTGTCTCTGTTTCTTCAATTCTCTTTTGTTGTTGTTGATTTTTGGGTGAATGAAGAGATTATGTGGAGGCTCGATTTGGCTTTTGGTCATATTTTTTTCCAGGTGCGATGGTGCAAATGACGAGAGTTGCAGATCTGCTTTCTTTTGGTCAAGGAGTTTGATTTCGCCTCTCTCTCTCTATTGGTAGATCGCTCTAGATCATCCTCCTTTCGTGGTTCATTTGACGGCTTGGTTTTGTCCCTATAACATAATTTGCCCCTATAAGTTTGAAAACAAAACAAATTCACAAAAATCATCAATTTTTTTACCCATAATTAATTTTTTTATTTTCATAGCTAGATCGAAGATTCTAGTGTTGTTTTGGTAGTCATTAAACTTTTCAATTGTTTTTAGCAATATGGTCCATAATCATTATATATTAGAATCTATGGATATGCAACTGGTGCAAGGAGGAATATATAGAGCTACATTCTTTTGCAATTTGAGAGCAGATTACCGAAAAAATCACATGTATTAAACCCACTAGAGACGTTATCGTCAAGACATTATAAAAATTTCATGTCCTAAAAACAATCTCTTTTACATAGTTCTCAATGTTTATCATTTTCTTCTTATTTTTAAATATGTTTCTTTGATTACTTATACCATTTTTTATATTTTTTGTTTCCTCATCATTAACCGTAATAACTATAAAAATATTTTAGATGCAAATTTCTCTTCATCGCCTTTTTCTATATACATATCTTTATATGTAAAATCGTTTTTAATGGTTTTTTGAATATTTAATATACGATACTTTTCTCGATCGAATTCTAGCTACAAAAAATTCCACGTCATAAAAATGAGTAGATAGTAGAAAACTAGAAAGGCGTTGTCGATCTCCCTCACCCGCGGGCGGTGGCTCTCTTAGCTTGTTTCTTTACTTTTTCTCTTTGGTTTCTATGTATAGGTGGTGGTTTAGATCTCTTTTTCATAAATCTTCTTGATGTTGTATCCTTCGCCCTCTCCGGATTCTTTTTTATTTTCGTCTTCCCGTTTCCGTGCTTAAGGCCGGTGATGAGTGGCGAGATCTGCTCCTATTGTTTGAAGAGGAGCATCGCAGTAGGTTGACCGCCGGTTGGTATCTCAGGTTTGACTGGATTTTGGATCTACCGAATGGGTTTTGTTCTGTTTACTTTATGTTGTGGTTTGATTGGGTGTTGGTCGACTTCTTTTCGTGGGTTTTGGTTCTCACTATTGAGTTTCTCTGGAGGTTAAAACAATCCAGGAGTTTTCCAAGATTGTGACATCTCGAATTTCAATGGTGCTCCCTTGGCTTCGGTGTGATATGTCCTCTTCGTCTTGGGTTCCGTGTTTGTGGTTTGATTTTGCTCCTGCGATTCAGGCTGCTTTGAGACCTAGGTTTCGAGCCTTTGGCATGATTGGGTTGTTGATCTTCGGGTTTTCTTTAACCGGAAGTTTTGGGCTTGGGATTGGATGCTTATTCGGTCGACTTCTATTTGGCGATGAGGATGATGTTCTAGGGGCAGGTTTTCCCCGTCCAGCAAATAAGGCTCCTCGCTCTCCATTTTTCAGAATAATCCTTCTTGCGGCGATGCACATCAACAACTTTCCCTCACTGATATTGGGTTGAGTATCATCAAGAAGCTTCGGTGGAGTTTGGATTCTTATTTCTTTTGTTTGGGTCTCTTCTTTGTCTGGATTTTAAATGTTTTTGTCTTCCAAGTCTGCTCAAGCTCGGTCTTTGGAGATGATGTTTCCAAGGCGTTTTTCAGATTAAGCGTCCATTTTGCCTTTCCTAGTGTTTCTTTGGCTCGGAATTTAGGTTTTGAATGGTGGTCCTTCATGGTAAGTTTGCAGAGGTGGTGGTGGTTGGATTTGTTTAGGGTAATTTTCGGTCTTTGTTTTAGCGGTTGTTTCGTGTTAAGATCTTCTTTGGAGATCAAGTAGTAGTTTGTAGTTGTGGGTATGTATGTGTTTTTCATTTAGGCTTTGTTAGTAGTTATTGTATTTCTTCGTCTCCTTTTTGCAGGGCTTCAAAACTCTGGGGCTAATTTGTTAGTAGCTGACTTATATATTTCACCGTATTTTAAAAAAAATTCACCTGATGGAAAAAATAATCATTTCACAATTATCATCACATATATCTATATATATATATACTCCTTCTGTTCCAAAATATAAGTTGTTTTATCTAAAAGCACAAAGATTAAGAAACTACTTTTTTGACAAAAAAAAAATATCATTTAATATATATAATAAACATAAATTAATATTATAAAATATTATAATATTATTAATCATATAATATTTAATAAAAATAAAAAATATTTAAGATTTTAAAATAATTTATATTTTAAAAAAAAAAAAATATCTAAAACAACTTATATTTTGAAATGGAGATTATATTATGTGAACATCTCAAACCTATCATCATATATCTATTAGACAATGTCTAACAAAAACTATGAGAGGATGACGTGTTCTCTCACCTATCCAATAATACTTTCGACAACAATAAAATAACAAAACTATTTACTCAAATATTAACAAAATTATGATGGAGTGGGAGAAAAAACAATAACCAATAGAGTCAATTGAAAGCAAGGTTGTTTTCGTAAATTCAACTCCATTTCAATGCCCAGACAAAAGGGCGTTTCCGTCAGAACAAAGAACGAGCGAAGAAGAAAGAAACTACAGGTCCACTGTCCAAGAAAAATGCTTAAATATTTTAATTTTAAAAACGACCGACCGATAAATAAACCAAATAATGTATTCATAAAAATGTGAGAAATTCTGAGAAAAAACAAAAACTTCTTCTTCTTCGCTTTACCAATTTCTTTCTTTCTTCTTCTCTGTTTCTTCGTGTCACTATTTGAATCTGATTAATCTCGTTTCTCCTTCAAATTTGATTCCGAATCTGATTCTGTCTCTCGTTTTAAGATTTGAATTTCCCAAACGGGAAAGCAATGGCTCCTCCATGTTTCTTCTCCCTTTGAATCTCTCAAAAATCTCGACCTCTGTCGTGTAGTCACAATTGGGATTTTTGCAGCTCCGATTCACCTGTAATTTTTCTAAATCGATTACGGATTCGATTCTGTATTTATATTCCCACGAATTTTATTGAAAATGGCGAAGCGTGGATATAAGCTGCGTATCCTTATATATAAAATTCTTCTGGCGATTTTGTTTTGATTCTTAAGCTGATATGAAATTGAACATATTCTGTATTTTTTTCCTATGAATTTTTGCTAGGGTTTTTACCTTATATACTCTCAAGAACAAGCTTTAGTTTATGTTTGTATTTGGTAAAATGATATTGATGAGCTTCATTTTTTATAAGCATTTCAAGATTTTAGCAGAAATTAATTTTTGGTTCAAAAGTTTCTATCCTTGTCTGCTTATTATCCAAACCAATGAGCAAATGATTAGAAAAGAGACTGCAAAATTTGATATTTCTTCTTGGAATCCATTGTTCAACTCTTGTATGTTTTCTTGTCGCCTTGCTTCGTTTGTTGATATGTTCTTGCCTGGGGATTGTTTAAACTTGACTTGATTTGGAAACTTAGAGGAGTTTTTGGCACATTCTGGAAATGTAAATTGCTTAAGTATCGGAAAGAAGACATCACGGCTTCTTATAACTGGTGGTGATGATTACAAAGTCAACCTTTGGGCAATCGGCAAGCCTACTTCGCTAATGGTCTCTTTTGGATTTGACCTCTTCTATAAACAAAAGCTGTGTTTTAGTGGATTGGAGAATGAGTCTGTTTTCTTTTCTTGTCTTGTCTTGTTTGCAGAGTTTATGTGGGCATACTAGTGCAGTGGATTCAGTAGCTTTTGACTCGGCAGAAGTTTTGGTGCTCGCTGGAGCTTCCTCGGGTGTGATAAAGCTGTGGGATCTAGAAGAAGCAAAGAGTTAGTTGATTCATTATCTGCTCTTCTTTAGAATATTTTTTTGTTTCCTATATGCCTAGCTATTTTTACCGGTCGAGAACATGTTAAATACCATTTGAGTTAGTGTCCTTGTGGATTATGAGTAGAATTATGAGGTCTAACATTTTAACTCTTGCTCTTGAAGTGTAGTGGTTCGAGGTTTTACTGGACATAGAGCTTGTTGTTCTGCTGTTGAATTTCATCCGTTTGGTGAATTTTTGGCATCGGGATCAGATGATGCCAATCTAAATATTTGGGACATTAGAAAGAAGGGATGTATACAGACGTACAAGGGTCACACTCGTGGCATTAACACTATTAAATTTACGCCTGATGGTCGTTGGGTAGTGTCCGGAGGACTTGACAATGTTGTAAAGGTAAGAACTGCATTATCAATAAATGGATCTTGTGCTTTGTCTTTTCTCACAATCGATGTTCTTTTACTATTGATCATAACCAATAGGTATGGGATTTGACTGCTGGAAAGCTTATACATGATTTTAAGTTTCATGAAGGACCTATTCGTTCGCTAGACTTCCACCCACTTGAGTTCCTCCTAGCCACAGGTTAGTCTGTGATTATTTATTTCCTAGGCATAACTTGGTGGTAGCTTTCAGTTGGTAGTTTAACTATCGATCCCTCTCTATTCACAAGTTTTATATTCATGATTCAGGTTCTGCTGACAGGACTGTAAAATTATGGGATTTGGAAACGTTTGAATTGATTGGATCTACCCGACCAGAGGTACTAACCTGTTATGAGAGTTTCAATATTACCTTTAAGCATGATCACCATGAAGGAAAACATCACACGTTAACAATATCAGAAAGCTTCCTTATTCTTGGTTGTGCTTTAAAGAGCGTGTTTGAGAAATGCCAAGTGTTAGTTTAGTTATTCTTTAAAAGATATCCAAGAAGTAAGTAAAAGTAACTGGAGTGCTCAATGTAGCATCTTAGGAAATGCCAAGTGATAGTTTAGTTCTTCTTAAAAAGATACCAACGAAGTAAATAAAAGTTAATTGGAGTGCACAACGTAGCATCTTCTGAAATAACTGGCTTTGTAGTCTTGTCGTGGGACTATTTTTTACATTTTTTTTCTTGGTATGTGTTTTTCCTTGTCTTACAGGATACTGGAGTTCGTTCAATCAAATTTCATCCTGATGGGCGAACCCTTTTTTGTGGTTTGGATGATGCCTTAAAGGTTTTGATTTGTCACTTTGATGAGCTATACTATATTTAAATTTCGCTAGAGTCAATACACTGATATTATAAGCTGATGCTTATAATTCAGGTTTATTCGTGGGAACCAGTGGTTTGCCATGATAGTGTTGACATGGGATGGTCAACTCTTGGTGACCTGTGCATCAGCGAAGGGAAGCTCATGGGTTGTTCATACTACCAAGACTCCGTGGGGATTTGGGTCTCAGATATATCAGTATGTTAGCTATCTTGATTGTCCATACCCTTTAAAAGTTATGTGAAGCTGATAATTGAAAATTTCAAAAGGCTAATGCTTTTCTTTCTTATTTAAAACTTAATTTAAAACAGCTAATTCAGCCATATGGCATTGGATCTGCGGATAAAAAAGAACCCGTGGAGAAAATACTCAGTGCTCTAGACGATCAGTCCTCCGAGAGAACTCGGAGTGGACCAAGGCGCAGCCCATCTCCAGACTATGAGTCGAAAGAGATAAAAAACATATATATCGACTGTGAGTGAATGTTATTTTTGTTTTGCTACAATTTATTTTTTGTCTGTCACTCACTTCAGTATGATTATCATTTTTTTGTTTGATTTTATCTATTCTTTTCAAAGCCACAGGTGGAAATTCGACTGTTGCACATAAGCCAGATTCACTAATTACTCCAAAACTCTATGCAACATCGACTGGCCAAGCGGGGGATAAATCTATCATAGTTCATAGTGTTGTCCCACGGGATAGTGATATTGGGAAAGAGTCTATCACATTCTCGAAAACAAAGCCAGGCATGTTGCTGAGACCGGCTCACGTAAAAAAATCACCAACAAAGTTTCAATCTGGGAATCCAAAGAAAAGCGGAACAGATGGTGAGAAAGAGCTAGATACTGGGAATGCGTTTGATTCAGAAAAGAGTGATGGAAAACCGTATGATTCTGATGATTCTATCATCAAGAGTATAACCAACAAGTTTGAAAAAGCTTTAGTACCAGAATCACCAAATGACGAAGCAAAATGTAAGTTATCCCAATTCACACTTCAATTTCATCATATTCAAGCTTTCAGATGAGCTAATTCTACCTTTCTGGTAATCTCTTACAATCCTGTCTCAGGTGTGCTGCCGAAACCTCCACTTGTACAGAGATCACCAAGTACTAAGTACAATGATGCAAGATTGGCGATGTCTGTTGATTCTGGAGCTTTAGACCGTAAAAAGAGTGGGTTAGAGTACTCCAGAGACATAGACTTGCCCACGGGGCTTAAGGATGACAGAGGTAATAACCCGAGTGAGGATGATGTTAATAACAAGAGCATTCCAAGCAAGCCAGAAAGAGTTCTACCTCCAGAGAAAGCTGGTGAGGAACTAAAAAGTACGTTTGTGATTCATTAACTTTGAGGCTGCTAGTGCTACATCTAAATCTTTAGCTACTATTAGGACCTGCTTCACAGTTTTATTTGTCGGGTGTGGTCTAGTACTTGGTCTTAAGGCAACAATCAGGTTGGTATTGATTATGAATATTCTGCCATGTAGGCCTTGAATCCCCTGGAGGTAGCAAAGAATCAAACTCCGTGAAGGTTGTGAGAGGAGGTTAGCCATCTAAAGTTTGCTCTCTTTGTTTTTTTATTTCGTAGCATATGAATCTTCTGTTTATTGATTCATTAAGAACTACTATGTTTGCAGTAAAAGTTGTTTCGGGAAGAACACGGTCATTGGTTGAGAGGTTTGAGAGAGGAGAAAAAATTACTCCTTCTGAGGATAAACCAGTCAGTGCAACTATAGTTCAGAACACTAATGTTGTGGAGGAAGAGCCCCAGACAACATCGACACCGGCAGTTAGCACAACGCCTACTCAGGCAGTGCCAGTTAAACTTGATCAGGCAACTAACTTGACGACAGTTGAAGCTCCTGTAGTATCAATACGACGAACGAGGAGTACTTCATCCAGAGTAATGCCTGTGGTACTCGGTCGGGAAACTATCATTACAACCGATACACCTCCTGTAACATCAACACGACCTGATAGGGCTCCGGCTTCTAATTTGACATCTGATGAGTCTCCTGTAGCATCAACACGAGAAGCTAGGTCTTCTCCAGCCCCAGTGACGCCTGTGATAGTCAATCAGACAACGAAAATGAAATCTCTTGAGCCTCCTGTGCCATCAACACGACCTAGAAGGACCTCTTCGGCTACTAATTTGAGATTAGATGAGTCTCCTGTAGTATCAACACGAGAATCGACTTCTTATGCCCCAGTTACGCTTATGATATCCAATCAGAGTCAGTCAACTATTATGAAATCTGATGAGCCTTCTGTAATAATAAGAAGACCAATTAGGACTTCTTCAGCGCGAGTAATGCCTGTGGTACTCAATCAAGCATCTAACACGCATGATGAGCGTCCTGTACCGTTCACACGATCAGCTAGGACATCTCCAGCTCGTGTAATGCCTATGGAACTCAATCAAGCAGATAATATGCCATCTTATGAGCCTCCAGTTGCATTAACACGATCAGCTAGGAACTCTCCCGCTCTTGTAATTCCTGTGAAACTCAATCAAGCAAATAATGTGACATCTGATGCATCTCATATAAGATCCAGGCAGCGGTTTAGCCCAACTCAAACGCTGGCCACACCTGGGATACTTGATCAGGTGACTGCTATGACACTGGATGAGGCACATATAACACAAACTCAACCAGCTTGTGATATCACGACCCAGGTAAGCTCGAAATGATACGTTTAGGCAGATAATAGATATATTCGTTGAAATGTAGCTTTATCTATATACATAACGAGTATTTGATTTGTTTGGCTTTTGCAGAAGGAAGAGCCTCAGATATCTGGGAGGGAGAATGAAGGTGACATGAGTGAGACTTTAATGCAAACTCATAGTGAGTTCTTAAACACTCTTCAATCAAGGTTGATGAAATTACAGGTAAATTTAGCTCTGCTAGTCTTTTTGTCATTTTTTTCACTTGTTCTGGTTTCCTTTTTTAGTATATGCTGTTTCTTTGCCTTTGAGTGTGGATTAAGTGATTGATTTATGACAAACATGCAGATTATAAGACATTTTTGGGAGCGTAGCGATATTAAAGGCGCGATTACGGCCTTGAGAAAGCTCTCGGATCACTCTGTATGTATCCCTGGAGATTATTTTTGCCTGTCTTTTTTTTATGTTTTGATGTCTGGAAAAAAGCTGACCACTTTAACTGGTACAGGTTCAAGCAGATGTGATTAGTATTATAGCTGACAAACCAGAGATTCTAACATTGGATCTGTTTTCCCAATTAGCTCCTGTCCTCACTGGCTTATTGGGCAGCAGGACTGAACGGTAAATTTTCTTATTTTATTCGACCTTAGACTATATTTTTTGCTTTGAGTTTGAGATATAATTACATTCAACAGAGGAAAGCAACGATATCTTATCGGCAAAAATGACATGTGGTTTCGATTTTGTATAGGCCTATAAATGTCTCCTTGGAAATGCTCTTGAAGCTTGTAGCAGTGTTTGGTACAGTTGTTCAGTCAACTATTTCCGCACGACGAATTGTTGGTGTTGATCTTCATGCAGAAGAACGGTACTTAATATATCTTAATGCCATATCTTTTGCCACACTTATTCGGAAAGTAAAACAAATCGAGACAATGCAGGTTACAAATCTGCCAAAGTTGTTCTGCGGAATTGCAAAAGGTTCAGAAGATTCTTCCACTACTCACCAGGTAAAAAAAAAAAAAATCAAAAACTCGATATCGAATCAAGTTTTGAACCATTTAGAGCATCACAATCGGTATTTGGTTTTGGGTTGTGTAATTTTTTTTAACCTCTTGTTTTCGTCCTCTTCAATCTGATTACAGAAGAGGCGGTCTCATAGCAAGAAAGGCTCAAGAACTAAACCTAGTTCTTCAAGTACCATAGCTCCACGTTCAGACTCAAAGACCGTTCAGGATAAATCGTAACTTCTCCCCGAGTTTTCTAATCTGTATATTATCAAGACTTGTCTTCATGTTCCTTCCCGGTGATTTTGCACGGTTTCTTGTGGCGGATTTTGCGATAGTTGCCCGAGAAGACACGGAAAACACTCGTCAGCTGTCTGTATATGTTGTAAATCGATCTGTCTCTGGAATCAATTTGTTCCCCTTCAGGTTCTTGATTCAGTGAATTACAATGTCTCTCTCCCATGTGAATGTAATGTGCAAATCTAATGAGAAGATACATCGGTGTATGAATTTCATTTTGCCAAATCTACTTTTTGGTCCCTTGACTAGTATCTAACCATTGGAATGGTCATGTGGAGGTTAAGAAAATGGAATTATCAAAACCAAATGTTGATATTGACATATTTCATATAGTATTCATGATAATAACAGTCTTCAGTACTATATTTCGGAAATATATCAACGAATGCACGAACAAACTTCTTGACTTTGTAAGAACCAGAAGAAGTCATAAATTCTTAAAACTAATGATTTTTTTTTTTTTGTCAACAACTAATAATTATTTATGATAAGTAGTAGTTTGGTTATTGAATATCAATATACACATCATCTACAATTAGGCCATAGAATAACGAATGGACGAAAACATTTCATTTCATTTCATTTTAAGATTACAATGAAATGGAATTATGTATTTAATTTTTGTTATTTTGATGTTATATCTTTATTATTATATTCAGCGTGAACTATAAATTAGTTTGGATTCTGGTATAGAAAAACAAAATAGTATAGAGAAAATAGGAGATAATTAATATTCTATAATGACGAAAAAACGAATAATTAACGAAAAGAGAAAAATTCCGTTAAAATAAATTACTTTATTTAGAAAAAACAAAAAGAAAAACAAAGGCACACAAATCTAGTCTACAAGTCTTTGTTCAAAAACAAACCATCTTCTTTTCCATTTCAAAACAAAACAAAAAAAAAACCAGAACCATCACTTTTCATTACAAGCATCGAGCAAATTCAGAGACCCTTCGTCAACACTTTTCTCTCCTCCTCTCAAATTTCAATTTTTTTTATTTTCTTTCTAAATTTGAAACTTAATTAAATTAATTCCCAATTTCTGGTCGGAAAACCGCTTTTCGTGTATATCACCTCCGACACAAACCTTTTTTTTTTCAATTTTCTTGTCTTAATCTCACCCGATAATTATTTTTTCTTCCTCTTCCATTTTTAATTTTTTTCCCGTGTTGTCTTTGTCTGTTTTTTTTTTTTGGGAAAGTTGAGTGGTCGGAGAAAGAAAGGTTGGGTGTTAAACGCACTAACGTACGCCGTTTTGGTGGTGTTTAACGCGCTAACGTGCGCTGTTTTGGTGGTGCGTATTTTAATTTGTTTTTTTTTTCGAAATCGAGAAGCGCGTAACGTACACGCGGATTTGGATTTTTGATGGTTATGATGATGAAGACGACGGATACGGCGACTAATTGGGGAACATGGGAAGAGCTTCTTCTCGGCGGCGCAATTCTCCGTCATGGAACCGGTGATTGGACTGTCGTCTCCGATGAACTCCGTTCTCATTCTCTTCCTCAGATTTTCACACCTGAGGTTTGTTCTTCATCTCCCTGAAATCTCGATTTAATTTCAGAATTGAAAAAAAAAAAAAAAAAATTAATTATCAATTTCTTAGGTCAATTTTGTTTTTTTTTTGGTTGTTTAAGCAAAACTTGTTTATGTCACTACGAAATCGAGTTTAGAAATTAAAAAGAGAGACAAACAAAAGCTTGAGTGCAAAAAACAATGTTTATTGTCGGTGGAATTAGAAGCATTTAGATTCATCACTTGTGTGTCAAGAAACCTTTAGGGTAAAGTAAAAAAAATTGTTAGAAAACTGTAGTTTTTACTCTTTATGATTCTTAAAATCTGAAATTAATACATAACCACATTTGAATTCGAAGTTTCCTCGATTGCAGAATCATATTGAGTTTAAAAAAAAAATTATATTCTTGTTGCAGATTTGTAAAGCCAAGTACAAAGATTTGCGAAAACGTTATGTGGGATGCAAGTAAACATTTTCTTGCCCTAAAACCAAACTCTTAGAACTTTAAGTACAGCGATTTACCGTCTTTTTGCGTATTGTTAGAGCTTGGTTTGAAGAACTTAAGAAGAAACGAGTCGCCGAGCTTAAAGCAGCTTTACTTAAATCCGAAGACTCTATCGGGTTAGTGCTTAAAAACGGTTTAATGTCTTTTAACTCCGGGGTTCAAATCATGTATTCTGTTTTGCAGGTCGTTAGAATCGAAGCTACAGAGTCTAAAATCGGAAAGTAACGAAGAATGTAATCAAAACAATTATGATTCTAGCAGAACGTTATCACTCGAACCATCTCCGAAATCCGAAGGAGGAGGAGAATGTACGAGTAAAGATACATCGAAAGATTTATCATCAGCCGGTAGTTTCACACAGCAAGACCTAACCACAACAAACTGGTCACCAGAAACTACTAAGTCAGAAGCAATAATAGAGAAAGAGCTAAAAAAGGATACATTATTACATTGCGACATTTTCGAGTCTATGTATAGAGTAGGAGGAGGACAAGTGCTTCCGAGTATGAGGAAGAAACGAGGCAAGAGAAAACGTAAAGATTGTAGTGGCGGTAAAGAAGTGACCGAAAATAGCGATTTGTTGGTTTCTTCTACCGTGGATATTCCTAGAAGTAAAGAAGCCGCTTCGACTAGCAATAGTACTCAAAGCCGAGGTCACGGTTTGGTTGTACCGGAAGAGCTTCTGAAGATATACAATGCTATTACGCAGAACGAATGTGCACTCGTTTTCCGAAGACGGCTTGATAGCCAGGTTGATAAATCATTTTGGTCATTCTTTACTCTTGAAAACCCGTGTTTTTTGCTTATTTTCTTGCGTTTGATTCGTGTTAAAACAGAAAAGGGGAAGATACAAGAAACTTGTCAGGAGGCATATGGATTTAGACACTATAAAATCGAGGATTCACGGTTGTTCGATATCTTCAGCGAAAGAGCTTTTTATGGATTTTCTTCTAGTAGCGAACAATGCAGCTATTTTTTACTCTAAGAACACTCGTGAGCACAAATCCGCCGTGTTACTTAGAGACATTGTTATAAAGTCTCTTAGACAGTATCTGATAGAAGATCGCAGCACCAAGGTTCTGGTTCTCCCTTCGACATCTACGTCTCCCGCTGTCCGAACAAGCATGGCGACTAAAAAACCGAGAACCGGGGCGCATCCTCTTAAGACGGTTGTGCAGGATATGGCGAAGAGTTCAAGCGTAGGTAAAAAAAGGCTTGTTGGGGATTTACCTGTGAAATCATCAGCGGCGGGTAAGAAGGGAATGGCGGTAGAGAGGAGAAAGGACGGTAGACAAGCGAATCGAGGACTTGATTCGACAGGAAGAAAGCGGACTCGGTTGAGATGAGTTTTGCTCATTTGAATGGATTGTGTCATATGTTGTTGTTTAGTTAGGCAAAGAAAGGTTTATTTGATCAGAGAAGTTCACATTTAGGTCAAATTGATCTGCAGGCATTGACAGTGATGAATAGAAACATACTGTTACAATTGTACATTAATCTCATTGTTTTCATTTTGGTAGCTTTCATTTTATTTACTAATAAGATTAATACAAAAAAAAAAAAAAAAGGTATAAGAGAGTAACGATTAAAACTAAATGAGTAGCATGTTAAAATCTATAATCGCTCTCAATTTATATATACTCCAAAATAAATTAGGTCTATACTATTATTTGACAAGTCATTTTTCGGAATAGAGCTCTCACATTCAGTTTCAGACTAAGAAAAGATTTATTTCCAAGCCTAAAGTGTTTCAAATGTCTTCTCTTCCTCATCCACCACAACCTTTATTTTGTCCATACACAGTTTTTGAGGGAGAAATAATGTGCTTCCTAAAACCATGACTACGTAGAACAGTTTCGTAATCGCGGACCAAACATAATAGTTATTCCCTTTGAGAAACTGTCTTATCTCCATACTACAATTCTAATCAATACTATTACCGCTTTACATTACAAAAAAAATATTCCAGAATGCGTTAATCGTTGGAATAGTGAATTCACCTTCATTTTTGCTTAATTAAAGCAAAATTTATCTCTCACGGCAAAAATAGAAGAAGAAACTATTTTTACTCATTGCAAAAGATAGCATGTTTAGATTCATTTGAAACAACATTCGTTTACTAAATACTCTGTGGTTACGAATCATAATCCAAAAATAACAAACTCTAAAACCCATCTCTTTTATACTATATAAGCATCAACACCCTCTTCTTCATAATCTCACAGAGCCAATTCCAAATACATTTAAATATTTGAATAAAGCTAAATTGAGCTCCCTAATCGGGGTTTCGTTTACTTTATTGATCTATTTAATCTATTTGGAATACAAAAATAGTAATAATAATATTATGGGGATGTCTAGAAATCTCAAGGTGGTTCTATCTCTCGCTTTCATAGTGTTCTTGGCTCTTGCAGCAACCAAGACTGAAGCAAGATACATAAATTATCACGCTCTTCAGCCTGACCACTCTCGTATGTGTGATAAACGATTTCCGGAGACATGCAAGTTGCACCCAGCCAATCCTTATCATTAGGCCTGGGCAACTTAACCGAAACCCGAACCCGAACCCGAACCCGACCGAAAATTAAGTGTTCGGTACGGGTACGGTTAGGCGATTTTATCCGATCGGTTCTGCAAATCAAAATTATCGGACAACCGAACCCGATCGGTTATATCCGATAACCGAACATTAAACCGAACATTTATTAACACCCTAATAGATCTATCAGATGTCGACCTAAACCCTAGAGGTAATTATTCTTCTCCTTTACCTTTTCGCCTCAGGCCCTGCATGCTCGAGGCGTTTGAGTTTCTCAGCCTCAATCGAGGGAACTTTTCTCGATTTTGAAGCAAAGAAGTGATGATCTATATAGCACCACAACGGCTCGAACATGGATATCCAAACCAGTCTCTGTATCTCTTTGTCTCCTACGTCTGTGAATTCGCAGAGACAATCGGAGGTAATCTTCCTTCTTCTGATCTTTCTTCTCCAATCGTCTCTTATATGCTCTGTTTATGTGTAATCTGATTACAGTAATCGATTCAATTTGTGTTTGGGATTTAGGGTTTACTCCAATCGTCTCTTAAATTCTGAAAAAATCAAAGGATTTTTAGGGTTTTCTCGAATCGTCTCTCAAGTGTTTGAAATTAGAGTTTTTTATTGCCTTTGTGTTTGAAATTAACAAGATTGTGATGATTTCCGACTGGGATTTTGATCAATTTCAACATCGGATTTCTGAAATATCTGTGTTTGATTATTTGTAACAAAACTTTTGATTATTTGTGATGTCTTTGGTCGAGATTTGGTGATAATCTTTATGATAATCAAAACTCTTATTTCTCATAATCTGAAATTGTTCATCCTTTGTTTATCTGCTAACTTTGATCATTTCTGATGGCTGTGTGTTTTTGTTTATCTGATAAGTGGCTAGTAATACTAAACACTTGTGTATCTGCTAAGTAAATGCATGATACTAGCCTAGTATCATGCATTTACTTATATCTTGTGTTTCTGATTAGGCTTTAGGCTTTGTGATTCTGCTTGAGTTGCTTGCTTAGCTACTGCATTGATCTGATTTCTTTAGGCTTTCTGTTTTGTGTATTTGCAGATGGACTCTACATCTGTAAACCATGATGATGGAGACAGAGAGACGCCTGATGTTGGCAACGAAGAAGAAGAACTGTTGACACATTTCAGAATGACATGAAGATTGAAGAGGATGCCATTTTGGAACATGTACTCGCATTCTCTTTTTAAAACTCTAT
This sequence comes from Draba incana, assembly GCA_963576765.1. Classification (NCBI taxonomy): domain Eukaryota; kingdom Viridiplantae; phylum Streptophyta; class Magnoliopsida; order Brassicales; family Brassicaceae; genus Draba; species Draba incana. Next base: position 32,931,430 of record OY755209.1, read on the forward strand.
GTCAAAGAATCGGTTTAAGCTTTAGTTTTGTTTCAAACTCTATGTCAAAGTTTGTACTTTGCTTATGACTATGGTAGTACTTTGCTTATGGTTTTATTTCAGTTTGGTTATGGATTTATTTGAGTTTTAGTTATGGTTTTAATTTCAATTATACATGTTTATTGCACTTTAACATGTTAAATTTGAAACTCATTTGAAACTTTGTCAAAATTGGTAAAAACAGAACCTTTAAGATCATTTGAAACAGGGATTTAAACTGTGTATTAGGCCAATTCGGATATATCCGATCATAACCGAACCCGATCATAACCGATCCGAACCCGACCGATGTCTAGTATATATCCGATCGGGTTCTATACCCCTAAACCCGAATACCCGAAAAACCGAAATACCCGAACCGAACCCGATCGGATATCCGAACGCCCAGCCCTACTTATCATAGAGGATGCGAGAAGGTCGAACGTTGCCGTGGACGACGTACATGATTGTAAATCAACCAACCCAAAAGAACATGTATAACATCAAATAAGTTCCTAATTATTATAACTATTATTTTGTAATATTTTAACAGGCTTCTGATCGGAGTTATACCATGGTCAACCTAAAATATATTGGACCACAAACTATTACGGTTTGGAGGACATATATAATCTATACATGTATTTGTTTTTTACGGTTTGAAAACCAGATTATTTATACATATATATTAACTCCTTAAAAATCTGAGTGATCATTATTTAGTTTTTATTACTAATATCTAAATTATACTATTAAATGAATATAAAAAGATAAATAAATGAAAGTTTTCATATACACTCACAAATAAGAGTGGCCAAAAAACTTAGAACTGAATAAAATTTATCTAATCAAATCGAATTAAACTGATCAACCTGAACGGTAGTGTATAATATTCGAGATGATAGAAAAAAATTAGGTAATTTTTATTAAAATACCATATTTTTAAGTTTTGTTCAAAAACTACCACATACGAATCCAATTCATTCCTCAACTGCTGGCTTAGGCTCCCTCAAATGTCACCATTGAACATGGCTTTAGGCTCTGCCGGAGGATAGCAAATTGCTCTCAAAGGGCATCCTTCGCACTTGCTTGACATCCTTCACAGAAATATGTAATAAACAATACAATTAGAAGGAGACTTCAAGTGAACATTTGGTATTTGAAAGGAGACTACAAGTGAACAATTGGTTTTGACCCACTTACTTTGGAGGCAAGTCCTCAAGCTCATTAAGCATGTCAGAGTTCAAAATCACACGGTTGTTATCTGCTACCCTGAACAAATCATCTTCAGTTGGTGGTGGGTGAGTCGTGGAATAAATCTTCTAAGAAACATGTAGGCAGCTTCAGCTTCACCAAACTGCTGCACACACCAGTAGGAACCTCAATTGATTTCGATCTAAAAATGAACACAAGTATCAAAAGAGTAAGACTTCCTTGTGACACCAGTAGGAGCTCGAGCTTCCTTCACAACAGCCATGTTCTTCTTCTTGTCATCCATAGAGCAACAAGGAACATACACAACTTCAGTTAGCACATGTCACAACGACGCATATTTCCATCGTGGACATACTTCTCGAGCTAAGATTAGTAAGATTGTTTAAATTATCGTTCTTTAACGTATAATATTTTTAGTGAGCGTAAAATTGTTAGGTATGATGTACGTTGTAAACATAGTGCAATTAAAGAAGTTTTCGTCTAATTATGAAGTTTAACTAAAAAACCATGTCAACCAAATAAAATTTATAATTTGAACGTCTATTCAATGAGATTTCCTACTCTCATCTTTTTATCATTTTAATCTTCATCCATCTTTATATCTAAACTCATGCATACTCTATAGATAATTTATGTTCGTTCTTAAAAACTTGAATCACATAATGTAGATCAAGACAATATTTCAATCCAATATAATAACTAAGGGTGGCAAATTATCTGAATCTGAAGTCCGAACCCGGACCCGACGTAATCAAGCGGTTTGGATCGGGCATGGATATGGTCAATTAACCGATTAGTTTTAATTTGATTTGAGTTTGGACTTCGGTTCGGTTCAGATATTATCCGATAACCGAACTTAAACCCGAACAAAATGTTATGAACTTAAACCCGAACAAAATCACATTTGTTATACACTAACCTTATTTTTATCCCCAAATCTTCAACTTACCCAAAATTCCTAATGCGACCAAAGAGAATCCAGTGAATATCGATTTTGGTACCTCTTTATGAATTACTTTCTTGCTCAATTTGATTTTGATTCAAATTTGTTAGTACTTTTTTTGAAACGTCTGGAATTATTATAGATAGTACAATCATCACTAGACTAATTTGATCTATTTGACCTAGTTCTATTATGAGGATATTCATCTATCTTTTGTCTTATGCGGTTAAAGTGAATAGCTTCCACATTTGCCTCCATGATGCAGCTCTCCATGTACGACATCTCCTCTGATGCAACTCTCCATGTGTGACACCCCCTATGATGGACAAGCTCTCCCCGACGAACGGTTATGCATGTACGACATCTTCCATGATGGACAGACTCTCCCCGGCGATCGGCTTAGCATGTATGACATCTCCACTGATGGACATGATCTCTCTGCACTCTAGAACCTCCGAGAAGTGTTTTCTCCATTAATCTGCAATAAACAGTATTATCTGGGGTTCAAACCCCAGACCTGGTGTAGAAGCCTTTAAACCCTTGACCATTGGGCCAAGAGGCTTCCACATTTGTTAGTACTTAGTAGATTATTTCTTAAGTTTTTATGAAAAATCATTCTTAATCTAATAAGAATATTATTTTTGGTTTTAGATCAGATATATCCTATCCGAATCCGATCCAATTATAATTTGGATCATTATTTGATTCTATATATAGTACAAGGAACCGATCCGAAACTGATCTCATATAACTGATTCCGAACCGAAAAATACAAAATATCCGAATAGTCTTTATAAGCCATTATCCGAAAAACCGATAATCCAAATTATCCGAACCGTACCCGAATGGATATCTGAACGCCTATCCCTAATAATAACCGAGGATGGTTTACTCCGGTCCTATCTTGAAATAACAAACTTAGGACAAACTTGAAAACCAAACCAATTGAAATCGAGTTAGGCCCGATAAGTCATGTTCTAGTTGAACAACTCGAGAAGTAGAAACCTTTTTGGTTTGATGCTTTGCAGTTTTGTTGCTTTAGGTGCAAACCACACAATTATGTTCTGTCTCTTATTAAAGTTGTTGTTAGTCCTGGGCATACGGGTATTCGGTTCGGGTCCACGTCCGGGTCCTAACGGATACTGTAACGCCCGTGATCCAAAATGGATTTTTCTGGATGCCAGTCGATCGACAGGAATGGGTGTCTGTCGATCGACACGGGTGTTTGCCTTGCGAAAGTTTTGGTCAGTGAGTGCTCTGTCGATCGACACAAATTAAATCAGACTTAGGGTTTGATTATGTTCGGTTTGGGCTTGGGGCTGGTTTAGGGCTTGATATATAAGTCGAGATGTCAAGCCTCTGAGGGTTTTTCAGCCGTTTTTCTGATCAGAATAGAGTTTGGGAGAGAGTTAGAGAGATTGGGAAGGTTTCAAGGGATTCTTGTGGATTCTCCTTGATTTCTCCATCTAGATTATTTGAGTGATTCATTGGGAAGGATTTGGAGCGTGTGAGAAGCATTGGAGAGGCTGTTCCCGTGGCTGGAGATTGAAATTCAGAGGCTGGGCTTGTGTTTTTCTTCGTTTTTCGTCTTTTCCTTGAATCTAAGGTGAATACGTGATCGTGATATGGAATTAGGCTATTAGGAGATTTGATTGATTGTTTTGGTTAATTTGGATTGTTTTCTGTGTGAACTCTGTGTGGATTATGTGTTTGGAATCGTATTGAATTCCCGAGATAGAACGGGACTCGAGCCGTGAGAGGATTTTGGCTCGGTTCAGGTTCTGCGAGTCGTGTCGATCGACACCTAGTGGTAGTGTCGATCAACACGGGAGTTTCTGATCACGAGGATCGGTTGCTCGAGTCGAGCGTCGATCGACACCAAGTGGTGGTGTCGATCGACACGCCTGTTTAAATGTTTAATGTGTTTAAATGTATAATGGTTTAAATGTTTAATGTGTTTAAATGTTTAATGTGTTTAAATGTTTAATGGTTTAAATGTTTAGTGTGTTTAAATGTTTAATGGTTTAAGTGTTTAGTGTGTTCAAATGTCTAATTGTTTAAATGTTGTGAACTATTGTTTGATCGCATAGAATTGATAGTCTAATTCTGATTATATATCTAGTAGACGGGATGACCGCTCCACTGAGTATTTATGATAATACTCACGCAACTCTGTTTTTCCCTTTTGAGTTGCAGGTAATGAAAAGAATGGGATCGCGGAATCATGGCAGAGGAAGAGGATGATTAGGAAGTGTTTGGTTTAGTAGCCTGTTAGGTTGCTAGTAATTATGGAATTTTGTTAGACTTGATTTTTCCTGATTTGGGTTTTGCTGGATAACTGGTTATTTAATTATTGGGATTGAATTTGGTTATCTGTTGGTTATTTATCCGCTTATAGTTTCAACCTGATCACTTAATGTTAGTAAAAAAAAAATGCGGGTGTTACATTTTGGTATCAGAGCCCTTACGGTTCTAGGGCTAGTAGTGTTTGGGATGAACTGAGACTATGTGTTTAATTGATTATGTGTGCTTAGTCAATTTTGGTCTTAGAATCATCCTCTTCAGTCTTTAAAGAGATTCCGCGGTAAGTGATTGTCTATGTTGTGCATTGTGAATTCTAGTCTCTTAAAATATTCTTGTGTAAGTACAGTGTGCGATGGCTAGAGTTCCGAGAGGCCGTGGTGTCAGAGCTAATGCCCGTGGTGGCAGAGTGGGTGGCCGTGGAGGCCGGGACCGTGGTCGTGGGCCAGTTGAGGAGTCAGCAGAGAGCGTGGCGCAAAGTGTTTTCCCGAGTGTGGCGACCGCGTTAGAGTCCCAGTCGCGTAGTGCTAGTGTGTTGGCCGGTGCCGGTAGAGGCAGGGGAGTTCCAGTGGGCCCGGGTGGGGGTGCTGCTGTAGCTCCAGGTTGTGATGACCAGATTGTGGGATTGCTGACGCAGTTTTTGGCACGTTTTCCTCCAGTGGCTCCTGAGCAGGCTCCGAGTGTTCCTCCAGTGGCCTGCTTGCAGCAGAGGGCTGCAGTTGCTGCGCAGGTGCCGTCTTATCTTGAGATGATGGGGCAGATGCAGAGGATAGCTACGCCGTTTTTCGAGGGCAGAGTTGGTCCTGAGGCGGCTGATGAGTAGTGTATGAGGTTAGAGTGTAACTTCAGATCGATCAGGTGTCCTGGCGAGTATCAGGTTGAGTTGGCTGTCCACTATTTGAGTGGTGATGCCCATTTGTGGTGGCACGCTATTGAGGCTAGGCGTGCAGAGTGGACTTGGGTTGAATTCTTGGCTGAGTTCAACGCCAAGTATTTTCCTCAGGAGGCCCGAGACCGTCTTCAGATGAGGTTCATGTCCTTGACGCAGAGAGAGCTGTCAGTGCAGGAGTATGACGCCGAGTTCAGCAGATTGGTTATTTATACCGGGCATGGTTTGGATGACGAGCAGGCTTTGGTTCAGAGGTTCTTGCAGGGACTTCGTTTGAGCATCAAGACTCAGTGCAAGGGTGGCAGTTACGTCTCGTGGGCGGAGCTTGTGGAGCTAGCAGCTTCTATTGAGGAGGATCAGCGTGAGGAGTCTGGTCCGGGTATCGTTCAGCCTGCTGTTGCTTCAGCTAGTCAACCGAGGAGTCAGCAGCAGCCTAGAGGTTCTGGTTCTGGCAAAGGTGGTAAGCCTATGCAGGGCCAGAAGAGGAGATGGGATGATTCTTCTAAGGTGAGTTCAGGTGGCCACGACACTCATGGTTGTTTTGGGTGTGGTAATTCAGAGCATCGCGTGGCGAGCTACCCTAAGTTCTCCGGGAAGTCTAAGTTTTGCTTTCATTGCGGCGAGCCAGGGCATTTCAAGCCCATGTGTCCCCAGTTGCAACCATTGGCGCTTGCAGTGGTTCATCCGATAGCAGCGCAGCCTTTGGCTTAGGTAGCGGCAGAGCAGCCGGGGGCTCAGATTAGAGGAGCTCAGCAGGGTTATGAGCAGTAGAACAGCGGGCTGGTGCGGCGGCAGTATTGGAGCAGGATCTGGGAGATCAGTTTGGGGAGTGAGAAACGTCCTTTTTATCGCAGTTGTTTTCGTTGTTTTCAGTTTTTCAGTTGACATTGTTGTTTTTTTTTGGATTTTATTGTATTTCGTTGGTGTTGAAACGATTTACATTTTGAAAATTTATAAGATGGTATTCCTTATTTATTTTCATATGGTTTTAAGATGTGGGGTTCGTGATGTGTTTGTATGTATGGACCAGTGTGGGTTGTTGATTTGAGGATATCCCAGGAAAGGAATGTTGTGACTATACCACGTGAGGCGGCTCTAATCAGAGGAGAGGTGTGTTCTCCTGTGTGCTTATTGGGAAGCGTGTTCCCGGAATAAGAAGCGAGAGATGTGAGGTGTCTTGCGGGGATGTGAGATCCCCAGATATCGTTGGCTCGAGGGAGGTGTCCCGAGAGTACGAGCGGTATGTTTCGTGTGAGATTGGAGGGAGCCTCTGAGGTCAGGGGAGGATCTCGTGTTGTATCGGTTGTATCGGGCCGGGATTTTGGTCTATGTTGGCTGATTGCGGAAGGAGTGAGAATCTCGTATAGTGTTGGCTGGAGCAGTCAAGTTTTTGGTCTGTGTTAGACGGTTCGGGAGGCTCAGGATGTGAGTCGAAGTATCGCTGGTAAAGCAGGGTCTATGATTGAGTTCGGGAAACCAATGTAGCATTCGGGAAATCTAATCTGGACTGACGGATGGCTGTACATGTTCTTGTTTGATTGTTGTACAGTCAACTGCCAGACCTAGATGGGTTAGGTATAGTCTGGACTGACGGACAATCGTACATGTTCTTGTTTGATTGTTGTACGGTTGACCGCCAGACCTGGACGGATTACGAATTTCGCATCGTGTGTTCTGGATGAAACTGGGCAAGTGTTGGGCATTTCGAGTGGTGGTTATGCCTTTTTGTGTTTGATGTGCTTGTGGTAAGCCCAGGAGGTGGCGTCGTGATCAAGGATCACCTAGACGCGGTTTGTTATCGTATGCATTGTGGCTATCGTGTAGTAATCGTGGGATCCTGAGGAGCGTGCAATTTATGGTGCTTGGTTTTGGAGAGAATCAGGAGCAGAGCTGGAGGCAGAGTCGAGCAGTATTGTTCATAGGAGCGCCGGTTTGGTTACGAGAAGACCGATGGGAGTATTCAAAGGTTCAGGGTTCGTCGCGGATGGTATTCTGGTAAGTTTCGAGGAAATAGTGGCTGGTTGGTTTTGGCGCGACGAGGAATCCAATTCTGGGTTTACGTAAGATCGCGCATGTTCTTGTTTGATTGTTGCGCGGTCAATCCGTTAGACCTAGTCTGGGGTTAGGAGGGCACTGTGCAGAGTGAGCAAGGAGCGTTTCAGGTTATCGAGAAGATTGTCTGGGTTATCAAAGGGAGCGGAGTTATCAGGATAAAAAATCAGCAGAATTGCGTATCTTCACGCGTTCAGGAGCGGATAGAGCATTGTGGGATTCAGGAGGGGAATCCGAGTCGTGAGTCGTTTGAAGTAGTCGGTTCAGTTCAGGTCCCCTCGAGCGGGACAGGCCGGGTATTGGCTGAAGGTTGTGGGCGCTGAGGCGTCAGGAGTGGTTTTGGGCCTTGTTGGGCAGTTCAGTTTCGGTGATCAGTGCTCAATATTTATTGCTCTAGGGACTGCGGTCCCAAATAACTCAGGTGTTGTAAGGAGAGGTGAGCTTTCCTGTGTGTTGTGTGGGGATGTGAGATTCCCAGATACCATTGACTCGAGGGATGTGTCCCGAGAGTGCGGATGGTATGTGTTCCTGATGGGCTGTAGGTTGCGTCCTATGGGTGCCAGGTGTAGGCTGAGTTAAGAGCGATAGATATTCGGTGCGTGCGAGGAGTTTGGTTTGGCTTTGTGCTTCGAGGTTGTGGTTTGGTTCTTCTGGTAACCGTTTGTTTGGTCGTGTATTCGGTATGAGTAGTTTTGTTTTGCTAGAGTAGGTTGCTTGTTGCGTGTTGTTATCAAGGGAGGTATTCTGAGTTCCGGATGCTTGTCTCGTATGTGTTGATTACTCTAAGGATGTATTTTCCTATATAGAGCCAGAGCTTCAGGGAGACGTCCTGAGAGTGGAGTGGCATCGGCATCGTTACCTCGATGGAGACGTCCTGAGAGTGTGATGATGACGGTAAATATGAGTAATCGATAGCTGACCGTGCCATGAGAATGGAACAGAATACAGACCTCGATGATATTCTTGTGCGTTCGGTTTCGACGACCGGGATATCGGATGTAGTGTCTTGGTTGTGCATGTTCTTGTTTGATTGTTGCACAATCGATCGATCCAATTCTAGGTCTACTGCTGGTTGTACATGTTCTTGTTTGATTGTTGTGCGATCAGTTGGACAGATCTAGGCGGGATTAGGAAAACATTGGGTTAGGTATTTCGGGCTAGGGACTTTGCGCGTTCCTTTTTGATTCTATTGTGGAGGTGGATAGGCGTTTTAGAATTTATTATGGATGACTCATGATCTGGAGACAGTGGTTTTCCAGAGTTTGGATCGGGGACGGTGGGTTCCTGTATACATACTGAGAGACGGTGGTTCTCTCCAGGAGACGGTGGTTTTCCTGTGTACTGATATTGGGACGGTGGTTTCCTTTATAGTACGGAGTGCCTATATTGGGATGGTGGTTTCCTCTATAGTGCGAAGAGACGGTGGTTCTCTCGAAGGGACGGTGGTTTCCCTAGCGTGTGTGTGTTGTGTGATGAGTTCAACGTAATAAATGTCTAGAAACGCGTGTGTAGTGGGGGTTGGTTGTGGAGTGTTTAGATTTTGTGTAAATCTCTAGTGGTTTGGCCGGTGCAGGCCAGAGTGGAGTCTCGAGTAGACTTGTGTTTTGGGGGATTTGGCGTGCTTTTCCCAGTGGTTGGCCGGTGCGGGCCAGGGTGGAGTCTCGGGTAGACTTGTGTTTTGGGATTCGAGGACGAATCCAGTGTGGTGGGGGAGAATTGTAACGCCCGTGATCCAAAATGGGTTTTTATGGATGCCAGTCGATCGACAGGAATGGGTGTCTGTCGATCGACACGGGTGTTTGCCTTGCGAAGGTTTTGGTCAGTGAGTGCTCTGTCGATCGACAGAGGTGGTGTCTGTCGATCGACACTTGTTAAATCAGACTTAGGGTTTGATTATGTTCGGTTTGGGCTTGGGGCTGGTTTAGGGCTTGATATATAAGTCGAGATGTCGAGCCTCTGAGGGTTTTTCAGCCGTTTTTCTGATCAGAATAGAGTTTGGGAGAGAGTTAGAGAGATTGGGAAGGTTTCAAGGGATTCTTGTGGATTCTCCTTGATTTCTCCATCTAGATTGTTTGAGTGATTCGTTGGGAAGGATTTGGAGCGTGTGAGAAGCATTGGAGAGGCTGTTCCCGTGGCTGGAGATCGAAATTCAGAGGCTGGGCTTGTGTTTTTCTTCGTTCTTCGTCTTTTCCTTCGAATCTAAGGTGAGTGCGTGATCGTGATATGGAATTAGGCTATTAGGAGATTTGATTGATTGTTTTGGTTAATTTGGATTGTTTTCTGTGTGAACTCTGTGTGGATTATGTGTTTGGAATCGTGTTGAATTCGCGAGATAGAACGGGACTCGAGCCGTGATAGGATTTTGGCTCGGTTCAGGTTCTGCGAGTCGTGTCGATCGACACCTAGTGGTAGTGTCGATCGACACGGGAGTTTCTGATCACGAGGATCGGTTGCTCGACTCGAGCGTTGATCGACACCAAGTGGTGGTGTCGATCGACACGCCTGTTTAAATGTTTAATGTGTTTAAATGTTTAATGGTTTAAATGTTTAATTTGTTTAAATGTTTAATGTGTTTAAATGTTTAATGGTTTAAATGTTTAATGTGTTTAAATGTTTAATGGTTTAAATGTTTAGTGTGTTTAAATGTTTAATGGTTTAAGTGTTTAGTGTGTTCAAATGTCTAATTGTTTAAATGTTGTGAACTATTGTTTGATCGCGTAGAATTGATAGTCTAATTCTGATTACATATCTAGTAGATGGGATGACCGCTCCACTGAGTATTTATGATAATACTCACGCAACTCTGTTTTTCCCTTTTGAGTTGCAGGTAATGAAAAGAATGGGATCGCGGAATCATGGCAGAGGAAGAGGATGATTAGGAAGTGTTTGGTTTAGTAGCCTGTTAGGTTGCTAGTAATTATGGAATTTTGTTAGACTTGATTTTTCCTGATTTGGGTTTTGCTGGATAACTGGTTATTTAATTATTGGGATTGAATTTGGTTATCTGTTGGTTATTTATCCGCTTATAGTTTCACCCTGATCACTTAATGTTAGTAAAAAAAAAAAATGCGGGTGTTACAGATACAGGTTCCAACGGGTATACATATTTTGGACCCATTTAGGTACCTGTAATGTTTCGGGTCGGATACAAGTTCGGGGTTAGGTTCCATCTTATTGAACCTCTAAATACCCAAATTTTTACAGGTTCTTTTCGGGTACAGGTTCGGGTGCAGGTTCTGCATTGTATTTTTACCCAAAATTGTAAAAGAACATGAACTTAAACCTGTAAATTGAGTTGAATAATGCATTTGCAACACAAAAAAACAACAATGTTCAAGTTTTCAAAGATTGTGTTTAGCCGAAAAACAACAATCAGAAAATTACACTATCATAATCAGTTTTGTATCAAATATAGAGAAAATATTGTGAAACAAATAGAGAAATTACACAATCAGACTTAAATCAGATAATTACACAATTACACAATCGAATCATACTCGAATCAAATTCAAAGCAATTAGACAATCATACTCGATTTAAATTCAAAGCACTTAGACAATCGAATCCAATATAAAAAACCTTAAGAGAACGAATTCTCTCATATTGTAACTTAAACGTGCAAATTGAACTAAAAATGCATTTGTAACACAAAAACAATCAAAATAACAATAGTTCGTTTGCAACTCACCGGCAGAGGAGACGACGGCCAGACCACGCATGGAGAAAAAGACCGGAAATGGAGAGACAAAGTCAATCCATGTCGGGGAAGAAACACTTTAGCAACTCCTTGTTTTCATGGCGTGGGAGAGAATTAGGGTTCCTCTATCATATTGATAGTGACTAAAGACTAGATAAATTAGAAAAGACTAAAGACTAGACATATTGAAATAAAGGACTAAAGACATATTACATGAACCTATACAGGTTCCTCTTCGGGTACAGGTTCCTACCCGGACCCGAACCTGTACCCACACGGGTATTACAAAAACATACCCAACAGGTTACACCACTAACTTCGGTACGGGTCCAGGTTCAGGTCTTACAGGTTCGGGTCCAGGTTCGGATTCACAGGTTCAGGTTAATATGTCCAGGACTAGTTGTTGTTAAATAATTGAGGAACGCAAAACATGGAAAAAATACTTTTTATGTTCTATATACATAAATAAATTACTATATTATTATTCCTCCAAATCTCATCACATTCGGTCCGCAGAATCCAACTCTCAAAATTATGATTAATTAAATTAAATGATGATTAATTTATTTCTTATTAAATAATTACATAGACACAGAGAGAATTTCAGCATATGACACGAGTCACTCCACCAAATCTTTATTTTTTCCTTTTCTTTTTTCGATTCCACATACAAATTTGTTTGTTGGGTTTGGTTTCGATCGATTAAAGAAATTAGTTTCTGGTAAACATCTCAGTTTATAAGTGAAGAAGACACTCTTCTTGGTTTGCTTCATAACAGAGATTCTGCTGCAATCTTGAAGCTTCTCTATAAGGTTTTGTCTAAATTTAAAGATTCTCTGTTTTTCTTTTCTTTTGTCGAATGTTGTTTTTTTCCTGTAATTAAAGATCTCATCTTTGAAATTAATTACATTTTTCATTTTGTTTCTTGACATCAACATATACTAGATTTCTTGATTACTAATTTTTGTTGTTTATTAATTGGTAATTAATGTGTAATCAAAGCAACTTTTTATTTATTTACTTCCTTTAGATCTGGAAACCAAAAAAAAAAATCCAAGAAAGTTTTAATAATAATTCCAATAAAAACTCTTTTGTTTTCTATTTAATTCCTTAGCCGTTTCGTTTTCGTAGTGGCCCAGATTGTTCGTCGGTTTCTTGGTGAGTGAGAAATCTCTGAAAGAAGCAATCTTTGTTTGTTTCTTCAGCTTTTATGTACTTATAATCTCAGAAATATCTAATTTTCTAGATTATTATTTGGTTACATATTAAAAAGTTTCGATTTTTATTTGGTTGTTTCTGTGTAAAAAGCTTTTTAGGTGTGTGTAATCTCTGATATGTGTGTAATGTTGGTTCTTGTGTAGATTTTCAGAAAGATATCAACTTGCATATGCTTATATCAAACCTATAAAGAAGTGAGATTTGGTGTCGGAAATTTGGTTTCTTTGGTCTCTGTTCTTGTGGAGAGAGCTTTTGATTTTCTCCTTTGTGAAGGGAAACACAAGAACGGTGGCTTTGGTGAGTTTTGTTTCTTAATTGCTTAAACTTTGGAAATGTTTTTGTTTTTGTATGGAAATTTGATGAATTTTGCTTTGTTGTTGTAGCTCGGTGAATAGATTATGGAACATGATTTACCGTCTTTTAAATCATGGAAATCGCTTGTTAAGAAACGAAATAACTCTCAAGAAGGGGTAAAACTTCTTTTTTCCTTTTTAGATTTCGGCTTTGTGCTAATCGGTGACCATCGCATGATTCTCGGGTTTATTATATGTTGTTTTAGACTTTTTGGTTTGATGTGGGAATGGTGGACATTTTGCAGGGTAAATCGTCGTGGAGAATGAAACTGGTTGTGGCACTCATCTGTACAGTGCTTGTGATCTTTTGGTATAAGACCACAAATATTCAGTATGAACAGACAGAGGTATTGTGAAAGAGATCTTTCGAGCATTATTACAATCGATAAAGTATAACACTCTTTTGTTTGGTACACGCGTTACTCAGATAGAAGAAACGGATTATCCATTTGAGATGGCAAAGGTAAACATTCGTTGTTTTTCTAATGTTGATGCGTAGTTAGTCTTAAGTTGATGTGTCGGTTTTCTAATTCTTATTTGATCTTGTTCAGGAATCTGAGCCGGTCAATGAAAAGTTGAAAGGCTTACCGTTTGGTATCATGCATCCTAGATCAGATTTGGAGTTAAAGCCGCTTTGGTCAAGTAGTAGTTCGAGGTCAAAGGTTCGATTTGCTAGCTAGAGGAATCGAATACATTTGTTGCTTGAGGAATTTCTGATCATTGCTGTTGTTTTAATATAGGTAGGCGAATTAACCAACCGTAACTTATTGGCAATACCGGTAGGACTTAAGCAAAAGGATAATGTAGATGCTATTGTACAGAAGGTAAAAGATCGGTTTGTCACAAATCAATCGATCTTGGAGAAGTTTTTTCTCTTTCTAATGTTTGTTGTATACAGTTTCTTCCGGCGAATTTCACTGTTATTCTATTTCATTACGACGGAAACATGGATCAATGGTGGGATCTTGAGTGGAGCTCAAAAGCTATACATATAGTTGCACATAACCAGACGAAATGGTATAATAATGTTTTCGATATATAAAAATCTGTTATGATGATGGTTTGTAAGTTCGGTAACAAAGGTTCAATTTTACTTAGGTGGTTTGCGAAACGATTTCTCCATCCTGATATTGTCTCCATTTACGATTATGTTTTTCTTTGGGACGAAGATCTTGGCGTGGAGAATTTCAACCCGCAAAGGTAAAGTCCGTAAATATACAACCTGTAAAGGTAAAATCTTGGAGTACATTTGCTAAACAGTCTCTCTGCAGGTACCTGAGGATAGTTAAATCAGCAGGACTCGAGATATCTCAGCCGGCGTTGCACCCAAACTCAACCGAAGTTCACCATAGAATTACAGTCCGGTCTAAAAAAAAAATATTCCATAGGTGAATTCTGTGAACCACTTGTTAAAGGAGTATCTCTTGATAATTTTTGTATTTTATTACTTACACCAAATGGTTACAAAACCCCAGACGGGTTTACGACAGTAGAGGTAATATGAAGTGCTCAAATGCTAGCGAAGGACCTCCATGCACCGGGTAAAAACTTTCTACTAACATAACAATTCAAGACTTCTCTACATACCAAAATTCGGAGTTTTCGTTTATTTAGTATTAATAACACTGTTGGTCAATTTTCTCTTTTTTTTCCAGATTTGTTGAAGGAATGGCTCCAGTGTTTTCAAGATCTGCCTGGTTTTGCACTTGGAATCTTATACAAGTAATTTTAACGAAACTATCATAGCTATATCGTTGGCACGCCTTGAACCTACTTGCATCTAACTTCTTGTTGATTTTTTTTTTTGCGGTTTGTAGAATGATTTGGTTCATGGGTGGGGAATGGATATGAAACTTGGGTATTGTGCACAGGTAAAGTCTTATTTTCTTCCTTTAAGACATCACTACATCATTTGCTTCCATTAGTTTATGAATCGGTTTTAAATGCGTTATAGGGTGACCGTAGCAAGAAAGTAGGTATTGTCGATAGAGAATATATCTTCCATCAAGGCATTCAAACACTAGGTGGAAGCGGTTATCCCGATAAGAAGGTAAGATCCTCTACTTTCCTCACGTATTCATCTTTGTATGTACCGAAACCCGACAAACTAAAAGATCTTTTTTACTGATTTCTACAGAACTCGGCTCGGAGCGGAGTCACTAGGGTAAGCTATTTTACCATCCAAATTCTTGTTTCTTGACTGTAAAAAAAAAATGACAGAAATATTTCACAACTTTGGTTACTTTTCTTTTATATACAGAGACGCGGTTCTTCGACTTTTGATCCAAGAACAGAGGTGAGTTACTATTATTATCCGATGATGAATCTGCGTTTTTGTTTGTCTCTCGAGCAGGAACGTAACTTTGTGTGTGTGTTTTGTGAATAGATACGGAGGCAATCAACATGGGAGCTTCAAACTTTTAAAGAACGATGGAACCGAGCTGTTGCGGAAGACAAGAATTGGGTCGACCGGTCTTCATCGACTCGAAACCGGATTGGCAATAACCGGAGATTAAAGCGTAGTAGTAGTAGTAGTAGTAGTATGATTCCAAATTTAGTGCAGAGGAAAGCTCAAGATTAGAGAGTACAATATAAAGAGATTACAGTTTAAAATCAAATTAAATATAGAAAAAGCTTTTTCTTTCTTCTCATTGTTATATAGTTATTCATCACCCTCTGTGTTTAGTGTAGTTTTCACTTTCTTTAGATGTGCTTTGGTCTCTCTTAAATATAGAAAAATTTGGGTAACATATTAAAGTGGGGTTTTTTTTATTTTTTTTATAGATATAAAGTTGAAGTAGTACCACATTAAAAGTTCTATCCACCATTTTAATATATTAAAAAGGATTAAAAAACCATATACTACCTTCTTGATATTTAAGAGTTTCATTAAAAAATTTTTGTTTCAGTGTCAGTGATGCATTATTGTTTTTCATTATAGATCAAAAGTTTTCAGATGAATGTGATCAAAGATAATAAAAAACGAACCAAATGGGTTTTGTTATAAATATGAATTGCTAATCAAATTTGAGCATATTCATCTTCATATTTGTTTTTTTTTCTCTCTTTAAAATTATAAGACAATTTTGAAATTGTTCCGCGTTGGGGATGGGTTACTTTTCAAACTTTCTTAGAAGCAGACAATACCATTGACAAAGGACCATTTCAATTTGTTTTTTGTCTCTCTAAAATATTCAAAAAACTAGAGTCCTTGAATAATTTCTTTTTAATTTCGGCTTACGTTTCTGATAACATCATATTTTAGTGTAGTGATTGATATTAACAGCTCCCTAATTAACTAAAGAGGATTAAGAAAAAAAATTGCTCAGATAAGAGGCACATCTAACAATATAAACAAAATTAAATATAAAATCTTTTAAAGTTAAGAACGAGATAATATAAATAAGAAACAAACAAAATATACTAATCGGACTCGCTTTTGTGTATATAATATATACTAGATTTTGACCCGCACCAAGTGCGGTATTATATTACATATAGTAGATAAAAAAATATACGATTTTTTATCTAAAATATGTAGACAATAAATAGTTTCACAGCTTTGTTCTTGAACCGTCTATTGAAAAGAAATAATCAAATGTGTAACTAAGATAGGTTCCATAATAACTAAAAAACCAACGCCAAAATGTCTAATAAATGTATTAGATTCAGTATTTTATTCAAATAAATGTATAATATTTATGAATATTTACTATCCGTAAATATGTTTTCGGAAACATATACGAATAAAGATTTAATATTGTTTTTTTTCTAAAGTTTGAAAAATATATTTAATTGTCATTAATACAATAACTATTACATTTAAATTAATATCTTTAACCCATAATTTTACATGTAAGAAAATGAGATAAAAAATTCACGTAAAGGTATTATTTTTTCAACATATTCATAGGTCCACATATAGTTTCTTTAATTTGTAATTTGTTACATTTCAATTTACAAAAGTTGTAAATTGTAGCCAAAAGTCGTTAAATCCCTTATTTCTTTGCTTTGCAAGAATGATTCATAGTAAGAAGAAATAATAAATTATTTCTTGTAATAATAATTTAATCTTTCAAATGAGAAAGAAATTCTGAATCAATTAAATTGACAAAAATAAAAAATCCTAATTTATTACTCATAAATAATAAGGATTCCATCTTCAGAAGTCTTCTGTCTAGGTGTCCAAGTTTTCTTTTTGTTGGACCAGACAAACTGCGCAGAGTATTTGTCGTCGAAAAAATGCGTATTATATTTCCTCCAATTTTGGAACAAAGTCTTGTGGTTTTTAGCTTGAACATTCTTTTCATCGTGTTTACCATAACAATCTTACTTTTCTCGGTTGTGGGTATTACTTGAATTTGTTCTTTTTGAATATCGTCAAATAAGTACTTTATATCATCGGTTTGGTCGCACACATCTACAATAAGAGATGGAGAAAAAATTTAATACATTCTTGACATATTATTAATCTATTTCTGTGATTATAAATAAAATAATCTAATTTGTACAATTACTTACACACACCATTGTTGATAGTAGAAGCACAATCTTTAAGATCATTTGACTTTTTTCATAGTGATAATGATATAACTTTTCCTATAATCACATGTAAGATAATAGGTTAATATTTAATATCTAACAATATTGACTAAACAAAAACAAAGGAAAAAAATATAACATGTATTAGAATAAGTTCTAATATCTTCGTAATCATAAACAATATTCTGGTATATATAGTAAGTAAATGTTTTTCAAAATATGGAAAAGTAGTTCCAAAATAAGTTAGAAATTTTATTTCTTTCGGTAGAATGTTAGGAAATTTAAAAAATTTACCTAGATTTTTGGTTTTTTATTACACACAAATTTATCTAAATCAAATTTAAATCAAATCAAAATCTTTCTAGAACTGGACTCGTATTTAATACATTTCTTTCGGCATAATGTTAGGAAATTTAAAAAATTTACCTAGATTTTTGGTTTTTTATTACACACAAATTTATCTAAATCAAATCAAAATCTTTTTAGAACCAGACCCGTATTTAATACTATTCTTTCAGTATAATATTTAAATTGATGCAAAATGTGAGAAAATGTGAGGAAGTGACACTTAGGATTTTTAATTTCTAGTGTCTCTTCAATTAATATAATATATATAGGATATTGTGTGTAATAAAGCGCGTCTTCATTGTAAAAAAAAAAAAAAAAAAACTGGTTCTTCAACGTTCGCCTTATTCTTGGTCTGTGCTTAAGATCTCAGATCGATTCTTCTTCTTCTTCTGATATAAAGGTCTTTGAAACCTTCAGAAAAGCTGTAATCTTGTTTAGCCATGGCTAATCGGTATGATGCGAATCCTTTCGCTGAGGAAGAAGAAGTCAATCCTTTCGCTGTAAGCTTCTTCTTTACTTTCGATTATTAACTCGTAAACTTAGTGATGATGATGATGAATCGATCTCCAATCTTGCTTCTTGGAATTGAGTTTTTTTCGAATTTTGACTTCATTGGAACATTTAGGGTTTATTTGGGGGAAATCTCTTTTCCTCAATAAATTTGATTCAAGGGTTGATAAAGTTTATAGCTTTCTGTTTTTTGAAACTTTTAGGTTTAACATATGTAATTGAGAAATTCTTATATGATTTTCTGTGATATTTATCATCAAACCAAGAAGATGTTGAATTCTGAAATTCTGAACTGATTCAATTTACATTGTTTAGAATCCGGGGAAAATTCCGCCTGCGTCGAATTCAAGACTTTCGCCTTTACCTCCGGAGCCTGTTGGTTTCGATTATGGTCGAACCGTAGACATTCCTCTTGACAGGGATAGATCCGGTACACAGGTTAGTTAGAGATAATGGAGTAGATTAGGTGGATCTTTGGATATATTATGTTTAAACTTTTTGCCTTGTGTAATTGTTGGGAATCCAGGATTTGAAGAAGAAAGAAAAGGAACTCCAAGCCAAAGAAGCTGAGCTAAGACGACGGGAGCAGGTATTGACTACTCAAAGTAGTTGAATTTATGGAGTTTTGCAATTGGATTTTCCTCGGTTTTCGATTCTTTTTAAGCTCTACGAGTTAAAGGACTCGAGTCTTTGACTCGTATTTTGAAAATTTACTTTTTCTTCTTTGCAATGGTTCAATATTCTAACATTTTGGATTACCTTGTAGGACCTCAAACGGAAAGAAGACGCTGCTGCACGAGGTACTTTGCTTGTAAAGTTTCGGCTATAGTTTTCATCATTTCAAGCACTTGTTTCTAAACTGTCTCCTCGAGGATTTTGATCTTGTTATTATGTGTTCACGTAGACGTATTTGAATAGACTGATTCATATTTCTTTCTTTATCAGAGTCATTAATTTTACAGTTCTCTCTGTGCAGCTGGAATCGTTATCGAAGTGAAAAACTGGCCGCCATTCTTCCCTCTTATCCACCATGACATTGCAAACGAAATTCCGGTTCATCTCCAAAGGCTACAATATGCTGCCTTTGCAACGTATTTGGGTACGTATTTTGTTGTCCTACTTTATCCATTTTCCTGTGATACACATACTTTCTTTCCTGCATTTGTATTCCGATGAAAAGAGATTTATATTCTTCGTTGCTCTTATTCATTTGATTGACACATTTATATGTGGGTCTTGTTCGGCAGGGTTGGTTCTTTGTCTTTTCTGGAATATCATTGCCGTTACTACAGCTTGGATCAAAGGAGAAGGTTTGTTTTCTTAAGTTTACTTATTCTTCTCTAGGTGGTCTTTACTGCATATTTAATAGACTTACCGGGTGTGACAATTAGTTTGGTGTAATTTTGTACAGGAGTGACAATATGGCTTCTTGCCCTTATTTACTTCATAGCGGGTGTCCCAGGAGGTTATGTGTTATGGTATCGACCCCTCTACCGTGCCTTCAGGTTTGGAGTTTTCCACTTTTTAAACTCCGGATTTTGTTATTATGTTACTGAGTTGTTCATACATTTTTGTTCAATGTTTGCAGAACTGATAGTGCATTGAGCTTTGGATGGTTTTTCTTGTTCTATATGGTGAGCGATGATTAGCTTTTATGATTTTGTAATAAAACATTTTTACTCGGTATGAAAACAAATTCTGAATCTTTTTTCTTGCTGCAGCTCCACATTCTTTTCACCGTCTTTGCTGCTGTTGCTCCACCTATTGTCTTCAAAGGCAAATCTCTCGCGTAAGTTTATAAATATAGTAGTTACAATCCATTGTTTGTGACACATTCTCGTCTTTTTTCTATAATCGATTTTTTTTCCGTTTTGTAACAGAGGGATCTTACCTGCAATAGATGTCTTAAGCGGTAATATGTTGGTCGGGGTAAGCTCTCTCCTCCCTTTGATGATGATCTTCCAGGATTTTAAAAACAAATTTTAAGATAAAAGCATGAAGCTTAATATTTATCATTATCAAACGAACATGTGGATGATTGATCTTTATTTTTTTCTGTTTTACAGATATTCTACTTCATCGGGTTTGCGTTATTCTGCCTCGAATCAGTGGTCAGCATTTGGGTGATTCAGGTCTTTCTTTAACTTCCATCTCTATGTTATTGGTTTTGAGCATATTTTTTTTTTAATTAAAATCGGTAATTGTATCCTCTAACGTTTGATTTTGTTTGAGCAGCAAGTGTATATGTACTTCCGAGGCAGCGGGAAACAAGATGAGCTGAGACGGGAAGCGGCAAGAGGAGCCTTGAGAGCCGCCGTATGAGAGCTTCTTGTAACATTCTGGTTTGCATGTAATCTTTTACTATTTCTCTTCACATCTCTCTCTCTCATCTGTTCTGTAAGCAAAAATGATTCAGTTTTTCTTTTTTATCTTATGTAAATCTGTTTGTTCAAAAGTCAAGAGTTCAGATTCTTTATACCTTGTTTGAAATCATCACTGGATTTCTTTATATCACTCGTATATTTACATGTTTAATGAAGCTGAACCTTTCTTGATAGCCCACAAAACACTCAAGAGGCTCACAGAAGTTTACAACGATAAGACTCTTGACCATGGTTTAGAGGAACTGTTAGAGAATTTAGACAAGTGAAATGCTTTTGGAAGATAATGCAGTTTCTTCAAGTGATGAAAGTGGAAATTATAGCTGATGATAAAAAGAAACCTCAATTCATCAATAAGCTTCTTCATCTTCCTAAGCGTTCATCTAAATGCAAAGTCAATCTTTTGTGAGATTCACATCCCCTCCTAGTTTAAATCCTGTTTACGCCTTTTCGGTTTTAGTTTTTGATTCGAGCTTCACAAAGTTTTCGAATTAAAATTTTTTAAGAGAAATTGTAACCAAAACTACATCCCCTATATATTGTTAGAGAGGTGATTTCTATAAAAATGATGACATGACAATCATTAAAATGTGACATGGCAATCAATAAAATGTGACATGGCAAAAAATTTAATAGGTCAAATTACAAAATTCATTTATAGTTAACTATTTAATTAATGCACTAATGTGATGTCTCTTAAAAATTATATAATTTCCTAACGTGAACATCACATTATCATGTATATATATTAGTATACGTGTAAGATTAGTGATCATGTTGTTAATCACATGTAATCCCAGATCACATGCCAGCAGAGAGCCAGAGTGATCACACCTCGAGGATTTGGCGAGGAAGGGATTTATTCGTTCGAGTACTTCACCGTGGGGAGCGCCGGTATTGTTTGTGAAAAAGAAGGATGGGAGTTTCCGGTTTTGTATTGATTACTGGGGACTTAATCGGGTCAATGTGAAGAACAAGTGCCCTCTCCCGAGGATTGATGAGCTTTTGGATCAGGTGAGGGGTGCCACTTGGTTCTCCAAGATTGACTTGGCATCAGGATACCATCAGATTCCGATCGATGAGGTTGATATCCGTAAGACTGCTTTCAGGACGCGGTATGGTCACTTTGAGTTCGTAGTGATGCCGTTTTATTTGACGAATACGCCTGCAACGTTCATGAGGTTGATGAACGGCGTATTCCAGGAGTATCTGGATGTTTTTGTGATTATCTTTATCGATGACATTTTCGTTTACTCGAAGAGTCCTGAGGAGCATGAGGTGCACTTGAGGTTCGTTCTGGAAAAGCTTCGGGAGCAGAAGCTTTTTGTGAAGCTGAACAAGTGCAGTTTTTGGCAGAAAGAGATGGGTTTTCTTGGCCACATTGTTTCTGCAGATGGAGTTTCTGTTGATCCGGCTAAGATCGAGGCTTTCAGAAAGTAGCCTAGACTGTCTAATGCAACAAAGATCAGGAGTCTTCTCGGATTAGCAGATTACTATCGGAGATTCGTCAAGGGCTTTGCGAGTATGGCTCAGTCGATAACGAAGTTGACCGGGAAGGATTTCCCGTTTATTTGGTTTCAGGAATGCGAGGACTACATTGCGAGGCTGAAGGAGACGTTGATGAGTACACCTGTGTTGGCATTGCCTGTGTCAGGTAAGCCATATACAGTGTACACCGATGCTTCTGGGATTGGTTTGGGCTGTGTGTTGATGCAGGAGGGCAGGGTAATCGCGTATGCTTTGAGGCAACTGAGAGGGGCGGAGCGCAATTATTCTACTCACGATTTGGAGTTGGAAGTGGTAGTTTTTGCTTTGAAGATTTGAAGATCCTATCTTTATAGTGGGAAGGTTCAAATTTTCACGGATCACAAAATCTGCAGCATATTTTCATGCAACCTTTACTGAATGTAAGGCAGAGGCGTTGAGTTGAGTTGTTGGCGGATTATGATCTGGATATTGTTTATCATCTTAGTAAGGCAAACCAGGTGACTGATGCTCTGATTCGTCGGAGAGTAGATTTGGCTCGGGAGCAGGATGTTGAGGCGCTTGTGAGCGAGATTACTACTTTGCGTTTATGTGGTATTTTACAGGGTCCATAGGGTTTAGTGGCGGCAGATCAGGCAGGCCTGCTGAGTAGAATCCGAGTGACCAGGTTTTGATCGATGCGTCGAGGGCAGTTGGTTCTGAGTATCAGGTCTCTTCGAATGGGACGATTTTGGTACATGGATTGGTTTGTGTACCTAAGGTTGTTGAGTTACTGTAGGATATTCTGCGAGAGGCTCATGCGAGCAAGTTCTCAATTCATTCGGGAGAGACCAAGATGTATCATGATCTTAAGAGGTATTACCATTGGGTCGGGATGAAGAGAGATGTACCTGACTATGTCGCGAAGTATACTACGTGCCAGTTAGTGTAAGCATAGCATCAGATTCCGAGTGGTAAGTTGCAGAGTTTACCCATTCCGGAGTAGAAGTGGGATATGATCACTATAGATTTTGTGATCGGATTACCTAACTCGCGAACCTATGATGCTATTTGGGTGACTGTGGACCGTCTGACTAAGTTTGCATATTTTTTAGCCCTTAAGAAGATCGATGGAGCTGCGGTTTTGGCTAAGAAATTCTTGAATGAGATTGTGAGGCTGCATGGAGCGCCAGCTAGTATAGTGTCAGACCGGGATCCTAAGTTTGCGTCTGAGTTTTGGAGAGGCTTTCAGGACAAGATGGGCACTAAGGTGCATATGAGTACGGTTTATCATCCGCAGACTGATGAGCAGTCAGAGACGACTATTCAGACTTTGGAGGATTTGCTGAGGATGTGTGCTCTAGATTGGGGTGGTCACTAGGTTGATCATTTGTGCATGGTTGAGTTTGCGTATAACAATAGCTTTAAGGCGAGTATTAGGATGGCTCCGTATGAGGCGTTATATGGGAGGCCATGTAGGACACCTCTATGTTGGATCCAAGTGGGGGAGAGTAGCATATATGGTGCGAAATTTGTTCATGAGACGACGGAGAAGATCCGTGTTTTGAGGCTGAACATGAAGGAGGCTCAGGATTGGTAGAAGAGTTATACCGATAAGAGCAGGAGAGATTTGGATTTTGCGGTCGGGGATAGAGTGTATCTCAAGATGGCCATGTTGCAAGGCCCCAACAGATCTATTTTAGAGAATAAGCTGAGTTTGAGGTTTATGGGTATGTTCCCGGTAGTGGAGCGAGTTGGGCCGGTGGCGTACCGGTTAGATTTACCACCGATCATGAAGGCATTTCATAAGCTTTTCCATGTGTCGATGATGAGGAAGTGCTTGAATGAGTCAGAGGAGTTAGTGGCTAAGATTCCGGAGGATCTGCAGCCTGATTTATCTGTGGCAGCGAGACCTGTGAGGTTCTCGAGAGAAGAGTCAAGGTTCTGCGTCGTAAGAGAATACCGTTGTTGAGAGTCTTATGGCACTGTGCCGATAATGAGGAGGAGACTTGGGACCCAGAGGCAAAGATGAAGTTAAAGTTTGGGAAGTGGTTCGAGAAGCAGGTCGCGGAGTGAGCTTTACTAGTCTTTGTGGTTCTAGTTTCGGATCTTAGCATGTTGTTTGCTTTTGTTGTATTTTCATTTTTTCGTTGTAACGATTATATTTTTTTGAGATTTATAAGATGGATTTGTTCGTTATTTATATTTTTATATAAGATGAGTAGTTCTTATATGTGTGTTTGTTATGATATTTCGGGTTAGGGAATATCAAGTTTGACCACGTGAGGTAGTTCTAGTCGATAGATGTTTATAGGCGTTTTAGAATTTATTACCTTAGGGGCTGTGGTCCCGAATAACTCATTCATTTTGTTTTGGAGATGATTAGTTCTCCAGTGGGGATGATTAGTTTCTCATAGGAGATGATTAGTTCTCCTGTATGCTCAGTTGGGATGATTAGTTTCCATTTTGAGTATCGAGGGATGATTAGTTCTCTTGAGGGGGTGATTAGTTCTCCTGTGTACCCGGAGCTCAAAGGATTTGTTCATAAGTGTGGATGGGTTAGTTTTGTCATCCATTGAAACATAGATGGTTGAAAAACTTGACAACGTGAGTTTAATTAATGAATTTGTAGGAAAAAATACATGGAGATCAATATTTTAAAAATAATTTCTATTTTGTTGTTTTTCTTTTATTTTTTACTAACTATTTAGAATTATAAACGGTTTAATGGAGTTTTAATGCATTTTTTTATTTAAATTACTATTTTTACAATATTAGAAAGCGTACGAAAATGATACTTTTTACATATATGCATAGGGCATCTAAAATGATTGGACCGACACTGCATATATCATTACCCATCTTAGGAAGGAAATGCAGGTGATTGGAAAATCGAAAGCTCATAAGCGTCTAATGGACAATCTCGAAGAAGAGTTTCGAAAGGTTAGTTAAACTGAGTTGGAATCAATTGAAAATCTCTTATCTTGTAACTGTTTTCACTTGTTGTAATTTGATCAAACAGGTTCAAAGCTAGTTTCATCTCCTGGCTGGAGATTTCCCTAGTGTCGAGCATTTCAAAGACGTATTGGGAGGGTACAACATCGAGAAATTTCAGCAACTCAAGCCGAAGTTGATTGAAGCTGTCGATGAGATGCTCAATATCGACATTCCTAATCTCCTGAAGAGTTTTAGAAACCCTTATGTTTAGCTCTTTTCTCTTGCTCGACTCTATTGCTTTTTGCTTCTTAGCCAAATCATATTGTAAAAGACATTGCAATTTACGAGAGAACCGATTCTCTGTTCAAATTGATCATCAACAACTTCAAGCTCTCATTAAGAGAGATTACAAAGTCTTCTCGGTTTTTTTTTACAATGTTTTTATCTGAGTTTTTGGTTTCTAAAATACGGGAAGATAGATATCGTGGTCTGTAACACTGCTGCGAATCCGTCTACAGACCCAATCTTGTCTAGCAAAGAAATTGTCCTTGATAAGCTATGGGAAATCAATGTCAAATCCTCCATACTTTTCCTTCAGTAAAGCTTTCATCAGTTAATAACAATCACAATGATGCAAAAACATAGTAAAGCTATCTTTGTCTCTATATCCCACGCTATAGATCAATTTTCAATTTTAATTTTTGTACTTCACTTTGCGAGGATGTTGCTCCTCACCTAAAGAAAGATTCTTCGGTTATCTTCATAACTTCCATTGCTGGATTTCAACCACAAGGAGCCATGGCTATGTATGGAGTTAATAGTTTATAGTTAGAGCTTAGGCTTGACTATTTATAGTTGAGAAACCCTAATAGCCATCATAGTTTTCACTACTAGGGCTCGAATCTATGTGTCAAATGGATGCCAATACGGTAGAATGTTGCGGTGTAGATATGCAATCAGCTCTTTTCCATATGAGATTATTGCTCTGATCTTGTCTTTTCTTCCCACTAAACGAGTTGCTTCTACATCAATTCTCTCCACAAGGTGGAGGAATCTGTTCCCATTGATGAATCAACTCTTTGCATCTCACCATGTTTTTTGTTTAGACAACTCCGATTTAGTTTATCCCAAGAAATAAAAGTTTAACGATATTCAAAACAAGACATTCAATGACTTTGTGGATAAAAATTTCTTTGTGCACTCATTTCGTACAACAGTTGCACAATGTTTTGGCAAGAATTGATGATATGCGTTTTCGTGGTGTCTTCACAAGCAAGAATCTTGTTAAGCTAACATTATAAGGTGTTGGACCAAAATATATTCACAAGGTGTTTCTTCCCGTGCTAAAGAGTCTCGTTCTCCATGCTTCACTTTCGGTTAGGGGAAAACAATTGTGCCATGTGATGCTTCGTGGTTGTCCGAGGAATTATTCTTATATCACTCGTATAGTTACATGTTTAGTGAAGCTGAACCTTTCTCAATATCCCACAAAACACTCAAGAGCCTCACAGTAGTTTACAACGGTAAGACTCTTGACAGTGGTCGCTTCATAAGCTTCGATACACCGAGTCTTGTTTATCTCGACTACTCTGCTCCCGGTCCTAGTCCCAATTCAACTGCTAGTTTCTTGGGTTCCCTTGTCCAAGCCAAACTAAATGTGAAATCTGGTGGTTACAAAGATCTATCTGAAGTCATGAATTTGGTGCGCAACGTGAAAACCCTTTCCTTGTCTTTTACTTGTATTGAGGTCGGTCTCGTTGTCTTCTTTGTCATTTGTCTAAATAACATTTACTTGTCTAATTATATGACCTCTAGTTTGATTGTGTTATTGTGTGTGTGTTTTTTCATATAATGAACTCGTACTGTAAGGTGTTGTTACCTATCTTTTTAAACCTTGTTAAGCTTTCTTTTGAGAGCAATACAATAGAAGGTTGGGAAATGCTTCCGCGTATCCTCAACAACTCTCCAAAGCTAGAAACCTTGGTCCTCAAGGCTTGTACTATCTCTCACTTTATGAAGAGAAACTTTCAGGTGATGATGAATCCTTACTGTGAGGTGTTACATGTCTTTCCTAACCTTGTTAAGGTTTATTTTGAGAGCAATACAATAGAAGGTTGGGAAATGCTTCCGCGTATCCTAAAAAACTCTCCAAAACTAGAAACCTTGGTCCTCAAGGTACTATCTCTCACTTTATGAAAAGAAACTTTCAAGTGATGATGTATCCTTACTGTAAGGTGTAACGTATCTTTTCTAACCTTGTTAAGCTTTCTTTTAAGAGTAATACAATACAAGGTTGGGAAATGGTTCCACGTTTCCTCGAAAAATCTTCAAAGTTAGAAACTTTGGTCCTCAAGGTGTGTATAATCTCTCAGTTTAGTCATGTCACTTCCTTGTACATGTAAGTGGATATATAGTCTTAACTTTGTATGGTGTCCTGCTTTGTTCCAGGGCTTTCACTCTGTAAAAAACAAGAGATTTTGTAATTGCATTGATAAAAAAAAGATGAAGGTATTGGAGATATATGGGTTTAGAGGAAGTGTTAGAGAATTTAGACAAGTGAAATGCTTTTTGAAGACAATGCAGTTTCTTCAAGTGCTGAAAGTGGAAATTATTGCTGATGATAACAAGAAACCGCAATTCATCAATAAGCTTCTTCATCTTCCTAAGCGTTCATCTAAATGCAAAGTCAATCTCTTGTGAGATTCACATCCCCTCCTCGTTTAAATCTTGTTTGCGCCTTTTCGGTTTAGGTTTTGATTCGAGTTTTTACAAAGTTTTCGAATTTAAATATTCAAGAGAAATTGTAACTAGAACTACATACTCTATTAAAAGTCACCTTTGGTTCCATTTTCGGTTTTGCTTATGGTTCATAATTTTTTTTTTTTTAATAAACCGCGGGAGTTTCAAACATATGGCTCATAATCTTCTCCTTAGTCAGAGTCAACCTTTAAATATTCCGATTTGAATAGTTACATTCCTTTCTAAGAAAAGGTTTGAATCTTGAGCATAAGCGAACCAATCCCTTTGTGTTACCAAGGTCACCACACCTATTTTGTTTTCTTGTTCGTATTTGGGCTTCAAATATTGAAAAATGAAAGTTTTGCAATGGAGAAAGGGAGAGTAGTCTTCCAATCGATGGTCATGCTACACAATTTAATTGGCTCTCTCAATGAGCTCTTGGTGGTCTCCATGATTTCGAACGGCTTAGTGACCGCTTTGATAAAAACATAATTTCAAATTTTTGGGTTTCCACTACAGATATTTTGGGCAAATTAACAATATATATGATAATATTATCATTTATTATAAAGTCAACACATACCCAAATCAAGAAAACAAAATTTAAAGGAGACTATATTTTGTACTATAATAAAACGCTTTTTCAACAATAAGCCACACACTTCTTCTTACAGTCCATAGTGCAACCACCGCCTCCACCACCACCACCGTATCCTTTCCCGGAACGGCTAAAAGACTTGAAACACTTGGCCGGACACGTCAGCTTCTTCATGTAACAATTAATGACCTTTCTCTTTACACACCACCGTTGGTCTCACAACTCCTCCTTTGCTATATCCGCCACTTGGTCCGCCATAACCGCCACCGTATCCACCGCCTATGTTTCCCCAATCCTTACCACTGAAACCCGATAATCCAAAACCGGTTCCTGGTTCGGGTCCGGATCCGATTCCGGGTCCAAAGTATTTACCCGATGATCCACCATGACCCTTGTCATTCTTGTTATTATTATTATTACCTTTGACGTTTTTCTTGAGCTGATCCGAGATGGATCCGGATGATGACGATTCGGGTCGGGTCGGGCGTGAGTGGGATAGTGTAAGTGTCAGAAGCATAATAGTGAAGAAGAGATTGAGTTTTGTACTCATCTTTTTTGGATTCAGTGGTTCATGAAGAATAGAGAATTGTTTATTTATAGAGAAAAGGTTTTAGATATTAATTTTTATATATGTAAAGGATTTGATCATCTAATTGTCTAGTTTAAAGGAATTAAATATTTAGAAAGAGCATTTAATTGGTTTGAAAGAGAAGTGGGTGATAGTTGCATAACAAAGTCACATGCCAGATACATATTGGAATTTGAATCACTAAACTGTGTTTGACTTGTGGACAGTGGTATACTATTGGGTTCACGGTTTGGTTTCGGTTTGTTTTTAATTTGGATCCGATTGGTAACGTAGTTTTTTTTTTAAATCTGGAACGGTAAGCTTTATAGATAAAGATTTGAGATAAAATTGTATAAATAAATATTAGTGTAATAGTATTGGTAAAACTTTTGATAAAGTTTTCGTGATTGGTAAAATCTAAAGCAGTACAAATTAAAAAGTGAAATACAGATTATAAAGATTGGTTACCAATCTAAGTCTTTATTTTTCATTTTAGTCTGTTTGATAAAGTTGAAATCAAATCTTGTAATTCGGTTTGGTTACAGTGTCCTTTGATGGATTTTGGGATTATGCTTGGTTTTAGTGAAAGCAAAATAGACAATTGTTTATACACCATGATCCATTTATATTTTTATCGGTTAGAATTATTTTGGTTTTGTAAAATGTTAGTTAGTTAATTCGGTTAGATTTATTTTGGTTTTAGTTCGAAATATATAAAATGGGAATTAACTTAATAAAGCTGTATATGGTATGTGTTGGAGGCAGTTGTCATGTAGCTAGGTTAGGAGGCGTGAGCATGCGGACTCGAAGTAACTAGTGAGCTATAGGATAATAGTAAACATGTTCCAGAGTGTGTATGGCAAGTTAGGTTGCATTAGTCTCATTTGTCGCCATCCAAGAATAGTGCCAACCACTTTACAAGGAGAGTGAGCGATGTGACCCAAAATAGGATCTCAATGAGGCGAAAGCTTCTTTTATAAACAATAGGAGATGAACTTTCAAGAAGAGAAGACAAATAGTGAAATAGAGGAGAAGAAAGAAAGAAAGAGAAGTGTGGATGTCTAATTTGGATATTAAAAAGTCTTCGAGAGGGAAATTATTTTTCTGCCTTCTAGAGACCACATTAACCATGTTATTTGTGTAGTATTGTTCAGACCGTCTCCCAAGAAACTAAAAACATACATCTCATATCTTATGGAGAACGAAACTCCTATCCGGTGTTCCCAAAGCTATTCTCATAAAACACTCGCTTAAGGTCTAATTCATGAGATCTACAACTCATATTCAAAACTGAGACTGAACAATATGATTAATTATGCCTATTTTTGTTTGTTGGTTTAAATAATGGTTGTTTATAAGGTTTGGTTTTGTTTAGCTGCACTAAATACATTTTTGCTTTCAATTTGACTCTATTCTATTTTTTGGATTTGGATTTGGATTTGAATTGGAGATCAAAAAGTGATAGCTTCCGGCCACGATTTAATTCTAAAATGACATGGAATCTTATATGTGAAGGGAAGCCTATCAAAGGGTGGTGGACAGGACTTTGGTTCTCCTATAATACACCGAAATATGTTTTCTATGTTTGGCTCGCTATTCAAGATCGACTTACTAGAGGAGATTGTATGCTTCAGTGGAATGTTGGTGCCAACAGATCTTGCGTTCTTTGCCATGGTAACATTGAATCTCGAGATCATCTTTACTTTGAGTATAGGTTCTCGGAGGAAGTGTGGAGTATACTAGTCCGAAAGCTATTTGTTCAACGGTACACAACGACTTGGAATCAAATTCTAGAGTTTATGGTGGATACCTCACAAGCCAAAATTTGTCTTCTCTTGATGCGGTAAGTATTTCAACCCACTACCCACACTTTTTGGAGGGAACGAAATGGCAAGAGACACGGACAAAATCCGTTGGGTGCAAAGCAATTAGCCATTTTCTTTGACAAACAAGTTCGTAATAGATTATCAACTATTCGAGAAATGAGAGATCAACGATACGAGGGAGGAATAAAAGTATGGTTTGCTTCACGATGATGAAAATTTTCTAAAAGTTATAAGATCATAAAGTTGTTACATTTTATCAAAAAAAGGATGCAGTTGTTGTAAAAATGGTTTTTTCTTCTTTAAATAAACTTTACATTTATTTCAACAACAAAACAAGAATTTGACTCTATTTTCGGTTTCTTAGACTCTAAATAATCAAATCAATTGGTGAACAAGACATGTAGTTAAGTGTTTTGTGCATAATCATGTTGACATGTTGTTGACCTGAAAAGAGTTATAAATGTCCAAAACCGGACCAAACCAACCGAATGCAACACCAATGTTAACAGTGACTAGTTAAAACAGGTTACACCATAAGCCAAATATTACAACAAAACAGGGGAGGACATAAATCACACTCCCACACTTATATCAGCCTCCCTAAACAACCACAACTTCAGTCAGACAAAAACAAATCCCGTAATTACAAAGTGTAACCAAGAGCCACATACGACTGAGTACGAGCTCCATTGGTTACACTATGTACTAAACGAAAAGCCCCCATATTAGCTTGGTGTTTTTCCACCTTTATTCTCCACAAAACCACTGAACTGAGCACATAGATGATCTCCTCCGCATGACCTCTGAAGTTTGGCGATGCCTTTGGTCTTAAAATAGCTCCCCATAACACGTTATCTTGAAACGCAAAGATCACTTTAGAAATGCGATGAGCTCTCATACAATCCACAGCCCAAATCAAAATACTCAGATTAAAATCCTGCTTTGAGTCATTGCTATAAAAAGCTTTACGACTATGAAGCAGGACCAAACCCTTAGAATCCCTTAGTACCCAAGACCCACCACCATATTCTCTATTCTTATTTCAAGAGTGGCCAATATTACACTTTAGCCAACCCCAAGGAGGGGCTTTCCATCTGACCACCTTTTTCCTCTTTTCTTCATGTATTTCTTCTTCTCCCTGTCTGACAATCTGCTGAGCCAAAAACCAGTCATTTGATTCATCCAACACCTTTGTAATAATGATTTTTTAGTATAATAGGTAATATACTTTTCAACATCCAATTGATAAATTTCTTATACTACGGCATATGATACATTTTCATTTCACGTCAATTCGTCACAATTCCTAATTTGTTACATTTTCATATATCAATTTTTTTTTTTCAAAATTGCGGAAGTCCCTTTGTTTAGTGTTCAACGTAGGGGTGGGCGTTTCGGTTTTTTTTGGGTTTCGGTTTGGGTTCGGTTCGGTTCGGTTTGTATGGTTTTAGTAAATTATCAGCCGAACTTAAACCGAAATAAGTATGGTTTGGTTCGGTTTGGTTCGGTTTAGTTCGGTTCGGTTTTAATTAGGTTTGGTTTAAGATCGGTTTTATTTTAGTTCGTTTAAAAATAAACACTTCAATAAAATAAAACCAAATGCTTGAAATAAAAATACTTTAATTCAATTTAAACTAAACACCTAAACGTAAACAATGCAAAAATTAAGAAATAAAACTCAATGATTAATTAAAAGTTATAAAACCAAACTTAATTTAGTAGGTAAAGATAAATATACTTCAAGATAGCAGTAAACTCCCTTCCAACAATGCTATCTTCTTTCTCACAATTTCTGTTACGAAAAATATGCAATAAGTCAAATAGCTTGCGTATAAGTTTTGCATGAACTAAATTATACATATTTTTCTACTAATGAGACTAAAACAGAGAAAAAAACACAAATAAAGACAATTTATTAAACCAACAACAACACAAAATTAACATGATTAGAAAAGACTACCTCTTTAGAAGATAGTCTTTATAACTTAGGTTAAATAGTTAAGTTTTATTAGAAAAATTAAACTTACGATCTAATGGATCTAGATTTTAGGAACACATCTATAATATTATATATAATTAATTAATTAAATGAAAAAGCACATTGGTTTATCGGTTCGGTTCGGTTTTGAACCAAACCGAACCGAACTGTTCGGTTTAAGAAGAAATCCAACCAATGGTTTGTATATTTACTTTGGTTCGGTTTGGATCGGTTCGGATTCGGTTGGTTCGGTTCGGTTCGGTTCGGTTAATTTTCCTACCCCTAGTTCAACGTTTAAAAATGTCTACACCAGGTATGAATTTTGAATTTCAGACAAAACAATTTTTTTTAAGATTAATTGAGAGCATTTTTCAAAATTTTTTAGAGTACTACATATTGAAGCATTCATCAACATGTCCATCGTTTGGGATATCGTATATGCAGGCCATTCGTCGGGGAGAATATGTCCATCATTGGAGATGTCGTACATGTAGAGCCATTTTTCGGGGAAAACTTGTCAATCATATAAAATATTGTACATGGAAAGTTGCATCAAGTGTATGTGGAAGCTATTCACTCTAGTCATATTGACAAGAGTGATCATAATAGGATTAGATTAAATATATCTACTGATATTTGATGATGTAATAGACTATGTGATCATTTAGTGTTAACAAAAAATACTTCTAAAATCATATATTCAAGCAATGAGATGACATCATTCCAGAATATAATAGAGAATGAATACCAACGCTAGAAATATGAAATACTTCCAAATTGAAAATGTAGAAAAAGGAAAAAAAGGAATACTCATGTCTCTATCTCGAAGTCTCAGTAATCCGAATTTGGTCGGTTCATTCTCATGATGGTCTTAATGCAAATTGGCAATACAAAGTATAACAAACCCAAAAATGACTTTATTGCAGACAATAAAAAGTGTCGACAGATAATCTTCCCACTTCACGTCGCTAAAGAGAAAGTGCCATTAAGTTTCTCAACTACATCTACTTTCCTTTTTTATTCTAAAACAAACATTTTCATATAAATATCTGAATTTACAATCCAACTAATTCTCCCAAAGTATAATAAAAACCATTTAAGTTTATGTTAGAATATATTTCCAACTAATTTTCCATGTGAGTAGTTCAGTAGTTGGGTATCTTTTGTACATCCATGATACACTATTTAAAATATTCTCTGTAATTACTTTCCTTTTTTTGTGAGAGTTGAATTTTGTTTTCAACGATTTACAAACTCGTTAGGGACATTTTTCTGTTTTTTTCTGAGACAAGTCTAATTGAGAAAGAACATTCATTCAGAATTAAGCCCCACCTATTCAGTGTATTTGGTTCAACCACCGTATTCTATGAAAATGATTTTTCATACATGAACCTCTCTTATTAATTTTATATAACTATTTGGTTGTTGAAACGTTTATATAAATATATATTCCCTCCGTTTTAATTTAAGTGTCGCTTTGACATTTTTCACACAAATTAAGAAAATTTATTCAAAACTCTATTATACTTCTAATAAATAGTTTAACTATTAGTATTTTATTCTACTATTGGTTAGAATTAAGGGTAAATTAAATATTTTACATTAAAAATTGCATTGAAACTATAAAACGACACTTATTTTAAAACATAAAATTAACTTTAAAGTGACACTTAAATTTAAACGGAGAGAGAATATATTTAAGAAAACATTTTCCAAAATAAAAAAAAGACTAATCATTATATATTTATTGTATACTCTCGTAAAAAAGTTGAAAGCTTGTGGGTCTTGTGACTACACTATATCACTATAGGTTATTATAATTATATCATAGTTAGTTGCTAGAAGGAGATTCTATATCATAATTCTTGAGTAGAAGGAAAATTAAATCGTGTTCTCGCAGCAAACAAGTCAATACTAATGATAACCATGCTTTTTAATATATACAAAAATCACAACATCAAATATATGGGTACAAGAGATTTACCAAACAAAAACCATTATAAAGAACTTTTGAGAAATGCCAATTTTTAAATCTCCATTTTTTAAAATGCAATGGAGAAAATGTTCAAGAAAATATATACTTATATTCTATAGACTTGGGTCTAGATTTAAGAAATGATCCAACCAGAAAAATGAAGCTCGAGAAATCGATTTTGAAGAAGCTCTAAGAAACTGATATCAACAATGATTAATCTTTAGTGGTTCGTCGGTGTTGCTCGTGAAGATTTGTTGTTATTGAAGGGCTTTGATGATGAACCTTCTGAGTTCTGATGGAAGTTAAAGAGATTTGAACAAATATCTCCAATGGCTACACTCAATTTTTTTTTTTTTTTTTTTTTTTGCCAACATTGGGCAATAACTGGCAATAACTTACCGGCTTATTAATCTAATCCCTATATTCGCAGAAAGTGGGATTAGGAATTTGACCTGGGTGTAATGGTGTCTGTACGCAGTGGACTTACCTCCTGCCAAGGTCACTGCACACATGACACACCCTAAATATTTTTTTACTGGTGTTAAATACTTGATAATGGAGTTGGACAAATGCTTCAAGGCTTGTGCATTTAGGTGAACCCAAGTTCTACCCCTCGGTTAATTCCACTTTCTGTTTTTGTAACCAATATGATTAATCATAGTAATAATTGGTTGTGCATAATACAAGAACAACCAAGTGTATTGGGAGTATAATAGATAGAGAATAGAGATGTCGAATATTCATCTAATTAAACATAAGATTAATGCCAAATATAGAAAAAAGTAGAAGAAACAAAATCTATTTTTCTTCTTCTTGAAAACACCAATATTTACAAACCAAATCTAAAGCTGACTAAAAGATACACACACTGATACTGTGAATACACACACACACCCTATCTATAACTTCAACGCTTCACAAATTAAGCTAACGTTTTTTTTTTTTTGGTTACTGGAACTTTAACGTACCCATCCCTACTAAATCCTAACCTTGTATTTAACAACAACAAAAAAAAACCAATAAACAAATTTAACCAACAAAAAAGAAGAAAAAAAAAACCTAAACCCCACGACTAGTAATTTCTTTGTACTGTCTCAATGACTCCATTCTCTGCAACTTCATCTCCTCATTAATCTTCTTTATAAACTCTTCCACTCTCCGATTCAACTCGTCCTGACTCAGCGACGGCTCTTTCCTCAACTTCTTCTCCGTCTCCTGATAATAATTCGTCCTGTCCCTAAACGTCTCCGATTTCTTATAAACCACCGGTTTCGCCTCGCTACCGCCGGAACCTCCGCGGCCAAACGTGTCGGATCTCCGATATAACTGTCTGGTCAATGGCGTTGACTTACCTTCCGTTATCATCTTCCACGTATTCTCAATCGTATCGTTCTTGTTCCTCTTCGCCTTCGTCACTTTCAACGTTCTTCCACCTATGAAAAAATATTCATGCAAAATTACTAATTTGCCACTCCGGAATTTTGAATTTCAAATCCACCGACGCGTGTGATCGACGCCAAATTTGAATTTTCAAAATTATAACCGTAACTGTCGAATAGATATTTTTAATTAGTTTTTTTTTAAAAGAAAAAAGTAAATAATCAGTACCTTCTGGACTAGCTTTCACAGATTTCCGGTGGCTGAACCTTGACAAAACCAGTGGTTTTTCGATCGGTGGAAGATTCTCCGATTTGCTCAGTATCGGATTCGGATTTGAATTCACCGACGGTAAAAGTAAAACCTCATTATCTAAACCGGATTCAACCAGATCTGAATTCTCCTTCTCCACCATAATTACACTCTTAATCTCAGATTCAATTTCATCCTCCGCCACTGCAACCGCAACTGCATCAGCCATCTCCTCCGCCGCATCGTCATACACAACCGCCGTAACAATCTCCGGTTCTAGTTCCGGCGGATTCGCGACTACGAAACCGAAATTCGAATCGCGATCCAAATCCTTAACCACAAGCATCCTCGGAGAAGCTTGATCATGAAAAATCGTCTCCGTCTGGATCTTATAATCGCCACCGTATTCGATCCCGTCGTCTTCCTCGTTGCGGTGGTTAGAGCTCCGGTAATATTTCGAAGAAGCGACGATAGTGATTATGATTCCGTTAGTGATGACGTAAAGATACGGCGGTTTTAGCCACGAAATCAACGAACTCCAAAAAATCGGAGCTCGCGAAACAGAGAAATCAACAACCACCGGAACAGAGACCTTAAGAAACAGAGCCACGGAGGCGACGCCGCTTGAGATTAGCACCGCCTTGCTCGTCATTAACCACGACACCATTTTTCCGATCTCAGAGCTTTCTCTCTCTATACTCTCTCTCTCTCTCTCTCTCTGTCTGTCTGTAACTGTTTGAGGATGTGTGTACGGTGGACGGCTAAAGAGCGTTTTGTGATTTATATATAGGGAGGGAAAGTTATGTGAATTAGACTCTGTTTTGATAATGACCGTTGGATCTATGGTTTTATTAGATGGATGGTTAGGATTAATGGAGGGCGATGGGGAATGGGTCCGGTTAAATAAATTTAAATTATCGTGTGATAGATAATTAACGATGACCATAAAACTAACTATCACTTACGTGTAATTTTTATGCGTAATAAATTATCTGATGTGTGTATGATTCACTGTCCAATGAAAGTTACCTGTGGGATTAGTAAGAATATTCTAGATAGTGCTATGATTAACTTTTTTTATAGAGAGACGAGAGATGATGATAATATGTTACCACTTTAATTATTGTATCCACTACAAAAGAATTATTGTTTATATACAAGAACTAGATGTAAAAGTCAATCAAGAAATCTAGATTACGTTTTGTTAAAATATCTAATTTTTCATTACTATCCACAAACTTTTAATCCGGACTATTTTAACTATTTACACTACTTTTGTGTGTATAGTATTATCAAATATGTAGTGAATTTGTGAAATGGCGAGAATTAATAATGTATTTAAGAAAACAACAACGAGAAATTTTGTTATGGGAAATTGATAAGAGGGTACCCGGAAAAAATGTTTTCTCTGTCGATGACGTAACGCGTGAAGTCTACTGCGCGTTGTGTTGATAAAATTTGAGAGTAGAAGCATCTGAACCCACATCCATTTAAACCCAATTTGCATTTATTACTTGGTAGAACCCACGTTATAGGTAAACAAATAATATTTGTTTTGTAATTTTTGTGCTTAATTATTTTGGGAATCCATGATCAATTAAATACAAAAAGTTTTGTTCTGATAAATTATTGTTACAATAATATGAACTTTCTCATGAGTTTTAGTGACATGTGCTGATAAAATAACGCGTTTTGTTTAAAAATAGCGTGCGATATTTTATTGTATCTTGCTAATTTTGTTGGATGTATACAAATCAGGTAAAACAACAATAGGAAATGCAAAATTGGTAGATAGATATCTATATTGAACGTCTACAAGCAACATTTAAACATAACGTGTAATGCGAAATATATAGGTTGGTAAGTAGAAGCTTAATATTTGCAGGAATGCGTATTGTACTTTGATTTCATATAACACTAGCATTATAAACTTGATCGCCCACCTATAATCAATTCCCACATCTTCTGCACCACCGCTATGAATCAAAGAGATAGCATCAACCTAAACATGAATTATGAATTAGTGAAGGTTAAAATGATATGCTAACATTAACTAAATACACATGATATTTAAGCATAACTCGTTATTATAATTTATAAATTTGTTAAGCAATAACAAAATCTATGCATAGTACATGTATGAAAACTTATGCAAATAAGTAAATGAAAGATCTCTAACAATTTAGATACTTCGCTAAGTTTAAAAATAGAAATGTATTTTTCTGTTTACATCATACTATTCTCATGCTACAAAAAGTAATAACTTGTTATTTAACCGAAAATATAGGTATGTTTTTACATAGCTTGTTACAATGTATATATGTATCTATGAATATATATTTATATGCTCTAATAAATATTTTGGAATGTTACGTAAACATATAACTTGTTGTTTAACTATATTCATGTATATCTTCACCAAAAAGAATCTACCTAAAATACTTATTGAGCACATCTAAAATGAAACGTAGGAGATGGGATATGTTTGTCCTGAGCTTCAACAGTTCTCCCATCGGTAATCGAAGAAGACGAAGCTTCTGAGGATTTAATGGCCTTGTCAACGTTTAGCTCGAGTCCTAACGCGTCAAAATCTCTCTCGACATCTCGAATATATATATGTAGGAGATCGCCGTAAATCAAACTCTTGTAGATGTATTCGTCGCTGAATTTCACTCAAAAGTTTACAAGAAGAACATCTAAATTGAAACTTAGGAGATGGTGAAGAGAGAGATAGAACATGCGGAAGAACAAAAGAGAATAAATAAAGGAATATGGTGTATTTATTTAAGGATTTAATGCATCCATTTAGTGTTTTCTTACCGATGAAGAGATTGAAATGGGCGAGTGAGGGTAAAAGGGGGAGAATGTGTGGCAAAATTCACCCTCTCGTATAACAATGAAACTCCTCTTGTCAATTATTTAAATACTATAATATGCTTTGCTTACCAGTGCAAATACTCTCAAATATATTTGTTTTAAAGAAAACAGAACATGAGTATGAAGAATTATGATGTAAAAAGAAAAAAGAAGAACAAATTTAAGTTTAGCTAGTAATCCACCTAGAATTCTTCATTTTTTATATGAGAAAGAGTATAGGAAATAAATGGTTTTAGCATTAGTTATATACCAATTAATGAAGACGTTGTCAAATTTCATGTATTAGGTTATTGATTTATACTCCCTCTGTTAAAATTTAAATGTCACTTTAAAGTTAATCTTATATTTTAAAATAAGTGTTGATTTATAGTTTCAATGCAGTTTTTTTAGTCTGTGTGAAAAATATCAAAATGATAATTAAATTAAAACGGAGGAAGTAATATCCTTAATAGGTTGTTGAATTAATTAGTGATGGGCAGATATAACCAGATTAGTCTAGAGACCAATAAGCTGGTATGTATTAATGATATAGAGTGTGGGGAAACGTATCTATATACTTACTAAATACAGTATAAAATTAAACAACGCATTTTGATTGTAAAGTTGAAGGGACAAGAGTCTTGTCGAGGAAAAAGTGCATATTATATATAGCTTATGGACGAAGTATGTTAATTTATGCCATATTATTTATAGTTTATGGACGAAGTATGTTAATTTATCACAAGTATGTTTATTTATGCCATATTTGACCGAATATACTTGTTTAGGACAAGTTTCTTTGTTCTTCTCACTTTATTAATTAACTAGTGATTACATGAAATCATTTATTCTTGACTTGTGAATGATCTGGAGTTTTAATTAAATCTTACAAAGAATATGTAAACCGTAGAGAAAAAAAAACCACGAAACATTTACTATACGTTTACTATACGTTTGAAGCATTTATAGAGTTTCATCCTGAATATTAGAGAGAGATTCAAAATATTGATTTGGTATGTTTTTAAAAAGTCAGATTAGGCGTTTAAACAACCAAAACCATCCAACACTATAATTTTGATCAATTCTGTCGAGAAAAAAGTAAACGATGTTCTTTTAGTCTAAACGTTCCATTAATCGATCTAATCATCCTATTAACATTTTTTAATCTATTTATACAAAATGGCTACTAAAAATAGATTTAATAGTTACATGAGTTAAATACAATTATAGTGGATAAAAAACAAAAAAATATGGAAAAATATAGTTAATATTCGATCAAATGGTTCAGCGAAAAACTTTGCTCGAATGTCCGATTAGTGCTAGCTATTTTTTTGTGATAAACAGTAAGAATTATAGATTTCTATCCATAATCTTATTAGGTGTTTATAATAAATGTTTAATTTATTTTCCTTGAAAATATCATTCATCCCAAATAGATTTAAACTATAATTCTCATCTTTTAAAGAAACCATTAAACCGAAAGCTATTTGATATTGGATAGCAAACTTTTGAATACTAGTTGAGGTATTAGTTGTAGGAACTTTTTCACTTAACTACTCAGAAAAGTATATTATCTGGGATTTTTATCAAAAAAAAAAAGTACATTATCTGGGATGAGTTTTTTTATCTTAGGAGTTGCAACGGTCATATGTATAAACTGGACCGTTATATGAGAAAAGGTTTACAACAATGTGGGTAAGCAGTGTGCAGCCCCACTGGTCGTGTCCAGCTGTAGTCCAACTCCAAAGTTTACTTCGCAACTGGCTCCTTACCTTTTTTTTTTCCTCTTTCTTTACTAATATACACCATTTTTTATACGGTCAATTTGCATAATAACCCAAAAAAATTGATAATCAAGTTTATAGCAAAAAGTGTCATATGTGGCAAAATAATAACCCTTAAATCTAGGATAAATAGTTACAAAATTAATTATAGTTTTTTTTAGTTATATATCCCAATTTCCCTTTTTTATAACATTAGTCGACTATACATAAGTTTTTTTTTCTTTTTGTCATCAACAAGTTGTACAATCCTGTTTTTATAAATATAACCTTTTTTAAGTATTTTTATTTTCATTTCTTTAACAAAAAAAGAAAAGAAAGTATTTTCATTTTATTTCACCCAGTGAAACTGTATTGGATCCAAGGCTTTGATCATCTCACATATTTATGACTTTAGTCTATAGATAATAGCATTACTCGCTATTGATACGTGGCATTGATCCAAAACCCATCATTATCCATTATATTGAAGAAAAAATAATATCATAATTTATATTAGCCGGATTATAGCTAGTAATTAATTCCACCACATGTTTTTGTTTGTAGATTATGATTTTTTGTTATTAGTTAATGTTTTGAAGGTCGGCTTATAATTTTACATGAATTGAAAATTGGAAAAGTGCAAACGCGTAAAAAGTCGATTGTAACGCTCTCTTGCTTTTTGTAGATTTTGTTGTTTTACTATATATAAGCTGGAGAAGATAAGTTTTTTGTTTGTCGGTCTTATAAGTTACATAGATGTAGGGCTTTTGTTCAATTTTTTAATGTTATTTTTAAAGTATGACGTTTAAGAAGAGTGGAATAGCAAAATAGTTGCGTAAGATAAGAAAATATGGTATACTCTATTTATTTGCCGATACAGTTTTTTAGTTCTAAAACAGTGTATGAACTCAATAGTCTATATATACACTGTTATATTTCTAACCATTCTCTAATTCAATTCTTAGTCAGTAATAACATTCAAGCGGAAGGTTTATGCGAATAAAATCTGTAGTAGACAAGCTAGAAAGGATGTGGCACACACTACAAGAAAACAGGGTCTTTTCCGACGGCCAAAACCGTCTGTAAGCTGTCGGAAAAGGACGTATTCCGACGGTTTCCGACGGGAACAGGCCGTCGTTTCTATCACGTCGGAAAAACAAAAACCGTCGGGAATCCGTCGCTACTTTGCGACGGAATCCCGACGGAATTATGTCGGCGACCCAAAGGAGACGGAATTCCGACGGTAGTTGGTTTTCCGGCCATAACAGACGGAATTCCGACGGGTTCCGTTTTCCGGCCATAACAGACGGAATTCCGACGGGTTCCGTTTTCCGGCCATAACAGACGGAATTCCGACGGGTTCCGTTTTCCGGCCATAACAGACGGAATTCCGACGGGTTCCGTTTTCCGGCCATAACAGACGGAATTCCGACGGGTTCCGGCCATAACAGACGGAATTCCGACGGGTTCCGTTTTCCGGCCATAACAGACGGAATTCCGACGGTTTAATTTATTTATTTATTTTTTTTTAAAAATTATTTAATTTAATAATATAATATATTAATATTTTTAATAATGAAAAATAAAAACTATTTAAAATAAAATATATTAAATTTTAAAATTAAAAACTAATAAAATTAAAATGTGTTTTACAGTTTTACAATCAAATTTAAAACTCTAAAAGGCCTATTCCGGCCTCCCGGTTCTGAAGAAGTTGGTCATCTTCTCTTCCATCGCTCTGAATTTTGCATCGGCCTCCTCCTTATCTCTCGCTCTCGCTTCCTCCACTGCCCTAAGCCGGTCGTGCAGCTCTCGGTTTTCCGCCTCCAACCTCCTATGACGATCATATCGAACCGACGCAACAGACGAGCTACTCTCCTCAGGGAGGCCGTAAACACGGCCTCTGGTCTTGGGTGTCGCCTACAAAAATTTATTTTTTCAAATGTCATAACTTGTATTAAAAATAATGTTTAAATTCCATTAAATGTGAGACGGTTACTAACCTCGAAGGTGAACTGGTTGGTCATCTCGACTGGAACTTCGGTTGGCACCGGAGTTCCTGCCACGATCGGTTGCGATTGGAGGAACTCCTCCTCCCGCCTCTGCACAGCTTCCACGATTTCACGAGCAATCGGGTCTTCAATTTCACCGGTCTTCTTGTTGGTGTGCGAAAACTTGACCATATCGAGGTTCGAAGGATAGACACCGGTCTCCTCCATCTGTTACCATATACAATTACGTTACATAATTCAAAAATTTTATGAAATATTTAATTACTTACTATTTTCCGAGCAGCTGAAGCCTTGCTAATTGCGCCGAGGTTGTGGGTCGCTTTTCCCTTCCCTTTCCGGTCGCTGTTGCGGTTAGTCGAGTGTTTCTCGGAGTCCGTCTTGGTTGCCTCTAACTCCCAGTGTCGAAGAAGTCCAGTCCACATCTCAGCGGGTTTATATTTGAAAACCTTTGCCACCTTCCCCTCTTTGTACCACTTGTCTTTCCACTCGTTCATCTTCAACGAGAACTTCCTCTTTGCCTTTTTGTCGAACTCCTTTCGGACCCTGGATGTGAGGACTGGGTCCCATGTAAAATCTTGCTGCAAAAAAAAAAAACATTCCCACATTAGTAATTAAATTAAGCGTCATATAAGAAATACAATTGAAACAAATAAAATAAACTCTTACCGCAAATTGTCGGAACCAAGTGTCCTGGTCCTCTGGAGGCATGTCGTTGTACGTGGGGTAAGGTTTATTGAGCATGGAGTTCATCATTTCGTTGATGGAACTCGTCATATCGTTTTGTGAGAATTGGAACCTATTAAATTGTTTATTAAATATTTATGTAAAATTATTAAATCCACAACATATTAAAATAAGACTTACCACGTCGTGTTAGGTGGCAAGTCTGGATCCAGACGCGTCAACCTATCACGCCCAGGTTGCGCCACAACCTGGTCGATGGTCAACGAGCTGGGGGCTGAGTGGCCTGTAGGCATGGGCTGAGACGGGAATGGGGTCTCCTCGGGGAATGGGGTCTCCTCGGGGAACTCGGTCTGACTCGGAGACCGACCTCCCCTACTAGAACTCGTACCACGTCTAGAGTTATGAAAATCCCCATAATTTGCCCTACGATTTCCGTATTTTGGAGATTTAGATTTTTTGGGATTTATGAAAATTGGAATGTATAAGATTTTGTGAGTTGCAGATTTTGGAATTTAGTTAATTGAAAATTTTACATTATGGTTTTTAAGGATATTGGAGATTAGGGTTTTATGTAATTTATTGGTTTTATGTCATTGAATTAAGTTGGGGTTTTATGTCATTGAATTAAGTTGGGGTTTTTTAAAAATATTGTTTATTAAGAAATCGAAGTTTATGGAATTAGGTTTTGTTGGGAAATTGATATGTATAAATTTACATTTGTAAAAGTTTAAATTGTTTTATTAATGTTATTTAAAATTGTAAGGATTTTAATACATTTTCATAAAATTATGTATATATATATTATATATATAAATTTATTTAACATTTTAAATTAATAGAAAAATTGTTCGACGTTATACATTTTAAATTTATCAAATTTTAAATTTAGAGGATTTAAAGTTTTAAATTTACTTATTTTTATATAATGTATTGATTATTAAGGTTTAAAGTCTTTTATTAATGTGATAAAAATTTTAAATTATACGGATTTAAATAGATTACCTTCAAATATTCTATATAAGATATTTAGAAAATTACAATTTATATATTAATTATATATTAAATTATAAAAATCCCTAAAACTCACATAACACAAATGAAAATCTAATTATTAAAATTAGTAAACTCCAAAAATTATCAAATTTCAAAAATTTAATAACAAAATCACTAGAAACCTAATTTAATAAATTC
Source organism: Draba incana (assembly GCA_963576765.1). Lineage (NCBI taxonomy): Eukaryota > Viridiplantae > Streptophyta > Magnoliopsida > Brassicales > Brassicaceae > Draba > Draba incana. The sequence continues at coordinate 32,976,117 of OY755209.1, forward strand.
ATAAACCCTAAAATTATTATTTACTTAATTTGTTAATTCCTAATTCATTAAAAATTTCTTAAAATTAATTTTAGAAAATTTTTTAAACACTCTACAATTCCTAAAGAAATTTTGGATCTATTAATTCTCATGAACACTTTCTTGACATTCTACAATTTCGGATCTATAAAGCACCATGAATAATTACGGATCTATTAATCACCATGAACAATTTCGGATCCAGAACAACAATTAAAAATCATGAAGAACAATTTTGAAGGAAAACTTACATAGTTTTTGCTTTAGTGAACGATGGAGATGATTGATGAGGGATGAGAAGAATCGGCGGTGGAACGGCGTCCAAACGGCGGAGAATCGGCGGTGGAACGGAGGAGAGTTTGATAATTTTTTGTTTTTTTACAGAACTGAGATCGGGGAAGACGAAGACTGTGGATTTAACAAGGGGTCCGACGGAAATCAGACGGCTTTCCGACGGTAATAAAAATTTCCGACGGTACCTCCGACGGTTTTCCCGCTTTGACGAAGATTACGAAGTCTTTTGGCGGCTGGGCAAATTAGGGTTACCGTCGGAATTCCGTCTTACATTTAAGACGGAATTCCGACGGTAGGGCAAATTAGGGTTACCGTCGGATTTCCGTCTTACATTTACGACGGCATTCCGACGGTTATTCTTTTAAAAAATTTAGTTGTAAATTTTTTTATATATTTTCTCTTACAAATACATTATTTCTATGAAACATATATATGTGATTTTAAAATTATGTGATTAGGGTGATTAACTTTACAACTTATAATGAACTTTAAAACTTTAAAATCAACTTTAAAACTAAAATTATGTGATTATAACTTTAAAACTTATGATGAACTTTAAAATTACAAATAATGTGATTATAAACCTTATAATGAACTTTTAAACTTTAAAATCAAAAACATCCCAAAACCGTCGGATTTCCGTCTTAGATTGACGACGGAATTCCGACGGTTTTGGGATTTTTAATTAAACTACATTTCTTGCTACAATTACATAGAATAAAAAATCCGAAACCGTCGGAATTCCGTCTAAATTTTAAGACGGAATTCCGACGGTTTGGGGTTTTTATGATTTTAAATTTGGGGAAAAAATTTACAAATAATATAACTCCAAAACCGTCGGAATTCCGTCTTAAATGTAAGACGGAATTCCGACGGTTTCTTTCCTTAATCCTTTTAAATATTATCTACAAATTTAAAGTTGATTATAAAGTTTATAAAAATATTAAGTTGTTTGATATAAAAGTATATCATATGGTTTGAAAGTTGATTATAAGGTTTTTAAAAATTAAATTTAAGCTTTGTCAAAATTATATGTCGCTAAAATGTTAATTTGACCATCGCAGTCAAGAAACATAAATATATTAGTACGGCTTCGAAACCTATTACACATATTTAACACCTCTATTTCTCATTCCATAATAGGAATTAAAAAACATGACAACATTATAAAATCGTACAATAAATAGTACGACATTATTTATTATTACTGCAACATAAAGCTTTAGAGGTTTAAATTATTTATTCTTCATCGGAGTCTGGCACTGTTTCATATTCGTACCCAGTAGTTTCTTCATCTTCCTCCTCCATGGTGCATATTTCCGTTGGGTGGTATTCAGCAGTCATCGAATTAGCACCGATTATCTGATTCGTAACTGAATATAGTTAAAACCATTCCCAAAAATCATTATAAACGTATGGTGTAACTACCTTAACAATGTTCCGCTCTGTGATATTTAGGTACTTTGGGGTCCTATCAAATCGGCAAACGGTAACATTCTTCAAGATGAATACCGCACCTACACCAGTCATGAGTCTGTACTCGTCATTTTTTAAGATGTTATGGTGCATGGTTCCCTCGATTTTTCCCGAAGGATCTTTTAAGGTTACAAGCAGATCTCCCTGGTCATTGGGGGATAAAGAAGAGAGCATAGCAACAATCTGAAAATTAAATAAAATATAAATACTAGCTTCTCAGATAAAATGTGTCTATAAATTAATGTTAATAAAATTGGACGGAAACCTAAACCTTTTTTATTTTCACAAATTGTGAACGCGGGGATTGAATTTCTGCAACCTGGGTCCAGAATGGTGTGATCCTATTATGATAAGAACCTACATTTATGAATGATAGATTTTGTATTAGTCACCTACGTACATTAATTCAGTTTTGAAAAAGTAAAAATGATAATTAAATATATATATATATATATATATATATATATATATATATATATATATATACCTTCCCGGATTATGTAATCGATAGTAGAAGTCCACCGCGGACTACTAAAATCATGGTCGGCTTGTGGTGCCTCGTTAATCACCTCAGAAATAAAATCTTGTGTTGGGCGTGTTTGAGAACTTTCACCTTGCAGCACCTTTGCATCATGAGTCCTCTTGCGAAACAATCCTTGCCGTACGACTTGGCCAGGTCCCGGTATTACGGGCGTTTGGTTCTGCGATTGTTGAGTTGGATGGAGTGAAATTGTCGGTTCACCATCAATAACATTTAAGTTATCGTAAGGAGGGCTTGATGGAACACGAGGTGTGTTGCGAGTGTTTTGACCAGGGGCTCGGTTTTGCATATAGTAATTCCATAGATCATTATTAGCCATTACGCAATAGAATATTTTATGTTATGAGTATGGGTTCAAATTTTTTATGAATGAATGCAGAGCCGGGATGCTTATATAAAACTTACTTATGTCCGTCGGTAATCCGTCGGAAATTCTTCATTACTTACGACAGATTTAATGCGTCGGAAATCCGTCCATACCCACTGACCAATCATACTTTGCCGACATCTGATTCCGTATGAATACCGTCGGAAATTCCGACGTTAGTTACGACAGATTTAATCCGTCGGAAATCCGTCCATACCCACTGACCAATCATACTTTGCCGACATCTGATTCCGTATAAATACCGTCGGAAATTCATCATTACTTACGACAGATTTAATGCGTCGGAAATCCGTCCATACCCACTGACCAATCATACTTTGCCGACATCGTGCTGTCTGAATTCCGTCAGTATTCCGGCGGTAACGGCCACTGTATATGATGGAATATCGACGGTTTAGACATATAACGTCTTCTATAAATACTCCCTATCGAGTTTTTTTATGTTGTACAGCTTCAAATTATAAAAAAATGTCTTCCAACTCTCCTAATGAAGACTCAAACACAAAAGGCGTGGCTAATTTTTTCATTGTTCCAAAATACTCGTGGGAATCCGAATCCCTATGCGACGAATTCACTCAGCAAATTCCCACTTACTCATGGGAATTAGATACGTGCTCACCAATCGATGAAGAAGATTCCACAGCAACAGTAGTGCCTGACAGCCAGTTCGCGCCAAACATCCACAACATTTACGATAGGCAGCCACAATGTCTTCATCAAGAGCGGGATACCGAAGGTGAACCACCATGTGACTTGGTGGAAAAGTCAGATACTTACGGTGCAAGTACTTCAAACGTAGGTAAGGATCAGTCGTATGACTTTGAATTCGCGCAAAGCCCGGAACAGCCAAACTTAAATTTAGATGTTGATGCAATCAAAAAAGATTTGTGGAACGGTTTTTTAGAATCTCCAACAACGGATCATTACTATGACTTCCAATTCGCCCAAAGCCCAGAAAAGCCAAACATAAATGTAGACGTTGATGCAATAAAAAGTGAATTGTGCGACGGATTTGTAGATTCTCCAAGAAAGAAAAAAAAGGGAAAGAACATCATGAAATGGTTTAAACAAATGGTAAGTTCGGAGTGGAAACAGACATCTGATAGTCCTTTGGGGAGGTTATTGTGGACTTGTACCATAATTGTTAGGTGTTAAAAATTTGAAATTCCTTATTGTACTTTTTTAAATTCGTAACTAAAAATATATTTTTCATTGTTTAATGTTTTATTGGAGTTGCAATACTCAGATTTTCGTCCACAATCGGTTTTGTTTATGAAATGTAAAATGTTATAAGGAACACATGCACAAATGTGAGAGACTAACATGAATAAGCACAACTAATATTTATTCTGAATCTCCGGTAGAACCATCACTGGGGATTGAGTCTGAATCGTCATCAAATTCTCCCCGTGTTTCCTCTTCGTCTGAATGCTCTAGATCATCCCCGACATAAGTGACATCAACGACAAGGTCAATGTTATTCATCTCCTCAATAGGTGACATTTGTACACTTCCCGATGGTTGTAGAGCATCTTGTTCTGGAACGCCATAGATTTTGCCTCTGGGGTTTATTGGAGTTACTGTGACCCACGGATCTGTACGGTAGGCAACTCGAGGATATGGAATGTAGCAAACCTATTAAAATTAGTGGATATTGTTATTATACATGAACAAGAAACCTTAAGTATGAGTACATAGGTAAACATATTAGTGTAAATATTGATACCTGGTCTGCTTGAGACGCAAGGATAAATGGATCATAATACTGCAATCTGCGGCTTGAATTTATCGAAATAACACCAAGCTGGTCGACTCGAACCCCTCGACCATTGGATGGATCATACCAATCGCACATAAATACAATGCACCTCAAGTTCACCATTCCAGGATAACGGATTTCCAAGATTTCTTTTAAAATCCCATAGTACATGGTATCACCGGATTGCGCCGAAATACCATAGTCCGAAGTTGATCTTTGACGTCCTTCCTCATGGATCCTGAACGAATATCCCCTAGTGCAAAACTTTGGATATGAAATCGCCGTGCTGCGTAAACCATAAGAAACCTCCATTAACCATGTCGGGACTGATTGATCAGTTGATCTACTATCGGAAACCTAAAAATTATATTCGTAATATCTAATAAGTAAAAAATGAACGTGCAAACATATATGCAAAAGTAAGCGTAATTAATTATATTAACTTACATAACATTTCAACCAGTCCGCAAATTCTTCATCTTTCAATACAGCAAGTTCGGCATCTGTCTTACCATAATGGTAAGCACGTGCGAGAGACATGTATATCCTGTAACATAACAGTCGTTAGTTGATGAAGGCAAATAATTCCAGACATTTAGTTTAATAACTGAGATACCTTTCGTACTCCAACATTTCGTCACAGTTTCTGAGGATATACGTATGCAGATGTGTGACCTCCTGTGCAGATAGTGTGCGTTTCTTTCGTTTTCCACTTGCTCGACCAACTTGGGCAAACAACTCAGGAACAACCACGTCATAGACTGCTTTCTCACCTCCATCATCATGTCGGGCAGGGCGTCTTGCCTTAGTACTAACTTCCCGTGGAAAATAACATTCGGCAAATTGTGAGACTTCCTCGTTTAGGCTTTGTGCGACAATAGATCCCTCAACTTTGCTCAAATTTTTGACCTTTTTCTTGAGGTGGAACATGTAACGCTCGAACGGATACATCCATCGGTATTGAACAGGGCCTCCTAAGGCTGCTTCTCGTGGGAGGTGAATTGGGAGATGTTCCATAACGTCAAAAAAAGATGGTGGAAATATCTTCTCAATATTACAAAGGAGTACTGGGATATTGGCCTCCAAGTTACGTATCCCGTGGACGGTAAGCGTTCGTGAACATAAATCTCGGAAGAATGCACCAACTCCTACAAAATAAAATTAAACAAGTTAGTACATATATAGTAATATAATGATAGACATAGACTAATGGGAGTAACAAATATACCTCCTATTGCTTGGTGGATAGGTTCTGGAAGAAGATATGCAAATACAAATGGAAGAAGACGCTGCATCACAACATGACAATCATGACTCTTCATTCCTATAAACTTCCCTTCCGTCGAATCCACGCAGTTACCTAGGTTAGATGCATAGCCGTCTGGAAATTTTACAAATTTTTTGAACCATTCAAAAAATACTTCTTTCTTCCTAGCGTCTAACCGGTACGCAGGCATAGGCAATCTACCGTTCAAAACATGAAGAGATGGCCTCGTACAAATCGATGGCAAGTCGATTCTAGACTTCCAATTGTCTTTGGTCTTTCCTGGGATGTTTAATACGGTGTTCATGATGTTGTCAAAGAAATTCTTTTCCACATGCATGACATCTATATTATGCCGCAGTAGATGATCTTTCCAGTACGGTAAATCCCAAAAAATACTCTTCTTGTGCCAATTGTGATATTCCCCACAACCATCGACTGGGTAATGACCATTTCCCCCACATTCAGGAGTTCGCTCTGCACCAAAATCTCGTAATTGTTCCAATATGCTATGACCATCTATCTCAGGAGGTGGACCATGAAACACTCGTACATCCGTCTTGAAATGTCGTTTAGACTTACGATATGGATGATTGGGCGGCAAAAAACACCTATGGCAATCAAACCATGAAGTCTTCCTGCCATGCTGCAATTGGAAAGCTGAAGTATTGTCTTGGCAATAAGGACATGCCAATCGTCCATGCGTTGACCATCCAGATAACATACCGTATGCCGGAAAATCGCTTATGGTCCACATAAGAACCGCACGCATGGTGAAATTCTGCTTCACTGAAACATCATAAGCCAGAACACCATGCTCCCATAACATCTGCAACTCATAAATCAATGGTTGGAGGAATATATCGAGCGACCGTCTTGGATGCTCTGGCCCGGGAACTAGAATTGAGAGAAACAGGAACTTGCGCCGCATGCACAAAGATGGAGGCAAATTGTAAGGTGTCACGATGACCGGCCACAATGAATATTTCCTTCCATGCTTGCCAAACGGGTTGAAACCATCAGTGGATAAGCCTATGTATACATTCCGTCGTTCACCGGCAAAATCTGGATACAGTGATTGAAAGTGTTTCCACGCTTCCGCGTCAGAAGGATGCGTGATATCTCCATCTTGACTATGCTCTGCATGCCATCTCATAGCCGATGCTGTGCGGTTTGATTCGTACAGCCTCTTCAACCTCTCCGTTAAGGGTAAATACCACATCCGTTTGAATGGAATCTTCACCCTGCCACTTGTATCCTGAAAACGGGGTTTGCGGCAAAATTTACATTTATTTCGGTTCTCGTCTTCTCTCCAGTATATCATACAGTTGTCGATGCAGACATCTATAACCTGGTAGGGCAAACCAAGACCGGCAACAAGTTTTTGTATCTCGTAGTATGATCCGGGGGCCAGATTATCTTCTGGCAAAATATCTTTCACGAACTCGGCGACAGCATCCACACATTCTTCGGACAAATTGTAATCAGTCTTTATGTTCATCATCCTAGTAGCAGACGATAACGGTGAATGGCCATCCCTACAACCGCTGTATAGTGGTTGCTTTGATGCGTCTAACAACTCGAAAAACCTTCGAGATTCTAAATTAGGCTCTTCACCCCTATCACCCTCATACCCACCCGACTGCATATTATTCTCTCTATACGCATCATTAACCATCGCAACCGTACTTACCCCAACATCTACTTCCGTTGTACGTTCCCCTACGACATCAGGAAAATAAGGTTGATTGCTACTAGTACTACCATATTCATAATTCCTTTCTCCATGTAAATACCAAACCTTATATCCCGGTCTAAAACCATATCTATATAAGTGATTCCAAACATTATGAACGGCAACACTAATTCTATTACAGCAATTAGAACAAGGACATTTAATATCCTGACCTTTTTTTGCTGCGTCTACATTACTGGGTAAATTCATGAACTCCCATAATCCTTGAGCGTACTCGTCCCTTAATAAGTCCGAGCCCTCTTCCGTCATTGGCTCGTCCATCCATGCCCGAAAATATGAACTCATCTTTATATTTTTTTTGTTTGTCGAAATTTTTATCTGATGGAATTGAATGAACCGTTCTGCAAACTTATGTATAATAGATTTCCGTCAAGCCATCGTCGGACTTCCGTCAATATGTCCGACATATGACCCCGCCACATCCCATCGGCCACCGCAGACGATATCTCAACCACTCAAACTTTGCCGACATCGTAAACCGTCGGAATACCGTCCTAGTTTCCGACATATATAAGCCGTCGGAAATAAGTCCGATGACTCAGACGTCGCCGACATCGGAAATTTTTACTTCTGTCCGATTTCCGTCGATGTGGCGTCGCTATTTTGCGACAGAAAAAAACTCCGTCTCTATTCCGTCGGTTTTTCCCGACGGCTTTTTTGTCCGTCGGGAAAAACCGACGGAATAGAGACGGATTTGGTTTTCCTCGAGAACCCGCGGGATTCCGTAGGAGTTACCTGACGGAATTCCGACGGAAAAAAAATGTCCGTCGGAAATCTGCCTGTTTTCTTGTAGTGACAATAGTGACAATTTTTTTTTTGTTAGCAACTTAGCATACTCATTAGGGCACTTTCGTAAACCTCAAAGTCACAAATGGTCTTTGGTTAGAAATTTCGTCGAAGAAATATGGAAAGAAAGCAACGACAACGTTTCAACTGTTTCTAGTGATAGGTCACCGACTAACCGTCATTCAGTTTTGTCCAACGGTACTGTGACTAATGTTCACTCCATGCGCCAATGTTCGCGAGTGAGAACATCACAAATCACGTCATTCTTGTCTCTGCCCTCGACTCCTGAACGACGTGAGATGCGACACGTGCAGCCACTGTATATTCACGCGCTAGAGTTTGCGGGTATGGATAATGCAATCTTAAACCGGTAGTTCCTCGAGAGTCAAAAATACGGTTTAAGAAGAATAGAATCTATATGAAGATCCGTTATTTGTGCACCGGCCAGAACTAAAAAGATACGACACGTGTTGTGTTGAAAGTACGTGAAAATTGGGTACAAGATCCATCTCGTTTCTTCTTTTAATTTTTCAGTCAGAGAGATAATGTGAATAAGTTACGGAATGGATAAATCGGTTTGTAAGGAGACAAATATAATAAATGCTGATAAATACTTCTCTTTGACTGCTTCTATTAAAAACAAAAAACAAAAACAAAAAAGTCATTGAATAATTACCAACTAAATATTAAAATCGTGTGTTTGGTAAGTCAATACGCGTACGAGGTATTTAATCATTTGTACATTTATTTTTGCTGTAAAGTAAACATTTTATTATTGAAACTCGGTTGATTTATATGTGTAAGCGATCGTTCTAGGTCTTGCAACAATGTTTCATTACGAGAACAATGGTTTGTTGATCTAAGTACAGTCTATAAGCAGGGCCGACCCAAAGTATAGACTAAGAAAATTATAGGCCCATTAATTAAGGAAAGGTTAATAAGATAAGAGAGTTGGTTAAAGAGTAGAGAATATTTTGAATCTTTGACCTCTTCTAAAATATTCGTGTTTGAAACCAATTAATTTTAGTTACATATGTATATCAGCCCAAGCTTGACTTGCTAGTTTGGCCTTGGGTCTAACTCGTGTGGCCACAATCGTTGTAAGGTGATTTCTATCATTCTATGTTAATTAAACAATACCATTTCCTAAACCAAGTTTTATCAGTGAATTTTGGCAAACCTTGTATATAGAGCATAATTTGAACATACTAGTTCTACTAAACTAAGCGATTCACTATTATTGCATTTTTTTTGAAATCTGACTCACTTAACCTATGTTTATTGCATTTTTAATACTTTTAATAATGATTTTGAGTATTCGCTCCATCTTATGTAGCTAACCGAAGTCCCTAAGGGAACAGATGCTTCAAATTGGGTACATAAGAGAAGAAACTTTGATTCAACTAGAGAGTTCGGGTTTAGAGGCATTTAAGTGAACTAAAGAGATATTCATTTGACATAGTGGGGTTAGTCGACGTTTAAACGATAATGCTATATTGAGGTTCGGGTGCGAGTGATTCAGTCTTTAGAATATTGTGATGAGATATTATTCTGGATGAAGCTGAGGTTGATTTCAGGTAATAGTTCCACACTGACTTGAGTCTATTGGTTTTTAGTTCACTTGTATATGCCGAGCATACCAAAACCTCGATAAAGCGAAACAATTTAGGTGAACATTTGTACTTTATAGGGTTTTGGGTTTTTCATGAATTCAAATGTGGTTGTTTTTCTTTAGGGAGATAAATCGAGAGACTATTCATAGTACAATGCTAAATTGGTTAAGAAAAGTTCTGTCATTAGCTAATTTTGGTTAATTCCCAAAAAACTAGTCATCTCTCTTCTCCAGACGAAACAGAACAAACTTTCGAAAAAAAACTAAAGCAAACCCTCCAAAAAGGAAACAAAATCTTCATCATGATCATTATTTCTTGAACCCCAAAAGATTTTCTAGATAGAAACCTATTATTTTTGTGCATACAATTGCATAACTTGGTGAATTTTTTTTAAAGCAAAAAAAACAAAATGAATGATTTATTCTCTAGCTCGTTCAAGAAGTACACGGACCTGAAGCAACAGGCCCAAATGGACGATATCGAAGCAGGTAAAGAGACAATGAACCTTGATAAATTCTTTGAGGATGTCGAAAATGTCAAAGACGACATGAAAGGCGTAGAAACTCTTTACAAAAGGCTTCAAGACTCGAACGAGGAATGTAAAACGGTCCACAATGCCAAGAAGGTGAAAGAACTCCGAGGTAAAATGGATGGAGATGTTGCTCAGGTTCTCAAGAGAGTCAAAATGATCAAACAAAAGCTCGAGGCACTTGAAAAGGCTAATGCTAATAGCCGTAATGTCCCTGGCTGTGGATCTGGCTCTTCCACTGATAGGACCAGGAGCTCTGTTGTTAGCGGACTCGGGAAGAAGTTGAAGGATTTAATGGATAGTTTTCAAGGCCTCCGTGCGCGGATGAACGCTGAGTATAAAGAAACTGTAGAACGAAGGTAGATCTCTCTCCCTCATTCGTGTAGGTCATGTTATTACTATGTTTAGGGGTGTCAAAATGGGTAACCCAACCCAACCCTACCCAAAATCGCATGGGTTCAAGATTTTCATGGGCGGGTTTAACCCAATCCATTTATTATATGGGTAGAATTTTCATACTCAAACCCATTTATATGAAACTCGTTGGCTTAATGGGTTAAATGGGTATCTATATATATATATCGAATCACACAATAAACTTATAAAAACCCAACACATAATTCATAAATTATTATAAATCCAACAAAAGTTTTTAAGTTAAACAAGAAAGAAACTAATTATGTGTAACTTAAAATAAAATAGTAAAACCAATAAAATAGAAAAATCATAAAACCAATGTATCTTAAAATAAACTAGTAAAATTATAAACCAATAAAACAAAAAAACCATAAAACCAATAAAACTATGTTTAAAAAATACTTCAATCTTTCTTCGGTTCTTCTCTTTCCTTAGATCCATCTGGTTCATTGTTCTCATCATCACTTTCAATGTCTACAAATAATAAGAAAAGTATATTTAGCAACTAGTATTAATATAGTATTCACCAAAAAAACAAACTAGTATTAATATAGTAAATATAAATGATAAAATTACCTTTTTCATCACTTGAAAACCCAAATAACCATGATCTCGTATAAAGTAGAGCCTGGACATGTTTCGGAAGAAGTCGACTTGATATTTGTTTAGACCACGAGAAACAATACTGAAAGATGATTCTGAAGGTACAATAGTTATATGAATGCTTAGCACATCATATGCCATATAAGCTAAAGCACCAAAACGATATCTGTTATCTTTCCAATACTGCAAAACATACTTGTCATTTTTTTTACCTAAGAAAACTAGAAAACCCTAGTCATTTTTTTGTTAAACATTAATCTATTAAAAGAATATATATATATATATATATATATATATATTATTTTATATTTTGTGCTTAACCTGTGGGTAACCCATAACCCTAATGGGTTTACCCATTAAACCCGTGAACCCAATAGGATAACCCAACGAAACTCATTTATTTATATGGGTAAAAAAATATAACCCTTACCCACTAAAACTGTGGGTGGGTTCGGGTAACCCATGGGTAATAACCCATTTTGACATCCCTAACTATGTTTTTGCCTTGGAATTCAAGTCAAAATGTTTTGACATTATAACTGTTGTAGGTATTTCACCATAACCGGAGAAAAGGCAGACGAGCAGACGATTGAGAACTTGATTGACAGCGGAGAAAGCGAGAATTTTCTCCAGAAAGCAATACAAGAACAAGGGAGAGGCCAAATAATGGACACAATATCAGAGATTCAAGAGAGACACGACGCGGTAAAAGAGATAGAGAAGAATCTTATAGAGCTTCACCAAGTGTTCTTAGACATGGCAGCTCTGGTGGAAGCACAAGGCCAACAACTAAATGACATAGAAAGTCACGTGTCGAAGGCGAGCTCCTTCGTAAGAAGAGGTACAGATCAACTCCAAGATGCGAGAGAGTACCAAAAGAGCTCAAGGAAATGGACGTTTTACGCCATCATTCTCTTCCTCATTGTCTTCGCTTTACTTCTCATACCTGCCTTACCTCATATCATGCTCATGTTGAAGTGATTTTTTTTTGGGATTAGAATCTTGGTTATAAGGATTTGTGGCCATCTTAATTTCAATGGTAATTTTAGACATTTTAGTACATTTTGAGAGCATTTATGTACTCTAAATTCCTCATAAGAAGTGTATTATATATGAATCAGAATTCAATGAATTTTTATAAACACTAGGTAAATACCCACGCTACGCGTGGGTTTGTTGCTTTTTTATTTTTTGAATTCTATCTCATTCCTGTTATTTGATCATATGTTTATGAACTATGGGAGAAGCAAACTTATTGGATTTGTGAGGGACAACGTTTTCATTCTTCTTTAGAACTTCTCCCAAAAAGGACTTATGATTTTGCTAGAATTTGAATGGTAATGGATTAATGTTAAGGACTAACTTTTTATTTTTATTTTTGTTGAAGTGTGACTAAACTTTTTATCGAAAGTCAAGAGCAACAAGCGCCAAAAGCTCGTTATGATCATACATTTTTAGAGGATAGAAGAAATTCCACAGTTTTCACAAATCAATATGCATAGAAGAGGAGTGATTTAATATCGTGGCATAGGTTTAAGAGCACATTTACTTAAAAAACGTGGTAAAAATAGTAGGCATTATACATAGTTGCAGCAACAATAAGCATAGTTTTAGGAAGACGCTTAGTTTTAAAAGCGAAAGATCTTAGTAGAATTGAATTCCTCTAATTATAGTTCACTCTAATAATAAAAGATTTAGTAAATTTGGTTATCCTATATTTCAACGTTTATAAATATTTAATCACGTTAAGTTGTATCGCAAATATTATACAAAAAACTAAAATATAAAACAAGTCTTAACAATTAAACAATGAAGTTAATCTAAAACTATGTTACGGAAACGGATAGACTAAGAGTATATATAGTTCATAGACTTCTGATTCATAATACACTTCTTCTTTTAAGTAGAACCATATAGGATCCACGAGGAGCTTTATTCCTTGTTCCGTGTCGCCGCCTCATGTATTCTCTGAAAACATAAATCTATGTTTATCCAAATTGACGACGATGAAAACACGACTAGAGCTGGAAAGATATTTGAATATGTCTATGTTTGTACTTAGTTTGAAATACTGAAAGACATTTAACTATTGAATGATTAATAAGTTTCTCATCTATTTCACATTTTCAATATTAAGTTGCATATTTTACCACCCAACTAATCTAGTCGAAATAGTATGCTGATTTTACCATCCGACTGATCTCCATGACATAGAAAGTTGCATATGTTTCCTCTAAATTTTATTTGGTATTTGTTTTATTACACGTTGATATTAGGAAGTTAGGATCAGATTAATTTCTTCATTAATTGATAACTGAACAATACATTATCCTTATATACACTTCACCTATACACACATATACGGTATTATATACATGTATACACACTCTCTATACAAGTAAACCTTCTATTATATACAGAGACTTCATACAAGATAATAGTCCCCCTCAAGATGGCAGTAGAATGTTAATGAGACCCATCTTGGACATAAACTTGTTGAACAAAGTAGGATAGAGAGGCTTGGTGAAAGCATCTGCAAGGTTATTCTCAGAACGAACATGAAGGGTCTTGAGAATATCAGGCACAATCTTCTCCCTCACTGCATGACAATCCCGTTCTATATGTTTGGTGCGCTCATGAAAGACCGCATTCTTGGCAATGTGTAGAGTTGCGGTACTGTCACAATAAAGCACATGAGTTGAAGAAGAGGGAGATTTGAGGTCATTAAGCAACTCAGCAATCCAGACAATCTCATCAGAAGTATAAGAAAGAGCCCTATACCCTGCTTCAGCGGATGATTTGGCAACCACTTTTTGTTTCTTGGTTTTCCATGAGATAAGAGACTGACCAAGAAAGATGCAAAATCCAGAAACTGAACCTCTGGTATCTGGACAATTGGACCAATCTGAATCACAAAAAGTCGAGAGTTGATAGTCATCATCTGCAGGATAAAAGAGACCTTGACCAATGGTCCCTTTGAGGTAGTGTAAAACTTTGTGAGCAGCTTGGAGATGAGGCTGCCTAGGAGTGGCCGAATATTGACAGTCTGTTAACTGCAAAAGTAATATCTGGCCTGGTGATTGTGAGATACATCAACTTGCCAATTAAGCGCCTTTACTATTCTGGACACTCAAGAATATCACCAGTGTCACCTGAGAGCTTAATACTAGGATCCATGGGAACTGATGATGGCTTGCAGCCAAGGAGACCATAATCAGTAAGAAGTTCCAAGACATATTTGTGTTGACAAACAGAAATACCAGCGGCAAAATGAGCAATCTCTAACCCCAAAAAATATTTCAATTGACCCAAATCATGAAGCTTGAAATACACTTGAAGTTGAGAGATGAAGGTCGTGATAGCATCATTGTTGTCACTAGCAATGAGAATGTCATCGACATAGACCAGAAGAACAATGAAAGCATTAGGTAGGATACTCAAGAAGAGAGAATGATCACCATTGATCAAAGTGAATCCAAGAGCTTGTAAGGCTGAGGAAAATTTTAGAAACCACTGACGAGATGCCTGTTTAAGCCCATATATAGATTTCTTGAGCTTGAGAACTGCATTAGGAGGCAAAGAGTCCCCCTTTCTGTCAGCGTATCCAGGAGGCAATTCCATGTAGATTTCCTCAGACAAATCACCATTAAGAAAAGCATTTGAGATATCCAGTTGGTGGAGAAACCATTTCTATTTAGCTGATAAGGCAAGAAGGAGTTTGACAGTGACCATCTTGGCAACAGGAGAGAATGTGTCGACATAATCAATGCCTTCTTGTTGAGTATACACTTTGGCAACAAGACGAGCCTTGTGCCATTCCAAACTCCCATCAGAATGCAACTTGAGTTTAAAAATCCATTTACAACCAATAGTTTCTTTCCCTTCAGGTAATAGACAAATGTCCCACGTATCAAGGCCTTCCAAAGAACTAAACTCCATATCCACAGCATCACACCACACTTTAGATTTCTTTGCCTCATGAAATGTTAATGGTTCAGAACAAAGAAGAACAGAGTTGATGAAGGCAAGATGCAGATTTGACAGCTTATTATAAGAAATAAAAGCTGAGATAGGATAAAGAGAAAAGGAATGTGTTTGATAATCCTGCAAGTAAGAAGGTGGTTTACGATTTCTAGTAGATGAAATTTCCAAAGGCAAACTTTCATCAGAAGATGAGGGCCTGTTAAGAGGCAATGACTCATCAGAAGATGTAGTTACTGAAGGTAAACTAACATCAGGAATTGCAGGATCAGGAAAGAAAGCTTTTGCTGTGTCAGAAAGAGAAGAAGCAGCAAAAGGAAAGATTGATTCATGAAAAAGAACATGCCTGGAAATGAAGATGCTATTAGTTTCAATGTCTAACAGCTTATAGCCTTTATGAGTAGGAACGAAATAAGGACCCCAAACATCAATATGCAAAAGCTCAAAAGGAGCAGAACTAACATTTAAAGAATGAGGAAAAGACAAATGTTTTTGTTTAGCCAAAGGACAAATAGTACAATGACTAGGGGTTTTGGTTTTATGTTCTTTATATTGTAAAATATCAGAAAGTAATTCTATCCGTTGATAAGCAGGATGACCTAGCCTAGAGTGCCAAGTCTCAATTCCAACTATACTAGAACAAACTAGTTGATTACCTGAATAAGTAGAAGCAGGAATTAAATTGCCAGACTCCAAGGCATATAGATTTGATATACTTCTACCCTTGCCAATCATCAATGCCTGGGTAAGATCCTGGATAAAGCAAGAAGTAGATGTGAAACAGACCATGGAATCTAAGTCACTAGTCAAACAACTAACACTCAACAAATTAAATCGAAATGAAGGAACAAACAACACGTTTTTCAACTCTATTTTATCACTAAGTGTAATTGAACCTATACCAACAATGCTCTCTGAAACTCCAGAGGGTAAAGTGACAAAGGTATTGGTCAATGGTAGAAGGGTAGTGAAAAGGGATTTAGAGTGGGAAACATGGTGAGTTGCGCCAGAGTCAATTATCCAAGAATCAGGTGAAATTATAGCATCTCCAGAAAAGAACACAGAAGGCATGTGAAGAATGGTGAAAGTATAAAGAGGAAGGAACGTACCAGACGCTTTAGAAGCGGATGGTACAGCTAAAGGAGAGGCAGAGAGACCTTTTGATGGAGATGATGTAATGCTTTGAGTATGGAGTTGAGTGCTAAAGTAAGCAATGACTTGCTGGAGCTGATCTGGTGTGAGATTAGATGGTGGAGAAGCTTGAGAAACATCTCCTGAAGATGGCTGAGGCTGAGAAGATGCAGGTGATTCAGTGTTAACAACCATGTTAGCAGAAACAGATGTCTAAGGGAAAGTTCTCTTTGAAGGAGGAAATTTCCCTTTAGGCTTCAAACCAGGAGGATAACCATGTTTCTTGTAACATCTGTCAACCACATGACCAAGACCACCACAATAAGAGCAAATAGGCCTGGATCGTTGACCACAAGAACCAGAAGAAGCTTGAAAAGCTGAAGGTTCAGAAAGAGATGGGAGTGTTTTCTTCATAAGGATTTGACCACGAATGTGATCATAACTATCATTGAGTCCCATCAAGAAGTCTATAGTGCGATTAACTTCTCTTTCTGCTAACAAATCCTCCATAGAAGTAGCAATGCCCTGAAGACTAGAAAGCTCTTCCCAATAAGATTGAGTCTGAGTATGATAGGTAGAAAGATCCATAGTCCCTTGCCTAAGAGTATGAAGCTGATGACGAAGCTTTTATAGTCTTGGGAGGTTAGACTTGTGAAAACGAGTGTACAAGTCCTTCCAAATTTCAGCTGCAGACTTGAAATAGAGTATACTCGTGTAGATTTTCTTGGAAACACTATTAAGCAACCAAGATTTGACCATACTGTTACATCTATTCCATATCTTACAAGAAGGATCATCATCAGGAGGCTTAGGGAGGGATCCATCAATAAATCCTAGTTTATTCTTAGCCTCAAGACTAGTAGTCATAGCGACATTCCAAATTCCATAGTTATTGCCATCTAGAGGTTCAGAAGCTAGCACTAAACCAGGATGATCTGAATTGAGCAAATAATACGGACTATGGTGCTTATCAGGAGAATCAGATACCTCAAAAGGTCGAGAAACGGATCAAGAAGCTTGAGATCGATGAATCGTAGTTGGATTCGAAGAATCCTGAACATCAGCAAGAGGAGTGAATCGCTGAGAACCGCTACGACGAATCGGAGAAGTAGCTTCAGGTGAATCCGGAGTGATATCACGGTGACGCGATTTGCAATTTCGTTTTCCTCCCATGGTTGATCGGAGATGTTCGATTGGTGAAAATAGATCAAATCGAAACACAAACAACCAGAATCTGAGACGAATGAAGAGAAAACAGAGAACGAAACGGAATCGGAGAGTATCTCGTCGAGAAAACTCGATGAATCGGAAAAATGTTCCGATTAACCGGTGAAGAACGATGAAGCGACGAAGAATCCGAAGAAACTAGGTCAAATCTCGACGAAATCAATGGTGGATCGAAGGAATGAAGAAAAGAGGATGGAGAAGATGAACAACGCTCTGATACCATATTAGGAAGTTAGGATCAGATTAATTTCTTCATTAATTGATAACTGAACAATACATTATCCTTATATACACTCTCACCTATACACACATATACGGTATTATATACATGTATACACACTCTCTATACAAGTAAACCTTCTATTATATACAGAGACTTCATACAAGATAATAGTTGAACATATTATTTCGAAATATGACGTATTTTATTAATATAACATACTGTTTATATAAGGTTTACATATAACTGAATCACTCGTAAATGAATATTCTTTCATTACGTTTTGCCATTCTCTTTTGTTTTTGCAATTTTTACTAATGATTCTGTCATCTAACCTAAATCATCCATATTATTAGAGTAAAATTAAGCCACTGGATAAATTAGAATTTTTTTAAATGAACAAAGTTCATCTATAATATAACCATTGTTTTCTATCATTTTCTTTAAACAAGTTTTTAGTTTATTTGATTAAGTTTGGGGGGAAAAGAAAAAAACGAATGGATGTGAAAAAATGGAAATTAATACAAAATGAATAACTTGAATCTTGAAAAGAAAAAAAAAAATTTTGAACCTTTTACCAGCCTGTAAAATCTGTTCATAGGATTGCGGATATATAATATTAATTAAATTATAAATGTAAACACATAAAAATCTTAATTTGTTTTGACATGTTTTTGAGTTTTAGAAGTTATAACAACAACGCGATGTGTTGCTCTACAATGTGGTTAACTCCAAATTATAATTAATAGGAATCTTTTATTTAACAAAATTGCACACAATTTCCATAGAAAATAATTAAGTTTACTGGAAAAATAGGAAAGATAGATAATATATCTGGACACAAAACTTAATATATTGGTAACTTATTTTAGTTTTTGCCAACTAATACACAACTCGCTTAAATATAAATTTTTAGAAATTTATTTTTTCCGGTTTTCAAATTTATTTTCATTACTCTCCAAATAAATAAAATGAACCAGGTGTCGAGTTTCTTTACAAATATATATTTCCCTACTAAAAGAATTAGTTAAACATTAGTAAGTGTGCTGTCTAGAATTTCTACGAAAGGTATAAAATATTGACAAAAAGGAAATGAACAAAGGAAAATAACCTATGTATGGATAAAAGACTAAATTCATTTGTCTTAGTAATATTATATTTAGTGACTCCACATGTTATAAAACAATTGACTCCATAGAAAATCAAAAAACAATATAAAATCAATATATAAACCCTCATTTACTTCGACCAAAAAAAAAAAAAAAAAAAAAAACCTCATTTACCAAAAAACAAAGTACAAATCATTCTTGTGAAGAGTTCTGCAACTTCAAAGAGACAAACAAAAATGTCAGAGTCTCCTCATAAGAAGATGAAACTCGATAAAGATCTGAAACTCGATCTGCCTGAAGATATGATTGATCATTTAATATCAACATTTCTTCCCATTAAGTCATTTTTACGAAGTCGTACTCTGTCCAAAGTATTCAGGAACACGGGGATTCGATGCAGGGACCTCGATTTCAGCGGAATACACTCCAAGAGGCGCAGTCAATCGAAAGTTGTACACACCATCGAAAGCGTTTTCAATCAGCACATAGGATCGGAGATCAACCGGTTTGTCCTGAGCCTCAGTCACATTGGCGTGGAGGACAAGGTACTTTCATGGGTCAATACGTGTGTTGGTAAAAACATCCAAGACCTTGAGTTAGATTTCTCAAAATCTAAGAGAGTTCTAGATATACCAGTCGATTTCTCAGCTATCGAGACGCTCACCACCTTGAAGTTAAAATGGTGCAAGTTCGCTATACCTAATAATTCTCCAAAGGGATTAAAGCTCTTGAGGTCACTTTCTTTAACGGGGACCAATGTAACAAAAGATATGATAACTGCAGTATTCAACAACTGCATATACCTTGAGTCTCTCGAACTAATCGAATGCCGAATGAACGAGAGACTGATTATCAATGCTGGGAATCACAAGCATTTCAAATCTCTGGTCTTGTATTTAATGCCGAAGGTCTTGCTTATCATTTTGGACGCACCTACACTTGAGTGCTACAAATATGATGGACATATCAGGAGGGTCGACTTTTCAAGAGTAAATGCACTCAAAGAGCTAAAGCTGCATTACTATAATCGAAGATACAATTGGCGTAACTCATCTAAAATGGTGCTTGATTACATGGGAGTCTATACTGGAGTTCATGTCCTCTCAATAACAAACGTCTTTCTTGAGGTAATTTCTTCTTTAAAATGTATTTATTGGAAGTTGGAGTTTATTAAATTAATAAATTTTGTAGATTTATTTTTCAACGAGTTGATGGTAGCATTTTGGGATATATATTTGGAGTTGATGGTAGCATTTTGAGACATATATTTGGAGTTGATGGTATCATTTAGAGGCAATATGCACGAGTTGAGATCTTAGAAAATGTTGATTTTAGAGCATACAACTTCCACATGACTTTGCTTTCCATTGTTCGAATGAGTTGCTGTTTAGTATATCTTTGTTTTTGTTTTGATGTTATTTTTTATAGACTAAAGAGAACATGATGTTAGGATGGTTGTCAATATTTTTCAAGAAGAAGGTATCTTCCTCTTTAAGAGTTTCATCTTTTTATTAAAACTAATAATGTTTTACGGATTGGAAATCAAATATGTAGGAACACAGTTTACAAAGAAAACTTACGTTTACATAGCTTTCATCAAAACTTGTTGGATTTTAGGGTATCATTTGCACAAATTACTCTTTAGATGATTATCACATATAGTGTATATATGCAACTTTGACATGGAAGCATGGTTTCTCTTTTTTAAGTTGTAAAATCTTTCATTTAAGTCAAAAACGCATTTATTGTAAAAACAGTTTTTGTTTGTTTAAATAAATGTCACATTTAATTCAATATATATATAGATTTGACATGTTTTGTTAACTATTTTCTTCCTTCACTTTTGTTCATAACTTTTCACACTTGGTTTATGATGAGTTTTGATGTTTCCTCTTGCGTATATATATAGGCTCTCACGTATAAGTACGACAAAAGCCGAGGATATATAAAACAGTTTTACGAGTTTCAGAACTTAAAAGAGTTTCAGATTTCTCTTAGAGCTCCAACAATTTGCAATCTTTTTGACATTGCTGAATTCCTTATACAATGCCCCAAACTCGAAAAGGTTCTGATCGATGTAAGTAATTCTCTCTCTCTCTCTCTCTAGCCTAATAATACTTTGTTCGACCAGGGATATTTCACTAGAACTTTGGTTTGTGATGTGCAGATAAATGATTTTACATTTGAAACTACTATGTACTGGAAGCTTCATCAGAAGGGTTTTATTCAGAATAACTGCGAAAGTTATGCAGATAAATTAAAGTCTATCAAAATAGTCGAGATCCTTGGCTACAAAAACCACTTCCATGAGATTGATATAGTGGAGTTCTTTGCTGTGCATGCACGATCTTTAGATGATTTGATTTTAAAGTCTCCTAGAAACCCAAACGCCAAACGGTTTCCAACCGATGAGAGAAGGCTCAGGCACATAACAAGCCTATCTCCAAAGAAAGGTCTCATTAAGTTTTCCGAAGGTTATTAAGTTCAGGTGCCCAAACTTGACAGGCTTTACTAGCTCATTCGATGCATTTCGATCATTCTCATTTTATGTTGTTTTTAATGGTGTTTTTCCAGATTTGAACTATTTTGTTCTTGTGCTTTGGATATGTCCTTTATTTGAACTCTATTTGTTTTTGGTTTTTAGACTATTATCATTATGTCAATGTATTCTCATCCTTATAACTTAAGATCATGGATATTGGGGGTTATCTGTTTTGCTCTTGAGAAGATTAAATTAATGTATGTGAAAAATATTAAAACCAAAAACAGGGTTTAGGGGGTATAGTTTTGGATTACACGAACTGAATTGAAGAAAAGATAGATAATAGAAAGTTGTATGTCACTAAAGGGCTTGTTTATCTAACCAACCTCTACATGACAGTTAGATGTATTTTATTGTACACATATAGGTGTTATCATAAACTACTATTCCATCCAAAATATGAGGTCTAGCTCCATGTATAACCAAGATTTGGGGGTTTACCATGAAATAGTCTATATATAATCATTATTCGTAGAAGAATCCATTGAATTTGTTTTGTTGTTCTCCGAAGAGAATAACAAAAATGTATGATCCTCTCATAAGCAGATGAAAATTTTCATATATGAAATTCAGTGAAAATTTGCATGAAGATCTGGTTGACAACATCATGTTTCTCCACATCCAAACTGTTTTTAAAATCAAGTTAACAAAATTGAAATCACAAAAGTGAAAACTATCATTATGTGCTATAAATACATTTTGAGAGCATTTTAGTACATTTTGAGAGCATTTATGTATTCTTAATTCCTTATAAGAAGTGTATTACGAATCAGAAGTCTATGAATCTTTATAAACATTATTAAAAATTTCACCAATGTAACTCGAATTTTCTGAGAGACCATATTGGTTTCCTAGGACCTCGTGATTTTTCTTTGAAGCATATAAAGAAAATTTCTTCATTCGCGTTGCCACAACACAAACCTAAACCTGAATATAGACAAGTTCGTTTACTCATTTGACATTTCCATTCAAATGGTTTATTCCAATTAGGTTCATTCAATTGACTTTTACAATTTTGTCTAAATTTTTAAAACTCATCCAAGTGGTTCATTTGAATGGTGTTCAATTTTTACATTAAACGAACATCAATTCTCATCTAAACAAACGAACGACCTATATTTTTCATGTACTGTCGCATAAGTTACCTGCTCAGATTTTGTTTGCCTTCAACCATATTATGATCTCATTAATCACATATTGTAATATGATTACAGACTTTAATCTTTTGTTTTAAGTAGAACCTATAGGATCCACGAGGAGCTTTATTCCTTGTTCCGTGTCGCCGCCTCATGTATTCTCTAAAAACAAAAATCTATGTTTATCCAAATTGACAACGATGAAAACACGACTAGAGCTGAAAATGTATTTGATAATGTCTATGTTTGTAATGCCACGAGAGTTACTTCAGTTTTGTTGTGATGAGAATGATTGTTTGAACCTTGTCCGTGATTTCACAGAGACTGAGATTCGTGCAGTCTTATTTGCAATGCCACGAGATAAAACCCCAGGGCCTGATGGCTATACAATGGAGTTTTTAAAGGCGACTTGGTCAATAGTTGGACAAGATTTTGTGGTTGCTGTTCAATCTTTTTTTCAAAAAGGATTCATACCTAAGGGAGTTAACACAACAATCTTAGCACTAATACCAAAAAAGAAGGACGTAAAGGAGATGAAAGATTACCGCCCCATTTCTTGCTGCAATGTCATCTATAAGGTTATATCGAAGCTCATTGCCAACAGACTCAAGCTTATTCTTCCAAAGTTTGTCTCCTCAAACCAATCAACTTTTGTAAAAGATCGCCTTCTCATGGAAAATGTTCTTTTGGCATCCGAACTAGTGAAAGACTATCACAAGGACTCAGTATCATCTCGTAGTGCAATGAAGATTGATATATCTAAAGCTTTTGACTCAGTTCAGTGGCCATTCCTTCTCACTACCCTCACTGCTCTTAATTTTCCGCCTAAATTTATCAAATGGGTTGAGTTATGTGTCACGACAGCCTCATTTTCAGTGCAAGTAAATGGTGAACTTGCAGGACTATTTAGAAGTGAAAGGGGTCTCAGACAAGGTTGTTCTCTATCTCCTTACTTGTTTGTTATATGTATGAACGTTCTCTCCAAAATGATTGATAAGGCTGCATTAGAGAGACGGATTGGGTATCATCCACGCTGTCACAGTCTTAAGCTCACTCATCTATGTTTTGCGGATGACCTACTAGTCTTTACAGATGGGGAAAAACGATCAATTGAGGGTATACTTGAGGTTTTTAACCACTTTGCTGAGTTTTCAGGACTACAAATAAGCCTTGAGAAATCAACTATATACATGGCAGGGGTTGTAGACTCTGACAAAGAGGCGATTCTGCATACTTTCCCTTTTGCATCGGGAGCTCTTCCTGTTAGATACCTTGGACTACCGTTGCTCACAAAGCGGATGACGGTTAGTGATTATACTCCACTTATAGAGAAGATTCGAAACAGGATAGGCAATTGGACAGCAAAGTACCTCTCTTTTGCTGGTCGCTTGCAACTCATCAGTTCTGTTATTCAAAGTCTCACAAATTTTTGGATATCAGCATTTAGACTACCGAATGAATGCATCAAAGAAATTGACAGAATTTGCTCCGCTTTTCTGTGGTCTGGCCCGGATTTAAACACCAAAAAAGCTAAAGTTGCGTGGACTGAGGTATGTAAACCTAAAGAGGAGGGTGGTTTAGGTTTACGATCTTTAAAAGAAGCAAATAAGGTCAGTTGCTTAAAACTCATATGGAGACTCCTTTCGTCAAACTCTCTTTGGGTAAGGTGGATTCAGCTATATCTACTAAGGAAAGGATCATTCTGGTCGATCCGAGAGACTACTTCGATGGGGTCTTGGATGTGGAGGAAATTACTTAAGTATCGAGAGTTGGCCAAAAATTTTGTGAAGACGGAAATAAAAAGTGGCACCAACACTTTCTTTTGGTATGATATTTGGTCTCCCTTGGGGCAGCTAATTGATGTTGCAAGTCCTCGAGGATGCATTGATATGGGCATCCGACTTCACTATTCAGTGGCTGAGGTGGTGCTGCACCATAGAAGAAGAAGGCATCGGACTGCTCCTTTTAATCAAATAGAAGATGCAATAGATGAGCTTCGCAGTCGGGGGTTGGTGGCTGGACACGATATAGTGTTATGGAAAGGCAAAGGAGATACCTACAAGAAGGTTTTTAGTACACGGGAAACTTGGAATGCTACTCGTTTGGTTCAGCAACGAAAAGACTGGTACAAAGGTATTTGGTTTCCTTATGCCACACCTAAGTACTTTTTTTTGGCTTGGCTTGCCATTTTAAATAGACTTGCAACTGGTGATAGAATGATAAATTGGAATATTGGTGCTACTTCTTCTTGCATCTTCTCTCAAGATCCGGTGGAAAGTCGAAATCACTTGTTCTTTGCTTGTAGTTTCTCCACAGAGATTTGGTCAAGTTTGCTTCGTAAACTGCTAAATCGGCGCTACTCTACAAGTTGGGACAACATAGTTAAGCTTCTGATTGATAACTCCTTACCAAAGCACTACTTGTTTTTAGTAAGATACTCGTTTCAGCTCTTCATTCACTCGATATGGAGGGAAAGAAATGCTAGACATCATGGGGAAAATCCAAGGACCTCAAATAGATTGGCTCAGCTTTTGGATGAACAAATACGACATAGGATCTCCTCTATTGATGCTATGGGAGATCGGAGATACGAAGGGTGTATGCAAGTTTGGATTGCATCAAGATGAACGAAAATTTTCAATGTCAAAATTAGTTTTAGTCTATTTACTTTCGGAATCGTAAACGAAAACGATGCATTTATGTAACAAAGTCTTTTTGAAATAAATTTTACATTTTATTCAAAAAAAAAAATAATAATAATAAAAAAAATATGTCTATGTTTGTAATACTGAAAGACATTTATCCAATGCATGATTAATAGTTTTCTCATCTGTTTCACATTTTCAATATTAAGTTGCATACCTTACCACCCGACTAATCTTGCCGAAATAGTAAGTTGATTTTACCATCCAACTAATCTACCCAAGATACCATCCGACTAATCTTCATGACATAGAAAGTTGCATATTTTTCCTCTAAAATTTCTTGGTATTTGTTTTTATTACACTTTTAACATATTATTTCGAAATATGACATATTTTATTAATATAACACATTGTTTATATAAGATTTATGGCATTGTTTGAATCACTCATAAATGAATATTCTTTCATTACGTACGTTTTCCCATTCTCTTTTGTTTTTGCAATTTTCACTTATGATTCTGTCATCTAACCTAAATCATCCATATTGTTAGGTAAAATAACGCCACTGGATTAATTAGACTTCTTTTAAATGAACAAATTTTTTATATAATACTAGAAATGGTTCGCGCTTCGCGCGAGTATTTGTTCAACAATTTTATTATATTGAAAGACAAATAGTTTAATTCAATTATTTTTATAAATAGAAAATAGACACTACAAGAAAACAGGTCATTTGCCACTCCCAGAAGCGTCACAAATTCGTCACTAATGACCCATTTGCGACTACTTTGTGACGCCAACTCGGCGTCGCAAATTTCTGGCGTCGCAAATCCATCGCAAAATTAGCGACGCTTGTGTGACAACATTATTTCAGTCGCTAATTTGTGACTAATATGAGGCTTCTCGAAGGCGTGGCAAATAAGCGACTAAATTGTGACACCATATATTAGTCGTAATTTTGTGACGAATCAGTGTCGGTTCATGTAGTCGTTAGTTAGCGACGAATACTCTAGTCGTTAATTTGTGACTGATAAGCGACGCCTTTGTAATAGGTTTCATTCATCTGTAGTCACAAAGTAGTCGTAAATTTGCCTCTGATTTGCGACGCTTGTTTTTGAAATGTTTGTTTTATTAGTCACTTATCAGTCTCATTTCAGTGTCAATTTAGCTACTAAATTATGATTGTTATTTAGTTATGAATGCTCAAATGCAAAGAAGAAGCTATCAAATATGAAACAAAAACCATATTATACATAATCAAGCATTTCAAGTTCAAAATGCTTGCAAAAGGTTTAAAGTACCAAAAGAAAAAATACTACAACTCATAAATTGTGTGTTAAAAAAAGAGTGATAAGAGTGAAAGGAGTCAACTCATAAACCGCTATAAATGTCGCGATGTGTGTAAACCGGTTTAGGAAGAGACCCTTCAGGCAAGCCTAATGCGATTTCCACACCCCTCTAACTTTCTCTGACGTCACCGTTGGGATATTTTCCTAAGAGCAAGGAAACCAATTAGTTTCTACAGTTTTTGTTTCACATTCATGTTGTAAAAAACTTAGAAGAGAGGAAGGAAGCTAACTTGAGGAACTTTGTTTTGTTTTTCGTATGTTGCAGTATTAAAGAAAGTCCAACAATGTGGAGTTTTGTCATTTCCAAGCTTTGCAGAGTTGTTTCCCAGCCAAGATAATGATTCCGCTCCTTTCACAAACGCTCCCTCGAAGTTTATAGTAGGAAGAGGATTATCGAAAGCTGCTAATAGCGCATATATGGAACTCAAATCCAGTTTCTACTACAAATGTAAAATTGTATTAGAAAATGTCATAGTGGTTAGAAAGATCGGTTGCGTTAGATATTGTATACCTTCATTTGTTTAGCAACTAGAGGCAAGCCTGATGCAGAAAGCAAACGATTCGTACACTTACCTGAACAAGAGGTGAACAAAGAGGTTAACCATTTTGCATCAGAAGCTAGGAAAAGACATACCGATACGTTTCTTACCATTATGAGTGATAACGATAACATCAAACTGACCAGGAGGAGTTCCGATCGTCCATCACTTTTTTAGCAACCAAACAAGTAGTAGATTCGAGTTAAAAATTGCCAAACCCAGAAATTGATTTCTCTTTAAGCTA
This sequence comes from Draba incana, assembly GCA_963576765.1. Taxonomy (NCBI): domain Eukaryota; kingdom Viridiplantae; phylum Streptophyta; class Magnoliopsida; order Brassicales; family Brassicaceae; genus Draba; species Draba incana. The sequence goes on from OY755209.1 coordinate 33,003,684, forward strand.
TCATCAATTATCAAAACACTGAGAAGCTCATCAAATGCAAATGCAAATGTGGCCTTGATTGTTTCTCTGTGTATGCATTAAGTAAGACCATTTCAACTAACAAAATCACACTGAATCAAATAGCAGAACTCGAACATTGTTCTACCATTCAAAACCAATACATTATTCTACCATTTATAAGAACTCGAGCTACATGGCAATACACAACTTCAAGAATCAAGACTCAGGAACTCAAGCTCCATGGCAATATAAGATTGTTTCTCTGTATTTGCATTTAACAAGACCAATTCTACTAACAATCACAACGAATTGAAGCAGTAGAAAGTTCGATCTAGCAACGACTAATTTACCATTTCTGTGAAGTTTCAATGAGTACACAAACATTGTTCTACCATTCAAAACCAATACATTGTTCAACCATTTATAAGAACTCAAGCTCTATGACAATAGACAAATCCAAGACTCAAAAAATTTCAAAGCCTTTAGGTAGATTTCACCAACACAACAATCAAATGATTTTATAGCCGTTTCCATCACAAACCAAGCAACTTCTATGAAACATTCTTCTAGCAACAGTCTCATATTCAACATATAAACTTATACTCAGCTAATAATATGCACTGAAACATTCTTCTAGCATCAGTCTCCTATTCAAACCAAAGCAGAATTCTAAAAATCACCTGAACTTGCTGTACAACCTCTTGCTCATCGGAATCGGCCAAATTATGAATTTGAGTATCCTAAGATGATGAATCCTCTTGAGCTTCTCCCTAGGGTTATCATAGCCTTTAAATTTCTTCAGGTTTGGTTGGGATCTCGACTTCTAATTTGCATGGGTTCAAAAATCCCCATTCGTTTTTATCTCTGTTTCATTGTTAATTTCTTTTCTTTTCTAACTTTTTTTGAACTTTGCCATATTGTCGATAGTTTTCAGCGTGATCCAACAGCTATAAATGGTCAATATCCAACCGAGTGAGTTGATTTCAAGTACATGCCCGACCCAATAGACAAACCGGTTATATCATGGCTCTGTACCACCAACATTTTTATTAATTTATGTACCATATTTTCATTTTAAGATACTTGTTTCAATGGATTACCAACAATAAAAAATACATATGGACCACAAACCTAAGAAGATATACCTTTTGGGCCACAGATATAAAAAATATAAACATGAGTATGTAAAATATCATTTCCTTATTGATATTTTGTTAACGGACTGACCAGGATGTTTAGTCATTAAAACGGAGTTTATGAGTTAGATTAAAAATTAACTAATTTTTATTTATTTTTTGATGGTGTTAAGACTACGTTGTTTTGATGTTAATGTATATTCAATGTGCAAAAGCTCATGGCCCATAAAATTTTCATCGCTTTTACACAAAAGGGCCCAAAATTTTTGCAATTTCTTTGAATTAAAGAACCTCAAAAGGTAATTTTTGATTTTAAAGAACCAAAGAAGGGAAAGAAAAAGATAGGGATGTCAAAATGGATCATTCCCCATATGTTATCCGAATCTGTCCACAGTTTTAGCAAGTTAGGATTATATTTTTTCATTCATATAAGTAAATGGGTTTTGGTGGATTACCCTAATGGGTTCACAGGTTTAATGGGTAAACCAATTAGGGTCATGAATTACCCATGGGCTTAACATGAAATTTAAATAATTAATATATATATTATATATAAAAATTAATTTAAAGGATTAGGGTTTTCTTTTAGTAAAAAAAATTAAAGATTTATAAAACTTATATAAATAGGGATTTATAAGACTTCTATAAATATGAGCTATTGAGAATGATAATGACAATGAAGCGTATGCATCTGATGATGCAGATAACCCAATCCCAACGAAGATTGAAGTGCTTTTTCAAAACAAATCTTTAGTTTATTTATTGGTTTAATAGTTTTTCTATTTTATTGGTTTTATGGTTTTATGATTTTATTTAAGATACGTAAATATTTAATTTAATTTGTTTTTGTTGAAGTTGAAAACTTTTATTGGATCTATAATAATATATGGTATGTGTTGGTTTTTTTTCTTAGTTTATTATGTGATTTAGCTTATATATATGGGTAACTTATTTAACCTATTTTTAATTATATACTTTGCTATTTTCCTTTTCATAATTTTGTTTAATGTTAAATTTATTTTTGAAAAAATTTATTTTCAACTAAATATCTTATACAACTATTCGTATAGAGGTTTTGTGAAATATATAAAATTACTTTATATTTGTTTTTTTTTTCCATTTTAACTTCTTTCTTTTTAGGTAAACAATTTTGATATTGAAAAATTTACATCTTATTCAATACTCCCTCCGTTTTAATATGTGATTTTTTAGAAAAATTTTTTGTTTCAAAATGTATGATGTTTTCAATTTTCAATGCAGTTTTTAAGAATTAATGAATATAAATTGTAAACTTCAAGATACATTAATTGATTTTATTGAGTTACTATTGGCTTAAATTTATGGAAAATTGTTTAGTGCAAAAAACAATGTATTAATAGATCAAAATTAATATGTTTCCTTAATATGTGCAAAAGTTCTAAAAAATCATATATATTGAAACGGAGGAAGTATATATATATGGATACCTATTTAACCTATTAAACCCAACGAATTTTCTATAAATGAGTTTATATGTATATTATACCCATATAATAAATGGGTCGGATCAAACCCGCCCATTAAAATCTTGAACCCATCTAGGTTTAGGTAGGGTCGGGTTGCCCATTTTGACACTCCTAGAAAAAGATCATGAGATATGTTATATTGGGCTAAATCAAGTATATAGATAGGTTATAATTTTCTTATACAAGGCCCAAAATAATATTGTTACTGGACCAATAAAAAGTTAGAACCACCCTGTTAAAAACACATTGAAATGACGTCGTTTCCTCGTTAAAACAAAACCCTAGATCGAGAGTCTTTCTTCATCTTTCACGACGGCGAACTCTGAAGCATAGCAAAAAAAATTCTAGAATTGCACCAATCCATTTAACACTCCTTCAATCACTGATTCCATATGGTACTAAAAACACAACATAAAAGCAAAGCAGAAAAATCTTGATATTTCTGTGAGATCTACATAAAAATCATTTTGAAAAATTCCATTTTGAAGAATCCACTGCTACTTCAAAGAGAACCTTTGAATCTGTGAGATAACCCATTGAAGATAATCTCTTTCAAACAGCAATGAAACCTTCACAATGGAATTCTTCACTAGAATTATTTTTATGTAGATCTCATAAAAAAAAACGAGGTTTTTTTAGCTATGCTTTTGTGTTGTGTTTTTTGGTAAATATGTATTCAATGGTTGAAGGTGTAGAAGAGAAAGAAGGAACAAATTTCATGAACAAATAATGTTCTTTCAGATGATTTTCATGGAAGATTTACGCAACTCTTATATAAGGTATTAGTGAACAATCTAGAAACTGAAAAAGACATTCTCATCCATTTGATCCAGCTGTCATATACGCGTACGTGGATAAGGATCGGAGTAGCACAAATTCAAAACAATGCTATCTTAACTTTATCAAGATATAAAAAATAATAATTAGTTTTAAATTTAATTCATTAACTCTATTTTAATGACTAAGTTGACTAATAAGCTTCGTTAACATAAAATCTAACATCGTAATCCGTTAGGTAGGTTTACGCCTAATTTTATTAGTTTAGGTAGGACAAATTAATTGTAAAGAGTTGGAATATATTTACGCACTCTTCTATACAATAGACAATTTTAACACTAATCCAGAATTCGGACACGAATAGCTTGTTTTTAAGCTAATATATATTTTTAAATTTTTTAAAATAATAACTATTAAGGAGGTGCTCCTTTCTTTCTTTCTTTCTTTCTTTCTTTCTGATTTGGGACACATTATTTGTTACACCGGCCTTGTTCTGTTGTTTATGGTTATGAGCATGTGGGCGAATGCTAGTCCGCTTGCTAAAAAGAAGTTATAGCTGCCTTAGAGTTTGATGCAGCTGGAAATTGATATCATTGTAGATGCTCCTAAAGCCTAGACGATTGAGGTTGATACATTTAGGTCAAAACTGCATGCCGCCTATTTTGGAGTCTTTGTGGTTGAATTGGAGATTATTGTGAGTTGCATTCAGCTTCAGTATGAGGTGGAGGCGGATAATCTTGTGGTGAAGTTTGACGTGGCGAGATCATCGGGAGAGCCTTAGTGACTGGTTTTGGATGCTTCTAAGTACCACCTACCAAACTGGCATGCCTAGTAATCCGAAAGCCATAAGCAAAAAAAAAAATTGGACAATTTATTTAAAATTACCAAAAACTGAATTTGTTATCAATTTAATCTATAATTAATAAATTGACATGTGTTTGTTCTATAATGTGTCCAAATCTATATGATAAGTATTGAAACTTTTAAATAAGCGAACTTGCAAAAAAGCCAATAGAAAATTATTAATTTTGCTGGTAAAGAATAGTAAATAATATAGCATATCTGGATACATAACTTATACATGTTTTTCAAAATATTTTTTTTTAAAACATATATTACCATAATGTAAAAATTAATACTTTGAATACAGTAGTCTATAACTAATCAATGAAAAAAGGTATTCATTTTCATATGCAAACTAACTAGCTTCTAGTATATGACTTCATAACAATATTTTTTAATGGGAAATTTTCATATGACTATTATGATCATTTTTTTTCTTCAATATATTTTTAAACAATTCATCAGTATATTTCTATAGAAAAGTAAAAGATAGACCAACCAATTTGCTTTCTCAAAATCAAAATTTCTCAATATAGAGTAATAAATTTATATTCTTAAAAAAACAAAAAACCAAATTAAAACATAAGAAAATGTGTCATAATCACTGACTAAATTTTTAAAACAAATCATTTACTCCCCTTTTTTTTGTCAAATCAAGAATCATTTATTAAGAAAAAAGTAATATATAAAAAGGCAAAGCCAAATCCTGATTTTTCCATGAAATAATCTTTATATAAATCATAACTAGTATAGAGATACGAAACAAACCATTGTAAAGAACCTATTGCTCTTTTAAAAAAAATAGTAAAAATGTCAGCATCCTCAAATAAGCGCATGAAATTCACTAATAATTTTCCTAATGATCTCGTGGAACACATCACATCAACATTTCTCCCTATCCAAACTGTTTTACAAAATCGTCTGGTCTCTAAAACATTTAACGATGCCGCGATACAATCCCGAGACCTTGATTTCAGCAAAATATATTCTAAGCGACGCAGAAAATTAAAAGTTGTAAGCATCATCGAAGCCATATTTAATCAGCACAAAGGGCCAGAGATCAAGCGATTTGTTATGTTACTTGATCATAAAGGCGTGGAAGATAAAATACTTCGGTGGGTCAAGACATGTATCGGTAAAAAAATCCAAGAACTTGTGTTAGATTTCTCCAAAGCCAAAAAGGTTTTGGAGATTGCTGTTGATTTCTATGCTATCGAGACTCTAACAGTTTTGAAACTAAGATGGTGTAAATTTGAAATACCGGGTAATTCTCCAAAAGGTTTAAGGCTTTTGAAGACACTTGAGCTAATGCAGACCAAAATAACAAAAGAGATGGTAGATGTAATATTCAACAATTGTATTCACCTCGAGTCGCTTGAATTATTCTACTGTCGAATGGACGAGGTATTAAGCATCAACGCTCAACATCATAAGAAGTTCAAGGTACTGGTCGTGTTTTCTATACAGAAGATCTTAAAAATTGTTGTGGACGCACCAACTCTCGAACGCTTCGAGAATGGTGGATATGTGAGGTTTGTTGAATTTTCAAGAGTGGATGCACTTAAAGAGGCAAAACTCCACTATACTCGACATAACAATTGGCGTTATTACGATTCATCTAAGACGGTGATTGATAACATGAAAGCCTATACAAGAGTTCATGTCCTCGCAACGACAACCATTTTTCTTGAGGTGAGTTCTTATAAAAAGAATTAGTTTCAGACTCACACATCGTCCTTACTTGATTTTTCTTCCACTATATTCAATTTATTTTAATCAATATAATCATATTTTATATAAAATGTATTTTAAATCTATAAGGCACGGCCTTTGTATTGTACGGTTAATAATTATAAACCAGTAATACACTGACAAAACTTAAATGTAATCAGAGTCAATTTTCATCAATGTTCATATATAGAGTATATGCAGTTTTCACATGTTCATAATCTTTTCGTTCTTGGTTTAGAGTGAGTTTTGATGTAGTTCCTCTCACATGTATATATAGGCTCTCACATATAAATACGTAGGAGATGGAAGAATGGAAAACCCGCCTTTCCGGTTTCCGAACTTGAAGGAATTTGAGATTTCTTTTCAAGCTCCAACAGTTTGCAATCTTTTTGACATCGCTGAATTCATCAAACATTGCCCTATACTCGAAAAGGTTTTGATCGATGTAAGTATCTCTCTCTCTCTCTCTCTCTCTCTCTCTCTCTCTCTCTCTCTCTCTCTCTCTCTCTCTCTCTCTCTCTCTCTCTCTCTCTCTCTCTCTCTCTCTCTCTCTCTCTCTCTCTCTCTCTCTCTCTCTCTCTCTCTCTCTCTCTCTCTCTCTCTCTCTCTATAATCAATATTTTTCTTCTACCAGTAGGCTTACTTCATTAAAACTCTTTTTTGTTATGCGCAGATTAAGAATTTTACATTTCAAATTGATTTGTTTTGGAAGATTAATCATAAGCCAAAGCTTCAGAAGGACTACCATTTAGACTCTATCAAGGAAGTCAAGATCGATGGCTATAAAGGCCACTCGCATGAGGTTGAGATAGTAGAGTTCTTTCTCAAAAACGCCAAATCTCTAAAGAAGTTGGTGATCCCTTGAGATGCAGAAAATAAAGTTCATTCAATGCTAGCTTTCTTTATTTTCGCTTTGATAAGTATTGTTACACCTCTCTATGGTTTTACTGTAAGTCTAAGCTAAAACAAAGTTCTCTCTCTCCCTTTGTAAGCAACTAGCTCCAAATTGTATCTCTCAACAGGAAGACAACTCCAAATTGTAGCTCCATTATTTCGACTGTTAAATTTAATAGGCTTACAATTCAAAATTAATAGGCAGTAAGTACAAAGACATATGTCTCATATATATCACTTAATGTTCATGCCTACTTTTAACGTGTGATATTATTCTCAACATGTTCCTTTGAGAAAATGGTTCTTATAGTTTTTTTTTTTTGTCTCGGCATGCCAATTTCGATGAGACCAATTTTGGGTTGTATCGATATTTGGTTGGTGTAAGGGCTTTGATACAATGTTAAGTTTCGATGGGAGTTATTACTCGTAGATTTTTCTTTCCAGTAACAATGACCTTGTTTGAGAGCGAACAAGGCTATCTCATTGTTGAAGTGGTTGATGTAACTTTTGAGCTTCTTTTTATGTGGGCTTGAACGATCTAATACAAGTCTACATACATATTTCGAATATCTAATACAAGTCTACATACATATTTCGAATATTCTAATACAAGCAAATTGGAAGCATTGTGTAGCTGATATAACTATGAGACCTTGCTACAAGAAGGTTGGTGAACCATGGCAAATTGAACCGTAAAGACTTAACCCGAAGGTTGTGCACATTTAAACTCTTTTAGATGGTGTAGTATAGAGCTGCATGACAATACATTTTTATTTTATTTATTCGCTTTACTTGCAAAGAAGATAAGATTAACATAGGTAGAGTAAATATTTTAAAATTAATATGAACAAAACCAAGTGCTAATGCTTTGTTACATGACCCCTAGTCCTGATAAAAGACGGGACAGTTGTTGGTACAGGTGAACTTTGCCATTTCGATACCTTTATACCACTTATCATCAAGTTGTTTAGACTTTTGGAAGATACCCGAACACTCCACATGCCGGTCCAAACGACCAGAAACCAAAAATTTGATGTTGTAAATAAGTTACATCTGGCATAAGTGATTCGTTAAACTAAAATAGATATGAGTCATGTGAAGCTAAAAGATTTATCCCAAATGGAGATTATTATTATTATATAAAGTTTGTGTTTTATTACTTGCACTTTTTGAAAAATAAAAACATTGACCAAAAATATTATTTTAAAGATTCTTAGGTTGTTCAATTAGTTATATACCAATTAAGAACATCTAGTAACAAAACAATAATATGCATTAATTAAAGAGATACACTTAAGATCAGTTAGTATGCTAGTAAGATTTTCAACTAATGGCATAGATATACTTTTGTAATATGATTGTAAGGATAAAGATAGAGAAATTTAATAATGATTTTAAAATATGCATATCTTTGAGTTTTGAATATTTAATAGTGACATAACAAACTCAATTGCATATACAATAATTAGGCACAAAAACTCAATAATATATAAATATATATACTCTTCTAATTAAACTAAGTTTTGTGTGATTTTTGTTACTAAAGGAAATATTGAGCAAAATCTTTTATCTCTAACAATTTCGTAAATTGTTCAAACAGTTAAGAGAAATTTCAAGATATGTCACTTTTAAGATGCTACTTTTCAAAAATGCCACTATCATTTTTTCCAATTTTTAAATTATTTATGTTTGGGTTAACTATATTATATTAGGGTTTAGTTTTTTGGGTTTAAGGTTTGTGAGAGATCAAAACATTTTTTTAAATTGAAAATTTTGAGATATAAATTTTTTGAACATATTTTTTAGTGGCATGTTGGTAAGAAGAGTGACATATTTAAAAAGTGGCATGATAAAAGTGACATTTTTGTAAATGCCCCAACAGTTAATTATATCCCATAGTAAAAATATAATTTCTTTGATTAAATATCTGTACCTACAGTTAGTTAATATATCAATTACATTGACTATTTTTTCAATAAGATTGTGGTATAAAACGAAAGAAATATAATAAATATGCATATCTTTTTTGTGAAATTAAGAAATATGCATATCTATGCATCTTCATAATCTTGATAATACAATAAAGGAAAAACTGTCTATATATGTGTATATCTCCACCAAAACTTTTCCTCCGTTCATATCTCCACCAGATAAAATTAATATGTCTATTTGTCCACGAGTCGAAACTTAAATGTGTATTTACCCATCAATTTAAATTTTGATTGGTTTTGTTGTTAACCCGAAACCAAACCGAGAAAACCGTTATAAACCGAAACGAAAAACCCGGTTGATTGAATTTCAAACCAGATCCACTTAATAAATCCGACTCCGTTTTAACTCCACCCGAATATGTTATAACCCGACCCGTCCCAATGGTCATAAATCCCCAAATCGAAAATCATAAGAACCCTAACTCATCTTTTTCGAAATTTTGGCTAATTCACTCATAAAACGAAAGAAATGATGGCAAATGTATCTGGGTCGTCATCTTCGTCGTCTTCTGGGCATCCTAGAGGAAGAGCAAGGTTTGTAGGAGTCCCAAAGAAATGTTGGTGTGGAAGCTCAATTTATGCGTTGATCTCAAAATCGGAATACAATCCTTATCGGCGTTACTATAGATGTGGCTATGATGTATCACATAAGGTAAGTAAAAAAAAATTCGATTTAGCTCAATCACGTTTTGTTTATAATCAATTTTTGTGATTTGTGATGATTTGTAGCTTATGAATGATGAACACATATTCAAATGGGTTGATGATGCACTACTTAACGAGATTGAGGCTCTCCAAACTAAAAATGCACAACTTGAGAAAGAGTTAAAAGAGATTTTAGCCGAGAGAAAGGAATGTGAGCAAATGGTGTATGATAAGGTTCAAATGAAGCTTGAAAAGGAGATATTTGAGAGGATAGAAGTTGTCTTGGATGATTCATCTGCTAGAGTGAAGAAGATCATGATTATTGTTGTCATTGTGTGTATGGTTATGGTTGGGTTTAGTAAAGTGGTTGGTTGATCGGTTTGTTTAAATCGTTTGTAGCTAGTGTTGTTTCTTTGGTTATTGTTCTTTGTGTTATGGTAATCACAAGACAATGAAGTGTATTGTTGTTTCTTTGTGTTTTGGTAATCATGAGACAGTGATGTATTGTTGTTTCTTTGTTTCTTGTTCTTTGTTTTGATTCGAATCAAAAAACTTAATTCAAAAGATAAAGAGAGTCATTTCAAAAGCCATAAAAGGCAAAAGAGATTCATACTCACTGTACAGAGGCCAAAAGTGATTCATACTCACTGTAAAAGCCACAAAAAGCAAAAGAGATTTATAATTTTGATTGTCATATGCAATACTAACTGAATTACATATTGATCAGCCATAGTAACTTAAACATTGCAAACACTCCCATGTTATTCTTGAGTGAGACACCATTCAGAACCTTGAATACCATTTACTTGAGAAGGTCCAACTTCACTTCCAGAGACTTGAGAAGATCGAGTGGCTTGAGAAGGTACATAATCTTCAGTATTAGGGACTTGAGAAGACTCAAAAGCCTGCAACATAAACCACCAATTTCAGAAATTTCAACATAAACCAACAATTTCATAATCAGAAGTTATCTTCTACAAACCTTTACACCATCATTCTTATGGAACCTTGCGTTGTGGCCTTGTTTCTTACAAATTCCACATGTCATTGTCCTCTTCTTGTCTTGTGGCTGCTTCTTGGTTGGAGACTCATTGACCTCCCTTTGTCTTTTCTTATCAGCCTTAGTAACTTTGTTCCTCCCAGGTTGTGGTGGAGGAGGAGGAATATGCACATTTGAACCGTTAGTTGGAGGCCAAAAAGGTGCGCCTCTAACCGGTACAATACCATCAGTATAGTTCCTTCTCCATTGAGCAGTCCTGAACCAATGACTTACGTAGTCTTCAGGAACAAGATTCTTAGTCAAAATCACTCCAGGTTCACACGGTAAGCAATACCATGTAGCTTTGACTGATACATTCCATTTGTACTCTTTTTAATCTTGCACGCCTTAGCGTCCTTATATTCTTTGGCTAGAAACTTAGACACATAAAGAGTACAAATACCTATAATTAAACCACAACAAACAGTTAACACCACTCAAAAATAGTTAACACCACTCAAAAACAAAGAAAAATCATAGACATATTACCTGTGTGAGCTTGAGATACTGCTGATCTCCTGGCTATCCGTGCCATGGCCAATGTGGCTATCATCTCCAACATAGGCACAAAAGGCTTCTCTCTTGCCTTTTTGATGGTGTTGTTGAATGATTCGACTGGATTGTTCTCGACATCTTCGCAGCAATTCCCAATCTTGTGGAAAGCTCTACACCAAGTCTTTGGTTTTGTTTTCATCACATCATCAAAAACACTTATATCGTAATCCTTCAACCTGTCTAAGTTGGCAATATAATCTGCTTCATTGTAACTCCATGCAAGAGCCCATATGTATGGCTTCATGGTTAAGTTACCACCATGGTTCTTCTTCAAGTTAGCATATATGTGTCTTACACACATACGGTGCTCCATCTTTGGTAACATTAGTTCTACTGCCTTGATAAGTCCCTGTACAAGAATAGATTACATATTAGACATGAATCAAACCAAAACAAGTCTCAAATTATCGTACTTGTATTGATACAAGTTCTGGCCATATCGCAGAGCATAATCGACCACATTCACTTTGAAAGAAACACCACTCATGAATGGCTGCTTGAAGTACAATCTTCCATTACCACGACTGATATGTGGCCGTTGTCTCTCTCCACCAACTTCTTCTTCATCAGAATCACTCTCCGGGATTGCATCATGTTGAACATTCGGTTCGTCTTCAAACTCTCGGAGAATACGATCCATCTCATGCTCATGTCGTTCTTGTCTTTCGTCGTCGATTTCCTGTATCTCTGGGTGTATCTCTGGGTTCATCACCACAAGATTTGTAGTCGGAATCTCCGCCGCATCAGAAGGAACCTCCGACATTGTCGACGGCGAGCTCTGATTTCGTGATTTTTGATTTGGGGAAAAAGATTTTGGTTTATGGTTCAAATTATTATTTGGGTTTTAATCGGGTCAAAATCAGGTCATAATCCGGTTAACAATTGTTTTAAATGGTTAATTGATGATTCCAAAACAGTAAACCAATTAAACCATTCGTATGGATACATAGGCATTTATCTTCAAATTGATGGGTAAATACACATTTAAGTTTCGACTCGTGGACAAATAGACATATTAATTTTATCTGGTGGAGATATGAACGGAGGCAAAGTTTTGGTGGAGATATACACATATATGAAACTTATCATGGGGAAATAGACAGTTTTTCTACGATAAATGATTTTTGTGTAAATTGCATATGCTATAATTAAGTAATAAATACTTTTGTTTATAAAATTTTCTAGCCTCAATCTTATGGTCGGTGATAAGAAAGTAGATTACTAAACCGACAAACGAACACCAACTCGCCACGTCAGCACGAAATTACCACGTTGGTTCTTTCTCCGGCTCAGAGATCGCCACGTGTCTAATCCCAACGGCTAGTTTTCTTTAAGCCGTCTTTTGCTTACCAATAGACACGAAGGAGGGAAATAACAAAATTTAAAAAAATTTAAGATATTTTCTTGCCTTAGGAAATTTCCAGCGTTTTCTCGTTCTAGTATTAAATAAATAAATTACCTTAAAAAAGAAAAAATTAAAATTAATTAAACTACTATAAGTAGAGAGAAGTAAGCTCATCTTCTTTGTCTCATTTCTAAAGAAAAAGAAAAATCACTCATTTTTCTCAACTTGTTTCATTTCCCGCAACACATAACTTCAAGATAAATCTCTGAAATCTTCAGTTTTCTCTGGAAAATCTAACTGTTTAAAGGTTCGTTTCTTGTTCTTTCTTCAAATCCTCTGTTTTTGGATTCTCTGGTGACAGAGAAATTTGAAAAAGATCTAATTTTTGTATGTTTTCTGATGCAGATACGGAAAATTTCTTTTGAATATTTCATAAATTTGGCGAAAATGGCATTGGGGAAGAAGAGAATCGTTGCCCAGAATTCGAATTTGAAGCATCGTCGTGATGTGGATGATGGAGGATTAGGGTTAGAGTTAGAGTTTGTTCAGTACAAGAGAGGATTTGGGAGAAAGAGGATTCTAATTTCATCAAATGATGAGATTAGGGATTCGAAGAAGCTTTGCGATAAAACTTCGGTTGCAAATGGTCAAAGTCTAGAGCTTGAAGATCTTCCACAAGATATTCTGGTTAGTTTCATTCACAAATCTGATTAAGTCTTTGTTTGATTAATGGGTTTTGTTAATTAGGTTAGATCTCATGTTAAAGTTGATTCTTCTTTTTTTTTTTCCTCTGGGATTCAAAATCGTATTGGAAGTGAGAAATGTTTCAAATTTTTTGTTTTCTTCACAAATTCGTTTTTATCTTTTATTCGGTTTTATGGGTTCTGTTAATTAGTTGAAATTTCATGTTAATTTACTGAGTATTAATCAGGTTGAGCTAAAAGTTGAAACTTTTTAGTTATCTTAGATTGAAAATCGTATTGGAAATGAGAAAGTGTTCAAATTTTGGTTAATTTCATAAAAAATGCTGTTTATGTTTTTCTGATTTATGGGTTTGTTAACTGGGTGAGATTTTGTGTTAGTTTATGGAGTCTTAATCAGATTGAGCTGAAAATTGAACCATTTTGTGTTTAAATTTTCCATTTCTAGAGAATTTTTGTTATTGTGCATAGATTGTTTGTTTGACCATTTCTTGTGATTTATTACAGGTGAAAATTATCTGTGGGGTTGAGCATGAAGATTTGAAGCAATTGTTTCATGTTTCAAAGACAATAAATGAAGCTGTAAGTAAAAGATTAGCATCATTAGTAGATTTGATGATACACCATTAGTTGATGATGATATCTAATTGTTACTTGTTTTTAATTACAGACATTGATCGCAAAAGAGTCACATTTCGCGTATAATACGCCTCGGAAAACCTCGGTGTCCCACCATGGTAGATTCGGTTTGGAAAAACCGTGTGATGTAGATGATGATATTGAAGCACCAGGAGCTCCATTGCAGAAAAGGTCCCGCCTTTCACGGGTAAACCGCGATAAGGAGGATTATTCTGGAGTTTCAGTGGCTCTGTTCAACTAAATTTAACTACTTGGTTTGTGACCGAGAAGACGCTGTTTCTTCAAGATCCTTGTTTGAAGAAAAGGGTTTAAGTTATGTTATTATGTTTTGGTTTTTGATGAGTCTTTGTAAATTGTTGTTAGATAAAAAGAGAGAAAGAGAGAAAGAGAGATAGGTTTTTGGTAAGAGTAGCTTGTTTAGAAAAGGTCACAAAAGAACTCTTTGGGAGGGTTTTATATTTTTTTGTATGTTGTGTATTGTAAATTTTGTTTATTTGGTTTTTCATAGTGAAGTAATAAGAGATGAAATATTTTGTTTCAGTACTTATTTTGCCACTCTTCATTTCATTATTGAAAGTGGTTATTGTCATTTTAGTGCCATGCGTATAAATAAGTTTTGAAATGTAATTCTGGTTTAATATGTTTTGGTTTGTATGTATCACACTGAATAGAGGAAATTGAGCTTTGATAGATAATGAAATGAATATAATGTATTGGCGAAACAGAGAACCAAAACCATAGGCAACAAATTTGCTAATGCAAATCCATCAAATAGCGAACAATTCTTGGAACTCTGCATTTTTTTTCCGGAAAGGCTCATGAATTAAAGCCGTACATGTCAAAAATCTTGTCCTCGGGTGGTCTCGTGTTGTTGTTACTTTCAGGCACTCTAAAGCTATCCATTGGAGGAGGAGGAGGAGTGGCCGGCGGGGGTGTTGCCACCCAATGCGGAGTTGGAGGAACAGAGAAGTTAGATCCAGAAGCCTCTTGATGTAAAACAACTACATTAGGATTTGCCTGTGGTGAGTTTCCCGTGGTTCTTCGGTTTGATGAATTCGTAGAGGCTTGAGACGGTTGAAAAGATTGTTGTTGCTGATTCTTCATTGGTGATTTGGGCCGTAGAGATTCAATATCGGGAGTAGTCACAACGAGATGAGGTGCGTCTGGAGGCGGATTCCTCCCTCCTCCTCCTTGCCACACTTTACCCTCCTTGTCCGCAAAGTTCCTCACATACGCCTACACAACATAATATCCAAAACCGAATCTTACACTTGTGCAAATTCCTTGCATACGTCTAAATGTAATGTAGAAACAAGATGAAATTTTACCTGTGGATCGAAGTTTGAGGAAGAAAGGCCTTTCCCGACAGTAAGCCAGCCAGATCGAATATTGTGGTCTTCACCAAAAAGCTCTAGCCTCCGCCGACCAAGTGCAAAATGCTCTATTATCCTATACATATCTTCAGGTTTCTGAGTCGAGCCTGCAGATTTGCAGCATAAAGAGATACAGTTACGAATACCTACTTGCAATGAATAGCAGCGATACAACATCATTAATATTTAGATGAGGCCTTATTAAGATCGATCGACTACAGAATCTTATATATTTCTCAGTAAACCAGCTTACATACAGTGTTGAGAATCCAAGACAAATCCAACAAACCATTCACATAAACAATAAGTGAGAGCCAAAGGAAACTTAGGACTTTGTTTTCAAGAACACAAAAACTTCTTTGCTAATAATAGGCACCAAACCAGTACTAATACACTAGACACCTTAAACACATGAAGCAACAATCCTATCTGTACTCATTTAACTGCTGATGTGACATGGTTGATAAACTCCTATCATGTCCACTTTAAAAAAAAAAACAGGAAGCAGAACAGAGAGAAGGAACAAGGATGACAAGCAAGATACTCTTGATTTTATAGATCTACTAGGAACACACATTTTACTAACCATAAGGAGGCTCTTCAGCAATAATTACGTCAGTGTCGATGTTAGCGTGGATTATATGTCCATCAGTGCTACGTCGAACAGTACCCTTTATCCCCATCAAGCAGTGCTCCTATATAAAGAGAAACCAATAAAAAGATTGAGCAAAAGAAAAGCAACACATGAATCAAACGAGGAGGCAATGGCAGACCATACTGAACCTTGGAACGCTGAAACACAGTACGAGAATCATGTCGCAATGTTGGTGCTGCATTACTTTTGTTAGTCTTCACCCAGCAAATGTCCTCACACCTTCTAAACCCCCACTGTGATACCCAAACAAGAAAATTACAGATGAAGTAAATAAGGTCTCAAGACAAACAAATCCAAAATGCTAAAGGAATGAGAAATTGTTTGAATCAAGTACCTTTTTCAAGCATTGACGCCCTTGCTCAAGCCCAACACCATCACCAACCCAGAGGAAGACAAAGGAGGGAGTGTCAGCTATTGCCTGCAGATACATGGACGATTTCACTTTTGTTATAAACCGCAATAAAAAAGACAGCAGCCAACCTTACCAACAAGGTCTACACACAAGTCAAAATACTATATTTTGAGCTACCACTATTTCATTTAGCTATTACTCAGATGACACATGATATCTGTTACCCCAGTATTAGATCTAGTGCTAAGCAAAGAGTAACATAAGCTCAAAAAATATAATCCAAGAGAGAAATGTGTGTGCCCTGATATCTTATGAGCAATTGAAGAGCATAGAGAATAGTCACCTCGATCTTGAGATTGATAATGTCCTCAAATGTCCAATACTCCATACTATCAGACACACCAGGAGCTCTATGGACATACTCCTCCCACGGTGGGTCAACAAGAATAACATCAAACTTTGTTCCAAATAACTCGGGTGATAAATCAACTTCATGCAAGTCGCCTTTTAGATACATTGGTGCAGAAGCAGAATTAGAAACAATCTCATCCTTCTTCTGTATCAGCTCCCTAAGCTTGGGGTAGTCTTCCACATTGGTAAGCTCCAGCTCTCGGATGAAATTCTGGGGCCGCATTCCAGTGTCCACAAAGTTCTGCGAATAGTCATTTTGCTCTCCCCTAGAAGGAGCTTTCCCAGGAGGTCCACCAGCTCGAGGAGGAACCCATCCCCCTGAATTCTTGTCGGACGGCATTCCACGTCCCATTTGTCCAGAAACATTGAATGGAGATGCGGAGAAGTTAGGAGGCCCTCCTCTTTCAGAACCTGGTGGATTAAAGAACATATTCGGGTTTGGTGGAGTGCCAATAGAAGGAAACCTTGGGCCTGATGGTCCAGGAGGAAGAGGCGAGAGAACAGGCGGGACCGGTAACAGATTACCATCAACACCTCGTGCACCTGGCCAGATAAGAGTTGGAAATGGAGGCATGAATACAGGGGTAACAGGAGGGCCCGGAATCGGCGACATGCCAGGTGTAAGAGACTGCATTGGACTAGGTGGTGGCATTCCAAGGTTTGCAAATGGTGACCCCATGATAGGCAATTGAATTGCACCTTGCTGGTTGTCTCTGCCACCAGGAGGTCTTCCTTTTCCACCCCTTGTGGGTCTGTTCCCTTTCATGCCATGTGGATTATGCGGACCTCGATTAGGGGTTTGCATTCGACCAGGTGTTGCACCTCTCTGGTTCCTTGCTTTAGCCCCTGAGTAATCAGAGCTAGCTTCACCAGCTTCATCTCTAGAATCCTCCCCATAACTCCCAAAACCGAAAGTTTCACTTCTCTGTCTACCTTCCTGGTTATGACCCCACTCTTCATCATTATTACCAGGCTTTTTGGGAGGTTGCTGATTCGATTCCCCCGTACGAGTAAAACTCGGTCCTGATTCTCCTCCTCTACCATAATCAAGTGGCTTAGTTTGTATCTCAATCACATCGTAATTCTCATTCGAAACGCCCCCACTAGACAAAGCTTTAACTGCCTCACCCCTGTTTCCATCTTTCCTTCCACCTAAACGACCATGAGACCTCTCTCCTTCACTCCTTTCCCGTCCTTGCCTCGGGAATTCCCGTTCCCTGCCACGATCATAACTCAAGTCTCCGTCTTTCAAATCCTTATCATTGCCACTAGAATGTCTCCTCTTCCAATTATCCTTAGAACCTTCTTGATCTCTATCTCTATCTCTATCCCTATCAGACCATCCATCATCTCTTCCTCTAGATCTTTCGTCTTTTCCTCGGCCATACTTCTTCTCGTAATCCGCCTCCGACTGTTCCGATTCTCCGTGACGCTTTCCGCTTCTATCCGGCGTTTTCGACCGATTCGATCGACCTACAGACTCAGAAACATTCGTTTTCTTAACAGGACTAGTACCTCTATCTTCTTCTTTGATTCCTCCTCGACTCTTACTCTTCTCCTTCAAACTTCTATCATCGTTATCTTCACTTTTCTTCACAGTTTCGTCCCATCTCTTCCTCTTACTCGAATCAGAAGAAGATCCATGAGTTCGATCTCGATTACCAGTTTTCGAATCACGATCGTGATGCGGCTCTTCTTCTTTGATTTTACTTCCGCTGGTTAAACTCAATCTTCTCTTCTCGCTTCTCTCACCACCTTCCTGATCACCATCTTGATACCAAGTACTAAGCTTCTCTAACGAACTCTCCTCTTGTTTCTTCTTCATAACGATGCTTGATCCCCAAAAACCCCAGAAATTAGGGTTTATGCATCACCGAGATCAAATCAAAATCAATGAGACGGTTCCATTACTAAATAAAAATGGGAATAGATTTCGAGATTGTACAATCTGAATCGTTCGCCGGATTGAAGAGAGAAAGTTGGGGTTTAGGGATAGAGAGAAGTAGTTGAGGATGATCGGAGAAAGTTGAGACGGAGGACGAGTGGCGGCGGAGTGTGAGAACGGAAGAGAAGTCTCGGTCAGACAAACACGTCAAAATGTGTTGGGCCAAGCCCATTTAGTTTATAATCAAATCGCTATAACTAGCTCTTGGTATCGATGAAGTATATGGTATGAATTTAGACCACAAATAAAATCGGAATTTAATTTTAGTATGGTTTTTTTTTTTTTTTGTCGGTAGTTTTAGTATGGTTTAGAAAAAATGATTTGGGTTGGCTTCGATTATGGATGAAAATTTTTAAATTATAGTATAAATAGAAGAAAAAAAAATTAATCTATTAAAGATTTCTAGTATATTTAAATGTATTTTTTCTATATATATTGATAATTATTCTAAATGAATTTTAGTTCATTCGGTTCAAGTTTGGATTTATTGTTAGAATGGATGAAAGGTTCAAGTTTGGATTTATTGTAAGAATGGATGAAAGGTTCAAGTCTGTTAGATTCAGTTTGGTTTCTGTCCACTCCTAATCATAAGGTTCTGTAGATTTTTTTTTCTTTTTTTTTTTAACATCAAGGTTCTGTAGATTTTTTTTGTATAAAGTGTATGATAACAAAAATGAAGCTGTACGTTTAGTTAGTGGTTAAAAAGTTAGATTTACAATTTTTTAAAAACCAACAATTCATTACTAACTAATTAAATTTTTTTTTAATTACGAGGTTATGGCTGAAAACCCATAATCCTTCCATGCCCGATTCCAGAGCATGCAATATTAATTTCGTCCCAAAAGCTATTCGAATCAGCGATCTCTAACTTTGCTTGAAGTTTTTACCAGTTAAGTTATTATATGCTTTTAGTCTAACTAATTAATTTTGAGTGGTTCATGGTGGACAACTGGACATAAAAGAAAACTTATTATAACAAACTTTGATTTTCATTACAATAAATTTAGATCATCTCCAACTCCATATAAGCTCATTAACAAATCAACTGTTTGAATAATAAGCAAATATTTTTAATACATATTATAGGTGATCTAGATCAGTATTATATTAGAATCAAGTGCTAGTCCAACCTTAAAACGATTTAAATCGTTTGGCTAATCACATAAGTACACATTTCTACTGAGAAAACTTTGTCTACTTGGTTTTCTATTGAGCGATTCAAATTTTAACCTGCATTTAAAAAAATCGACTACTTACTACTGGTAACTTAAACATGTCATATATTTATTTCATACGAATCGAACTCAAGATAGAAGAGTATATTCCTTTGTGTAGTCAATTCTGTGAGTAGAATCAAAATAAGATAGATTTGTGCTCAAATGAGCTTTATTGAAGAAGAAACTAAATTGATAAACTAAGTAGCTCAAAGAGCTTTATTCAAATGCAAATATAAAAGAGAAAGGGAAGAGATTTATGTTTGTAAGCAAGATCAAATAGATTCTAAATTGATATCATAAAATGTTTAGGAAAAGAGAGTTGTTCTCTCAAATGTCACATTAAATGTTATCATAAAAGACATATTTATATAAATATACCTAATTAGGTTGCCCTAATTACATGGGCTAATAGGTCTCTTGAGAACACTTGTTGGGCTTGAGCTTGGGCTCTCTTACAAATTCGTTGTTCGACCACAACACGTATGGCAAAATGAACAGAAAATTCATAAATAGAGAGAACTAAAATATGGAAGTGAATACTATTTCATATATAGTGATATACGTAAAATATGGTTAGTTGAAGCTTAAGCGAAGGCTTCCCTCTTTAGTTATTGGGTCCGATTGTTAACCTAACTTTTTTAAAATTTGGAACGGTAAGCTGAAGCGGTAAGCTTTATAGCATAGTGCAAAGCTGTATAGATAAAGATTTGAGATAAAGCTGTATAAATAAAGATTAGTGTAATAGTGTTGGTAAAACTTTTGATAAAGTTTTCGTGATTGGTACAATTTAAAACGGTACAAATTAAAAAGTGAAATAAAGATTATAAAGATTGGTTACCAATCTAAGCCATTATCAAAGCCTATAAGCCTAGCTTGGAGCAAAGATGACTCCCATGTGGACCTTTATGTCGTGCCACTAAATTACAACATGTCTTCCTCAAGCGATCTCAAGTTATAATCACTTTGCTTTCACGAGTTTATAAATTAAAATGATTTACTAATTCTTTTTATTACCTTGAATTGGTATAGCTGTTCGGACATCTTAGATAAATGATTCTGTAAAGGTATAATCTACAAAAAAGTTTGGGTAACATAGTTACAATCATAACATACAAAATTTGAAAACAAATTGTGATGTGCGGGAAAAGATATTTAAAAAGAAGAATTGTTTGTTCAAAAAAAAAAAAAAAAGAAGAAGAATTGATAAATTTTGATTAATGTTTCACCAAGTGATTCTCTATATTGCCAACACATTAATAATAGCGTAACAAAATACGAAAATTATATAAAAAAAACACACACAAAACAATCGAATTCCAACTCTCACAAAATTACTACGCTTTCCACTTCTTGATTTTTTAGCAATGGTTTTCATATGTCATTATATTCCAACAAATTTCTCTAATGATTTTATCAAGACATTGAAAACATTACGTTGCCATATGTTTTTCTTATTATATACTCCTATAAGATTTCTGATTATAATTCAAAAACCCCTTTGAAATATACACCTATGATAAAACACTTAGTAGAAAAATGATTATTGGTTTCGATATAATAGAAAGATGACCAATAAACTAATATCATTTGAGTTTCTAAAAAAAAAAACTAATATCATTTGATGATAAAATCATTAAAAAGTAACAATGACATCATTTGATGATAAAATCATTAAAAATTAACAATGACAGGTTTTTGTATAAAATATACTGTAAAATAGTTTTTGTATATGATATCTTGATTATTATATTTTTCGTGAAAACTAAGGAATATGTTGTAATGCGTTTGCACATACGAATATCTCCCTTCTAGTTTGCTCAAAAAAAAAAAAAGAATATCTCCCTTCTCAACTACTCAAACGTCCATGTCATGGATCACTTTCTTTGCTTGTTTTTTTGTCTTTCCTCACCTAACTTTTGGATTTTAACAGTAAACTATATTTTTATTTACGGCTTTATAACTGCATAATCTACTGTGTAAAAGTACTACTTCGACTATTTTTTCATCTATTAAGTACAGTATATTACAAATACCACATGCATCTGATTTTGAACATGACAAAAAAACATCTACAAATCATTAGCTCAAGATTCCTGCATAGGCAATGTAGTGTGTCTATAATTTTTTTCGTGTTCCTATTTTATGATACATATTCACATGTGTGGTGACTCGTAACAACACATGTAATTATTATCTTAGTCGTATTATCTTTTAAATCAAATCGAAGATCAGTTACTATAGTATTTATGTTTTTTGGCAACTCTAATATTTTATCTAGAGAGTGAATTTAAAAACTGGTTAATCTTCGGTTTCTGCTCAAGAAACGAAGTTATCAAAGAACAAACACACAAATAGCTGAAACAACTTACACCATTCTTGCCATATTTACACGACTAAGATACGAATTTATACGAATTTGTATCTTTTTGCCATCTTGACGGATGTATATTTAGGATCAGTTACTTGATAAATACACGTAGTCGATAGCTGAACTAATTGTCTATCTTTAAACATATCAATTTTTATATTTTATGAAAACGTTGAAATTCGAATGCTTAGTATGTAGGTGTGTTCAATCTATGTGTGGCATTAAAATTCGGTCCAATGGCTAAACATCTAACGAAAACGAAAACTCACAAAGTCAACTTGAATTTCAACAAAATTTCATGTGATGGATATCAATAGTTGCATTTATGGTGCTATCAATATTCCAAATAAATATTGGAAGGATGGATATTTAGAATCAATATCTAGAATCAATATCAATTAACACAATGGATTTGATTAGTAACACAAAACTCCATAGTGATATACTGTATCATTTTGTTTATAATTGTATATCACTTATATCTCCTAAATGTAACACAATACTCCATATAAATGTAACACAGTATTCCATAGTATTTTTAAAATGATATATCGTTTTATTTTGAGTATTTATATTGATCACAATGTATATCATCATAATATAAATTTTGTGATGATACATGATAGTGATATAAAATGATATACATTTATAAATAATATGAATATTGATAAAAGATAGTAGTACAATAAAAACAATAATACTATATTTCCTAATGTTGTTTTTTACCATTTCACTGATTGGTTACACAATATATGTCTGTAGACGTGACTCCTTTATAAAAAAAAAATTGCCTGAAGAGTGAAATAAAT
This sequence comes from Draba incana, assembly GCA_963576765.1. NCBI lineage: Eukaryota > Viridiplantae > Streptophyta > Magnoliopsida > Brassicales > Brassicaceae > Draba > Draba incana. Next base: position 33,026,615 of record OY755209.1, read on the forward strand.
TGGAAAGTTTTATATACAAGAAGAAATTAAGATATCAAGTACGATCTAAATTTGGATTCATGTGAAAGGTAAGCTAACCCATTTGCTTTACATTCAATTTTTGCCAGTTTTTGGCTCTACATGTTTCGTCACGGACCACTTCTTGTTTCCTTTAATATACAAACGTCGAGTCAATTGTTGTTATATAATAAGATCAAATATCTGAAATTTATAGTATGTACACATACAATACACATATATCCTATAGTTTAATACCAAATTAGATGAATGAAAAAGCTTGTACACCTTATTCAATTTAATATATTTTGGAAATGTCTAGTTTTGGGACAAGTTAACTTATTATAAAATTTATCTCGTACCTAAAAAACTTTATAGAAAAATTTATGAATTTTCGAATTATATTAGTTACACATGAAAGGTCACATGAAATGATGAAATCTAAATTAACCACTGGTAGTATATAAGGAGTTTCATTCATCTTGTTGAGGATTCATCTAATTGGTGTAGACTATGAAGTTAATATATCCAAACTTACAATTATCTCACCGTTTTGCTTGATCATTTATAAACGTTTTAAGTGAGGAAATACTCGAATTTCTTCCTAAATTTTGATAATTAATTTGGGTTTTAGTTGTTGCTCAAAAAAAAAAAAATTGTGTTTTAATTTAACATAAACATATTATTAGAGTAAAAAAAACCTCTACGAATAATAGCTTATATATTCTATGAATAATACAATATAGCTTCAAAATTAATAACAGAAAGTAAAATTAAGTATATCTTAGCTATGTGTACCAGCTTCACCGTCCATAACTATTTGCATTTCCGGGTTTCTCGTGCTCGTGCTAGTATCGGTTGGTACTTTAGAGTTAGTTTCAAATTAATATTACGAAAATCAAAAACTATATAATAGTGGTGAATTTTGTATGACTCATGAGTGATTCTCAAGTTCTCTTCTTCGAATATTTTCACGTACATATAAATCACAATTAAAGCGCAAACAAAACTATATACGTATTTTCTTGCATTATCATGTTTTTACATTAGTATTTATGTAAATTTTTAAAAAATAACAATAACCCAAAAAAAAAAGAAAGAATGAATTCTCGTGGTCCTCGTGCTCGTCACCGAACCGAACCGAACCATATTGAAGAACCACTACACTTTTTCGTCTAACCACGATAAAACCATTAAAATGACCATTATACCCTTACCTTCTTCATCTTCCTTCCTCGACATGTCACTACTGCCTCCAACCCCACCCAGAAACTCCACCCCCGTCAAAATTTCCAAACTTTCTCTCTCTCTCTCTCCTCAAAACCCATTAACCATTTCTCATAACCCAACGAGATTACCTGTGAAAGTCTTCTTCTTTCCATCTTTTTTTCTTCAAAGTCGTCATCTTTCGAAATGGGTTTGCTTTAAAAACCAATTTCAGAAGAAGAAGAAGAAGCTTATATCATGGGTGAAGAATCGAAAGCTAGCATCTTTAAAGTAATCGAAGCAATATCTTCATTGATTTCACTTTCTCACTCAATCAAATCCTTCAACATCAAATGGCAACTCATAAGAACCAAGCTCGAAGAGCTTTACTCTGGACTCATCGCTCTTCAAAACCTCGATTCAGGTTTCGAATTCGACCCATCTCTCTCAATCCTAATCTCCGCCATTCTAGCTTCTCTTCGCGACTGTTACGATCTCGCAACTCGTTGCGTTAACGTCTCTTACAGTGGTAAGCTTCTTATGCAAAGCGATTTAGATGTAATCGCCGGAATATTCGACCGGCACACTCGGAATCTCTCTCGGATTTACTCAGCTGGGATTCTCAGTCATGGATTTGCGATCGTCGTTTCGAAACCTAGCCCTAACGCTTGTAAAGAAGACATGAGGTTTTACATTAGGGATTTGCTCACAAGAATGAAGATTGGAGATCTGGAGATGAAGAAACAAGCTTTGGTTAAGCTTAACGAATCCATGGAGGAAGATGATAGATATGTTAAGATTGTGATTGAAATTAGCGATCTGGTTAATGTTCTTGTTGGGTTTCTTGATTCTGAGATTGGGATTCAAGAGGAATCTGCGAAATCTGTGTTGTTTATCTCTGGATTTGGTGTTTACAGGTCGGTTTTGATTCGATCCGGTGTGATTGGTCCTTTGGTTAGGGTTCTTGAGAACGGGAACGGTGTTGGTAGAGAAGCTTCCGCAAGGTGTTTGATGAAATTAACCGAGAATTCGGAGAATGCTTGGTCTGTCTCTGCTCATGGAGGCGTATCGGCGTTGCTGAAGATATGTTCTTGCAGCGAATTCGGAGGCGAATTGATCGGGACCTCGTGTGGCGTGTTGAGGAATCTCGTTGGTGTTGAAGAAATCAAGAGGTTTATGATCGAAGAGGACGATACGATGAGTACTTTCGTCAAGCTTATTGGATCGAGAGAAGAGATTGTTCAGGTAAATTCGATTGATTTATTGTTGAGTATGTGTTCTAAAGACGAACAAACACGCGAAATCTTGGTTAGACAAGGAGGAATCCAGGAGTTAGTGAGTGTATTATCGGATCCTAATTCGTTGTCTTCTTCGAAATCTAAGGAGATAGCGTTACGAGCAATTGATAATTTATGTTTCGGGTCTTCGAGTTGTTTGAATACACTAATGAGTTGCAAATTCTTGGATCATTTGTTGTATTTGCTAAGAAACGGGGAAAATTCGGTTCAAGAATCCGCCTTGAAGGTTACTTCTAGGTTATGTAGTTTACCGGAAGAGGTTAAGAGGATAATGGGAGACGCGGGATTTATGCCCGAGTTGGTTAAGTTTCTTGACGCGAAATCGTTAGACGTAAGAGAAATGGCGAGTGTAGCGTTATACTATTTGATCTCGGTTCCACGGAACAGGAAGAAGTTTGCGCAAGACGATTATAACATTGGCTACATTCTCAAGTTGTTAGATCATGAAGATGGAAGCAATGTGAGTAGCGATTCGGGTAACACGAAGTTTTTGATATCGATATTGATGTCTCTAACGAGTTGTAATAGCGCGAGAAGAAAGATTGCGGCTTCGGGGTATTTGAAAAACATTGAGAAGTTAGCAGAAACTGAAGGATCAGATGCTAAGAAACTTGTCAAGAAGCTATCTAAGAACAGATTCCGGACTTTACTAAGTGGTATTTGGCATACCTAATTTTTCTTTTTCTTTTTTCAGTTTTGTGAATTTTTATTTTATTTTTCTTGAGTGTATATTTTTACAAAAGGTGTTTTTTCTTTTCTTTATTTTGTTAGTTCTCTTCCCACTTTTTTTTTTTTATTATTATTTTTTTTTCTTCCCACTAATCCCAATCCCATGTGACCTCCAAATTCAACTTCAAGAATATTATTATAGCTTTAGAAAATTTCCTTTTCTTCTTTCTTTCTTTTATTATTCTCTCTTTTTAATTTGGTGAAATGCATACAAAAAGAGGTATTTTTTTTTAGTGGGTATCTTAATAAAAGTTGTCTTTTAACTCTTTAGTATAGAGTCCTACAGATTCTTCTTAGAAGCTGCAATGTTACACTTTTAAGATAACATTTCTCAATCATATTGTAATAAAACATATTTACAGCTTTTGTGCAAAATAAACATCATATAAAAAGTCATGAAATGGCAAAACGCCTAAATAAGGCTTAAGACATACATTAGGATCCAAGATAAAAGATTTGATTAGAAAAATGAAATAATTTTTGGGGAATAGTTTAGTAAAAATCAGTGTAATCTTGGAAGTATGTAAGAAAAGGGGGAAGCACATGGAATCAAGTGATAAAGAAGCATGTGAGGTTTTTGTGTAGAGATAAGAGTGATACCTCCCATCTACCACAATTCAATTATATGGAGAGAAATAAGTGAGAGTGATGGATCAAAGAAGAATTAAAAATTGTGTCTTCTTGTTACTCAATCTTAGAGTGTTGTGAGTAAGATTTGAGGGCCATGTTACTTACAAATATTCTTATGATAAGACTCTAAATTCGGCTAATGACAGCTTGGTAACCCTGAAAATGAGGGTACTAAACATAGGTGCCTATTTCAAAATTTGGACGGTTTATTAGAGATTTTGTTTTTGTTATGATCAAAGTAGATCCGAGGAGTTCGAACTCAAAGATCACACTTCTCACATTTTTAGAGAAACTTGACTGGCGGCTGGACCAAGAGCTACTTGGTGGTTTATTAGAGTTTTATGGACTAATAGCTTGCAGTTGTAGTTATTAGTCACAGACTTGCAAATTTACTTAAATCACATCTTCATTTCTCTGCTATGGTGTATATTATTTTTTTATAAATTCAAACCATAGTCTATGCTAAAAAAGTATCATAATATTATTTTAGTAGGATGACGAGATTAGGACAATTTGTTTTGAAGAGATTGTAAATATTTCTTACTTTAGAAAATGATATAAGTTTTTTTTGGTTTGTATTGTTTACCAAATGGTAATCTATGTTGCTTTTTAAACAATAAACAGAGAACTTTGATAGAAAATTTGTATGAAAACCTCTTAAAATATAATGAAACAGAAAACTTGAAATATAAAAACAATCGATTAAAAGACAATACTCATTTGGAGTCCGAATTTGACAAAAGAATTTGAGTATCCAATCATTTTGATAACTTATCCTCTTGTCATCGATTATAGACAAATCCATCACAAGAAGAAGACAAATCGACTGACCAGTTTCTTCTTGTTTCTTTTGGTTACAAAAGATTCTAAAGAGAATGGTAAATGTGAAATTCACTTTGATTATAACAACAGTCAAATTACATCATTAGTTTTGTTTCAAAAATTTAAATAGCATAATTCAGCACTCCACATGGAAGAAGAATCATGAGGAAACATTTAGCTCCTTAGAAGATTTGTTTTCATCAACTGAGGAAAGATCATTGGAGTGTTGAGACACAGAAGAATCTTCATCACTTGTGTCCATTACAAACATTGGTTGTGTTGGTTTAGGAAGATCTATTGTTGAAGTAAGCATTGACACTACTTGTTTGATATTTGGTCTATCATTAGCTTGATGTTGAACACAGAGTAGACCAATTTGAACACATCTTCCTGCTTCAACTGAATTAACTGAATCAGAATCAGCAAGATCTTGGTCTAGTAGATTCACTCCACCGGATTCGATCCACGATTCCCATGCCTATTGAAAAAACAGTAAAAACGCGTAAGAATTTAGAATCAAATCTTGACTCTGCATGTGTGTTAAGATATGTTCTTACATATGAAAGAAGGTTTTTGCTATCTTTGCCATAAGTGAAGCTTGAAATCTCCTTGCCGGTGATGATTTCTAGCATTAGAACTCCGAAGCTGTAAATGTCGGATTTCTCAGAGAACGTTCCTGTCCAAGCGTACTCGGGAGACATGTATCCTCTGTTCAAATTTATTCAATAGTTAGTTAAGTTGAGCATAAATATGAAAGACTTTTTGATTGAGCATATCATAAGAATAGGACTGGTTTCTTACAGAGTTCCTACGACACTGCCAGTGTTGTCTTGATATTGAGTATTTTGAAACATCCGAGCTAATCCAAAATCCGATATCTTTGAGTTCATTTTCTCGTCCAAGAGAATGTTGCTGACTTTCAGATCACGGTGTACAACTTTGAGGAAAGAGTCGCGATGAAGATAGAGAAGTCCACGAGCAATTCCTTGGATGATATTGAATCTCTTAGGCCAATCTATCTCAAGCTTTTTCTTCAAATCTGTTTGCCAAAAGTATAGCAGAAACCGATCAGCGTAAAGAATTTCTAATGTCACGGGAGAAGAAAAGGCGAGAAGGGACTTACCAAAGAGAAAAGTATCAAGACTTTTGTTCACCATATATTCATAGACCAATAGCTTCTCTTCTCCATCAATGCAACATCCCAAAAGCCGAGCCAAGTTTCTGTGTTGTAGTTTCGAGATGAGCTTTATCTCGTTCATGAACTCGTGTGTTCCTTGTACAGAGCTACTAGAAAGACGTTTTACAGCTATTTCCTTCCCGTCGTGAAGCTTACCCTGAAAGGCATCATAGTTGCAGACAGTCATATAAAGAACAAGAAATATCAGAATGGAGAAGAACAAATAGAAGGAACTGTTGCTCTTACCTTATAAACCGTACCAAACCCACCCTGACCGAGTTTATTTAAGACGCTGAAATTATTTGTGGCAGTTTGTAGGGTTTCAATCTCGAAGAAGTTTAAACCTGAGACATCTTGTGATTGCAAATCACTCTTCCAAGCGCCTTCTACATTGTCTTTGGATACTAGACTTGAACCTACAAGTTACAAGTACCCATGTGTTAGCACAGAATTCGTAGCAGGTTAGTGTATCAAGCTAAAGCTCAAATAGAAGTCTCTTGGACTCTCACCATTTTGTTTCACTCTGTATCTCCAGCACCCAAATGCAGCAAACAGCAAGATCAAAAAAATTGAAACGCTGAGAGTGGTAATAGTAAATATCTTGATTCGCTTGCTTCCAGCTGAAAGGGTCACATGAAAACTAAAATGTAAACCACACTGTTCACCAAAAAGAACATTACAAAGAAACTTTTAAGATTATGTGAGTATAAGAAATGGCTTACGAAATTCAGAACGTGCAAGACGAAGGGAAAGAGACTCTCCTCCTGCAGTAAATTTCACCGTATCCAATAACTCCCGGTTCCACACCAAACACCCTATTCCATTAATATAGGAAAAGGCAGTGCAAGAACAGTTCTTGAGACAGCCTTGGTGGCATTGTTCTTCATCGCTAAAGCTTGCTAATTCGTAAGAATCCGGAGGCTTGACGTTGGGAACACGATAGAAGGCGTCTTTGTCTTTGCCCTGCGTTTCTGCAGAAGAGTTTCCTTGACAAGATAAGTCTGTGCGTCTCACACACCCACGACTCCAGTTCCCGCTTCTCCACTCCTTATCCGACTTTGGCTGGAACCCTTTCAAGCATTGGCACGTAGGAGTACCGGTTCTCACACACAAACCAAAAGGTCCACATGTACCATATATATCACATGAGCTTACCGGACCCTCAAAGTGCTTGATCCAATCGGTTCCATTATTCCGTTTAATCCTCAACGATCCCTCTGGTGTTAGCTTGATGTATGACAAATTGAAATTTCTCAATTCACAAAACGCGAAAACTCCAGTACCGTTAACTACATCTTGCACCATTCCCAATGGATTGGTATACGATACATCCATTTCTGGTATCCCAGTGAACCTTGTTCCCGCCCATGGTCCGCTTCTCCAATACGGTGACGAGCCTTTCCATACAACGCCCTGCGAGGGAACTTGTGGTGTAATCTCAGCTACAAACTCCCCAAGTGATGGATCAGTCTCACTTTTCCAGGAAGTCAGTACACGTTTCTTGTTGTTCGGAACATCATACATCAGAGATGCAAGAGGTAGCATAGTATCACCAAGATGCTCAAAACTTTGCCACAAATAATTTCCAGTAGCATTATCGACGAGGACAAGATTTCCGGTGTCTAAAAGCTCAGCACGATACTTATTAGACGTGAGATTTCCACCTCCAGATGACCACACAGGATCTCGCTTGCCATCAAGCAAGATAAGACTTCCATTGCTGCTGATTGTGAGATTCGCCGTGGAGCTCGTGATTGGCTTTTCTCTGTTAGCCACCCAAAGAATAATCCGAGGAGTGACTTTCTGGAACCAGATTCCAACATACTGATTCCTAGAATTGTTAGGACTGAAGAAGCCTAGCTCGTACGATCCACCAGGAGAGCTAAGAGTTTGCCCTACCGATAAAGGGCTTGATGTGGTTATAGCTGCATAGCAAGAGCTTGAGAAAATGGTTGTTATCAATAACAAGCATGCAACAATACCCATCATTAGATTTCAAAGAATGAACAAAAAAGTTATTTTGGTGAACTCAAAGAATAGAGAAAAACAATATTTTTTAAGTGTCATCTATAAACATAATAAGTAGTTGAGTCTTCTGCTACTTAAGAGACACCCAAGATTGACCAAGTTTCAGATCACAATACTTGACCTTTTCAAAGTTTTTAAAGTTCCTTGGAGCATTAATGTGCATCAGTATCAGTCATCATTCCTTTAAGTTCCTTTCTACAATTAAACAGAAGTAGAAAAAACTAAAACGTTGAAACAATCAAATTAAAGCTTTCACACTTGTCATTTTCCATGAAAGAGATTAACGCAAAAACAGGGACCCATATGCAGAAGAAGAAGTTATCTGGATGCTACGGAAGCTCATTTCTCAAATATCTCCTTGAAAATATCATTTTTCTCATACAAAACTGCAATAATAACAACACATAGATCAATCAGCTTATTTAAGATAGTAGAAAAAACCATTAGCGAATTGAACAAGATTGAATTTTCTTGCAATTCTCCCAATTAAGAGACCTTTTTAATGTACCTGTTCTGATAAATTTGTTGAGCCACCAAATTGGAAAGTTTAAAATCTCTCTCAGGCATTTCGTCGAACTTAATCAGTGCATTCTTAGCGGTCAACCCTTCTAATTGAAAACTCAAGAAAACAAACAAATTTACAAAGAAAATGTAAATTGTGATTGATAGATCACGCTATCGTCATCTGGGCATAATCAATTCGATCCAAAGTCACCAACTTTAACACACAATTTCTGATGGCGCAAGAAAAGAACACACAAAAGAGTCAAAGACTCGTGCCTTTAGATATTTTGAGCTAATCTTCTCTTTCTTTAACTGACACAAATAGTCAATGGCTCGTCCCTTTGACCATTGACTTTAAAGTCAACACCAATAATGTAACTAAAATCACATTTTAGCAAAGATTCATTCAATATATGCTCAAAACCTATATATCTTTACAACAAATTTACAATCATCTCAGTTTTATCTACCATATATAGCAGTTTGTGTTAAATCATTTACAGACTTAGAATCTGAATCACTCTCTTGAACTATCTGCAATGCGAAAACCCGTTGTTTTGGTATTGGAAGTTCCATTGTTGTAATAGTAAGCATTGATGTTACTTGTGCAATGCTTGGTCTATCCAGAACTTGTTGTTGAACACATAGTAAACCAATCTGTACACATCTCGCTACTTCGACTTGAGAACCCGAGCTAGAGATATCGTCATCCAATAGATCCGCTCCACCATTCTCGCACCAAGATTCCCATGTCTTAATGAACACAAGCATGTATAAGAAACATTTGATCCATAATCAGATTCAAGAAAGATATATAAGAGAGTGTAATTTTTGACTTACATATCCGAGTAGGCTTTTGCCTTCTTCGCCAATGGCGAAGCTCGAAATCCTCTTCCCGGTTATGATTTCTAATAGTAGAACTCCAAATGCGTAAATGTCGGATTTCTCAGAGAACATCCCGGTCCATGCATATTCTGGAGACATGTATCCTCTGTTTCATTTTACCAAACAATGATATATATATGAGCAAGTTAAGGCTTTGATTGTGTTTGTTATATATCTAGATAGAGGGGAGGTAGATACATACAAAGTTCCAACAACTCTGCGAGTGTTCGCTTGATGTTGAGTTCCTTGAAACATACGAGCCAATCCAAAATCTGATATTTTCGGGTTCATGTCTTCGTCTAAAAGAATGTTGCTTACCTTTAAATCTCGGTGTACGACCCTGAGACATGAGTCACGGTAAAGATAAAGAAGTCCACACGCAATACCTTGAATGATTTCAAACCGCTTGGGCCAATCAAGCTCAATCTTTTTCGTTGAATCTAGCCAAATTATAAACAAAATTTAAACAAGCTACACACAAAACACAAAGAGTTTCAGATAATGAAAAGGGACATACCAAAGATAAAGGTATTGAGGCTTTTGTTCGCCATAAACTCATATATTAGTAGCTTTTCTTCTCCTTCGATGCAACATCCCAAAAGCCGAACCAAGTTTCTGTGTTGGAGTTTCGAGATGAGTATTATTTCATTCATGAACTCCTCTAAACCCTGTCCAGAGCTGCTCGAAAGGCGTTTTATAGCTATTTCCTTCCCATCTTCTAGCTTTCCCTGAATCCACAGTTGGATATATCAGATAGTCATATAGTGGACAAGAATTAGAGTGAGAAAAGGAAAAGATACCTTATAAACTGGACCAAATCCACTTTGACCAAGCTTATTTTCTATGCTGAAGTTATCGGTGATGGTTAATATGGTTTGCATCCCAAAGAAATTTACATCTTGTGGTTTCAGTTGTTCCTTCCATGCATCTTGTGAAGTCTCCATGGATGTAGGAATTAAATCTATAATTTACAAATATCCAAGAGTCAATACCAAATTTCTAGCATTCATCATTTTATTAGCAAACAATGAAAGTGATGAACAAGAAAACATAGAAAGAGAGCTATTAAGCATTTCAGTGTCTCACCATTTTGTTTCCTTTTGTATCTCCAGAACAAATAAGAGGCAAAAACCAAGATCATGAAGACAAAAATGCTGACAATGCTAGCAACGATTATCTTGGTTCGATTGCTTCCACCTGAAAGATGCACCAGGAAATTAAACTGTAAACCATACTGCAGCAAACATAAACATCACAAAGAAACTTAAAAGGTCTTTTTCATGCCCTACCCAACTCAGAACTCGCAAGACAAATGGAAACCTTTTCTCCGCCAGCAGAAAACTGCATTACATCGATAAGCTCTCGACTCCACACCAAGCAACCAATTTGTTCGATATAGGCAAATGCCGTGCAAGAACAGTTTCCAAGACAACGCTGGTGGCACTCTGCTTCATTGATCAAGCTTAGATATTCATAAAAATCTGGAGGCTTTACATTTGCAACAATGTTGAAAACATCATTGCCTTTCGCTGTTGCGGAAGAATTCACAAGACAAGATAATTCTGTTCTTCGTGCACACCCACCAGTCCAATTCTGTCTATTCCACTCCTCATCTGATTTTGGCGTAAAGCCTTTCAAGCATTCACACTTTGGGGGTTCAGATATCACACATAGCCCGAACGGTCCACATGTATTATAAACATCACATGAACTTACTGGTGCTTCAAAGTCCTTAACCCAACCAGAGCCATTAAACCAAAGAATCTTCAACGATCCCTCTGATGTTAGCGTAGTGTACGAGAGATTAGAGTTTCTTTGTAACGAATAATTCAAAAACCCTGTACTGGCTGCTACATCTTGAGAAATGCTGAATTGGCTTACATGTGATTGATCCATTTCCGGTGTGCCTGTGAACCTTGTCCGTGCCCATGGACCGCCTCTCCAGTACGGCTTTGAACCTCTCATTATAAACCCTTGCGGTGGCAATTGTGTCGTAAGCTCAGCTACGAATTCTCCAGGTGAAGGATCCGTGGGACTTTTCCAAGAAGACAATACACGTTTCTTGTCATTCGGAACATCATACATCACAGAAGATTCAGGTAGCATAGTATCAACGAGATGCTCAAAACTTTGCCATAAGGTTCTTTCGGAAACTTCATCAACGAGGACGAAATTTCCGGTATCTTTCAACTCAGCACGAATCGCATTAGACGAGAAAGTTTCTCCTATTGACTAAACAAAATCTTCTTCTCCTTCAAACAAGATAAGGCTCCCATTGCTGCTAATAGTGAGATTCGCCGTTGATTTTGTGACTGGCTTATCTCTATTAGCCACCCAGACAACAACCTGAGGAGTGATGTTCTTGAACCAGACTCCAACATACTGATTCTGAGAATTGTTAGGACTGATGAACCCTAGCTCATAAGATCCACCAGGTGAGCTTAGAGTTTGTCCTATTGACAAAGGACTTGCTTTGGTTATAGCTGAAAAGCCATAATTTGGGAAGATGATTAACAAAAAGAGCAAGGAAGCAAAGATAACAATACCAATCTTTCCCATATGGTATGCAAGAGCTCTGCCTAAGATTTGAATGTATGAAAAAAGCTCATCTTTATAAAAGTCAATGCCAATAACAGAACAAACTTCCTTGTACTAATGAAACCTCTTGGATGTGTCCATGGCCTATTTTGATTATTATTTTATCATAATAAACCATCATTGACCTCATTGACTACTAGAATCACATTTCTCCATTCACACAAATAAAAGACAAAAATAATTATATTTTCCTAATTTTATATTCCATATTGCTTCAGCAGATAACTTTGAATATTCTCAGCCATCTCTGAGCCATAACCATAAATAAAGTCAACAACTTTCCATCAAACCAATTCCATCACAAACAAGTATTGTTTTGTTTTTTTTGGTTGGGGTCAAAGCACAAACAAGTACTCACCTTTCACATTTTATAAGGAAATCAAAACACAAAAACAAAACAGAGCACGTGAACGCTTAGACAACAACAGTTTTTACTTGCTGCTAAATTTCTACCTCAAGGATACGTACAAACAATATGTTGTGCAGCTAAAAACCAATAGAACTTTTCAAGTTACTAGGAAAAAATCTAAATCCGTAAGCAATGGATTTTGGATGATGAATAGCCAAAAACTTAGGACAATTTTACCTCAAGACTTACAAAAGTTGGCTAATAGTGAAGGTTATGACTTTTCATGGGCGGCTTCAACTACTGGTCCCCACTTCCCAGACTTTGAAACTTGACACCTCGTTCACGCATTTCATCGAACACATTCAGTGCATAACCCAGACCTTCCAAAGTTCAAAGCAATGGCGATGTCCCAGGACCATTACAGAAAGAGACAGTTAATACCCAGAAAAAGTATGGCGTTTCGACCTTCTGGGACAACGAGTGTAACCAAAGTCGCAAACTTTCGCTTAAAAAATGCAGAGAACTCGAGAGAAGCGATAAAGCCTTAATTTTATCATTTTGATTCTTTTGACCAAGTCAAAGAGACATGTATTTAACTACAATAAAGTGAGACATCAAAATTTGAAGCTTTCAATGTTCACCAATCTACAAGTATATATATACTTATCGTCCTTGGATCACAGATTGTGTTAACTCATTCACAGAGAAGTGTTCTTTAGACTTTGAATGTGACAATGACACGTTGTCTAGTGTTTGCACTGCAAATATTGGCTGCTTCGGTGTGGGAACATCTGTTGTTGTAGTGAGCATTGACAGTAACTCAAGTGTGTTGGGTCTATCACCAGCTTGGTGTTGAACACAAAGAAGACCAATCTGAACACATCTCGCAACTTCAAATACGTTGCATGAATCATCAGTAAGATCTTTATCAAGAAGATCCGATCCTCCAGTCTCACACCAAGATTCCCATGCCTTGAGAATAATAAGAATTAACAAGTGTTAGTACTTAGTAATTAGTAATCAAAATCATTTGTAGTAATTAGTAAATGTGTTTTACTTACATATGCAAGAAGGCCTTTGCTTTCATTGTCATAGGTGAATCTTGAAATCCTCTTGCCACTTATGATTTCTAACATTAGAACACCGAAGCTATAGATGTCGGACTTCTCAGAGAATAACCCTGCCCATGCGTACTCGGGAGACATGTATCCTCTGTTCAAACAAGTTACATCAAGTTAATATATGATGATGAAGTTAAGCATGTGTTTATGAGAAATGGTTCTTACAGAGTTCCTACAACGCGACGAGTGTTGTCCTGGTATTGGGTTCCTTGAAACATCCGAGCCAATCCAAAATCTGATATTTTGGGGACCATTTTCTCGTCGAGAAGGATGTTGCTGACCTTCAGGTCTCGGTGAATGACCCGAAGGCGTGAGTCACGGTGGAGGTAGAGAAGTCCACGCGCGATACCTTGAATGATGTTGAACCTCTTTGGCCAATCAATCTCAGACTTTAGAGTTGAATCTAGACAATAAGTTAGAACAGATTAGTGACATATGTTAGAATATGGGCTTCCAACTCAAAACCAATTGGCAATGAGTGGATTGGCCCAAATCCCTTATATATTGCTTAGATTCCCTTCCAACTTCCGATATAACATATTGATAACTCTCAAACTATGGAGAAACGAAGAGGTCAATGGAATAGAGGACTTACCAAAGAGGAAAATGTCGAGGCTTTTGTTCACCATAAACTCATAAATTAGTAGCCTCTCTTCTCCTTCGATGCAGCATCCCAAAAGCCGAACCAAGTTTCTATGTTGTAATTTTGAGATTAGTGTTATTTCATTCATGAACTCCCGTGTACCTTGACCAGAGCTACTAGACAAGCGTTTAACGGCGATTTCCTTCCCATCTATCAACTTTCCCTGAAACAATATTTGCAGATAGTCATGTAGAGAACAAAAAGAAAATGCAGAATAGAACAGAAACTGACATACCTTATAAACAGGACCAAATCCACCTTGACCAAGTTTATTTGAGGAACTAAAGTTATCTGTGGCAGTTTGTATTGTATGCATCTTATAAAAATTTACGCCTGAGATATCCTGTTGTTCGAAATGATTCTCCCATGCATCTTGTATATTATCAAAGACGACAGGAGTTGGTCCTACAATTAACAAATGTGAGTGTATTAGCACTTGCTAAATTTGTAGTAGCTTCTATATTGGTCTCACCATTTTGTTTCGCTCTGCGTCTCCAGCAGATAAATGCGGCAAAGGCCAAGACCATGAAAACGGAAAGGCTGACCATAGCAGCTACAATAATCTTGGTTCGATTGCTTCCAGCTGAGATATTCAAAAGTAAACAAAACTCTAAACCATGCTGCTACAGAATATTATAAAGAAAGTTGAAAAATTCAAATGTAATAAGAATCTATAGAAATATGTTTCATTATCCTTACCCAATTCCGAACTTGCAAGACGGATGGAGAGAACCTCTCCATTTCTCGGAAAGTGAACTGTGTCTAAAAGCTCCCCATTCCAGACCAAGCATCCAATTCCACTAATATAGGCAAAGGCTGTGCAAGAACAGTTTCCTAGACAATTTTGGTAGCATTGTTCTGCATTGAGAAAGCTTGCAGATTGGTGCATATCCGGAGTCTTCGTATTGGTCATACGATAAAAGACGTCTTTATCTTTTCCTCGTGTTTTCATCGACGAATCCGCCTGGCAAGATAATTGTGTACGTCTCACACACCCACTAGTCCAGTTCCCTTTTCTCCACTCCTCATCAGACTTAGGTATAAACCCTTTCAAGCATACGCATCCCGGGGTACTCGACCTCACACACAAACCAAAAGGACCACATGAACCGTATCCATCGCAGAAGTTATCTGGAGCCGTGAAGTAATGCATCCATTTTGTACCATCTTCCCAGTAAATCTTGATTTGTCCCTCTGGTGTTAGCGTAGCATACGAAAGATTAAAGTTTCTTCCTAGGGCATAAGTAGCAGATCCTTTACCAGTTGCTACATCCTGGATAACACTGAATGGACTTACATATGATTCATCAAATTGTGCTAAACCGGAGAATCTTGTTGTTGCCCATGGACCAGTTCTCCAGTAAGGCACTAAGCCTCTCCTTATAAGTGCTTGTAAAGGGACTTGTGGTGTAATCTCCAACGAAAACTCTCCAGGCGAGGGATCGTTGTTACTTTTCCATGACGTCAATATATTCTTCTTGCCACGAGGAACATCATACGTCACCGATGCTTGAGGCAACAAAGTATTAGCAAGATTCTCAAAACTTTGCCACAAAGTTGTTCCTGAAACATCATCAATCACAACAAGATTCCCGGTGTCTCGTAGCTCTGCATGAGACTTGTTGGATGTGAAATTCACTCCAGCTGACCAAATCACATCTTGTTTGTCATCAAGCAAGATCAGGTTCCCGTTGCTGCTGATAGTGAGATTTGCCGACGAGCTTGTAACTGGCGTATCTCTATTAGCCACCCACACAACCACCCGAGGATCAAGGTTCTTGAACCAGATCCCAACATAGTGATTCCGAGTATTATTAGGAGTGAAGAAGCCTAACTCGTAAAATCCAGCAGGGGAACTCAGAGTTTTTCCTAGTGACAAAGGACTTGATGTGTTTAAATCTGCATAACCACAAGTTGGGAATATGATTAGTAAGAAGAGGAAGGAAATAAAAAAATCCATACTCGTTTTTTCTCTACAAGATCTTGAGTATGAGCAAGAAGTTTTTGACTTTATGTGAATGAAGTACTGAGTAAAGAATACATATATTACCCGCTCTTGGTTTCAGACTAGCTTGTTTGAATATTGGAGGTCTAAATTTGACCAAACAAGAAAGAATAGACCAACTTGACAAAGAAACTCTCTCATCCACAAAATAAATAGCGTGTTTTATTTTTCTCTCTCATTTTTGGTCTACTCAAATGTCAATTTTCTACAAATTCAAGAATTTTGGAGCATATAACGCAAGAGAAGACTATATTTACATCATCAAGTCAAAATTCCTAATTTCTTTGTAACCGTGACTCTAATTTTAACGATTAATGACAAAATTAGTCTACAAATATCTCTATTTCGAATATGAAACATTCTAATAAGACCACTCAAGATGAAGACGAAAACAAGGATTCATATGGAAAAAAAACCACCATTTTATAAATTATGAGCTTCCACCCTAAAACCAAATATGGAGATAGTCTAATAAGTTTTGAGTATTATGACCAAGGAATAAAATCATAATCATTGTAGTATATACATTAGAGCTTATCGTCCTTGGATCACAGATTGTGTCAGCTCATTGACCGAGATAAGATCTTTAGACTTTGACTGTGATACCGACTCATCGTTTCGAGTTTGCACTGCAAATATTGGTTCCTTTGGTGTGGGAAGATCTGTTGTTGAAGTAATCATAGACACCACTTGAAGCGTGTTCGGTCTGTCAATGGCTTGGTGTTGAACACATAGAAGACCGATGTGTACACATCTCGCAACTTCAAATGCGTTGCATGAATAAGTAAGATCTGTATCCAAAAGATCTGATCCCCCAGTCTCACACCAAGATTCCCATGCCTGAATATAAAAAGAATCAACAAGTGTTAGTACTTGATGAGAATCAAAATCATTTGTAGGAAATGTGTTTTACTTACATATGCAAGAAGGCCTTTCCTTTCATTGTCATAGGTAAATCTTGAAATCCTCTTGCCACTTACGATTTCTAACATCAGAACACCGAAGCTGTAGATGTCGGACTTCTCAGAGAATAAACCTGCCCATGCGTACTCGGGAGACATATATCCTCTGCTTAAAGAGTTTAGATCAAGTTAATATTGGGATGATGAAGTATGAATCTTTTGTTAAGCATGTGTTTATGAGAAATGGTTCTTACAGAGTTCCTACAACGCGACGAGTGTTGTCCTGATATTGGGTTCCTTGAAACATCCGAGCCAATCCAAAATCTGATATTTTTGGGACCATTTTCTCGTCGAGAAGGATGTTGCTGACTTTCAGGTCTCGGTGAATGACCCGAAGGCGTGAGTCACGGTGGAGGTAGAGAAGTCCACGCGCGATACCTTGAATGATGTTGAACCTCTTTGGCCAATCAATCTCAGACTTTAGAGTTGAATCTAGACAATAAGTTAGAACAGATTAGTGACATATTGATAATAAGTTAGTGACAATGGAATAGAGGACTTACCAAAGAGGAAAATGTCGAGGCTTTTGTTCACCATATACTCATAAATCAGTAGCCTCTCTTCTCCTTCAATGCAGCATCCCAAAAGCCGAACCAAGTTTCTATGTTGTAGTTTTGAGATTAGTGTTATTTCATTCATGAACTCCCGTGTACCTTGACCAGAGCTACTAGATAGGCGTTTAACGGCGATTTCCTTCCCATCTATCAACTTTCCCTGAAACCATATTTGCAGATCGTCATGTAGAGAACAAAAAGAAAATGCAGAATCGAACAGAATGTGACATACCTTATAAACAGGACCAAATCCACCTTGACCAAGTTTATTTGATGAACTGAAGTTATCGGTGGCAGTTTGTATGGTATGCATCTTATAAAAATTTACGCCTGAGATATCTTGCTGGAAATGATTCTCCCATGCATCTTGTAAATTATCAAAGACGACAGGAGTTGGTCCTACAAATAACAAATGTGAATGTATTAATTAGCACTTGCTAAATTTGTAGTAGTTTAGCATTCAAAAGCTTCTATCTTGGTCTCACCATTTTGTTTCGCTCTGCGTCTCCAACAGATAAATGCGGCAAAGGCCAAGACTATGAAAACGGAAAGGCTGACCGTGGTAGCTACAATAATCTTGGTTCGATTGCTTCCAGCTGAGATATTTAAAAGTAAACAAAACTCTAAAATATGCTGCTACAGAATATCTTATTATATCCAAGAAGATGCGCAAAATTGTAACTCACGAGATCGCGACACGTGTTAAGTAGTCGATTAGATTATTACATGTCAAATATTTAAATATATGTACGTTTTTCATTATAGAAATTTATTAAATATTGTTCAATATCAGTTAATTACCCAAAAAGGAAAAAGTTTAAATGGAAAAATTACAAGCATAAAGTAGATTTTAACACATATCAAATATTTAAATAAATTTATGAGATGTAATATTAAAATTGTTAATTAACCAAAAAAAGATGATGTTAAAATGGAGAAAAAAACAAGTATAAAGTAATTTTACAAATTGCACAAAACCTCTGCGAATATTTATATAAAATATTTAGTTGAAAATGTTTTTTAATAAAGAGAAATTTAACATAAAACAAAAATTAAGAAGAGGGAATTACAAACATGCCACATTTGAAAATACTTTTTTCAAATAGGCCACCATTGAAAATTTATTGCAAACATGCCACCTTTTATAGAAAAAGACAAAATCATTGATTTTTTTACTCTCTCTCAGAACCCAAACTTTAAACTCTACCCCCAAAAATTATATCCTAAATATAAAATAGTTAACCCAAACTCAAAAAATATAAAAGTTAAGTTAAAAAAAAGATGACATTCTTGCAAAGAATTTCAAACGATGACATAACTGTAAAGTGGAATGCCAAAAGTGGCATATCATAAAATTTCTCTAAGAAAATAGGAACCTATATAATTTAAAATAGAAACGACTGTTTCTATCGTTATATATAGGTCATATATACATCTATAGGGAACACAAAATAATTAAACATGAAAATAGATCAACGAGTATGTTTTCATGTTTAAAGTTTACAAAATAGCACCAAAGAAAGATCGTCAAAACATGTAAGAATGATTTAGTTATTATATCAAATAATTTAATGATTTAAACCAAATTAATATAAATCAAGCATATATACTTTATTGATTTTCAAAATTTTTAAATTATATATGAGATATGAGACTATACTTCTTCAAATTACATATGAACAAAGAATGATTTAGTTATTATATCAAATAATTTAATGATTTAAACCAAATTAATATAAATCAAGCATATATACTTTATTGATTTTCAAAATTTTTAAATTATATATGAGATATGAGACTATACTTCTTCAAATTACATATGAACCTAAAACTTTAGTCAGTATATTATCTAAGTTAGGATTTGAATTAATAAGATATTATATTTTTCTCAAAACATTCTTTAAACATAACTATTTACTATAAATCAAATAATCCTGGCATCGCGAGTGTTTTAATGTAGTTATAAAGAATCTATGGAAGAAATATGTTTCATTATCCTTACCCAATTCCGAACTTGCAAGACGGATGGAGAGAACCTCTCCATTTCGCGGAAATTGAACCGTGTCTAAAAGCTCCCCATTCCAGACCAAGCATCCAATTCCACTAATATAGGCAAAGGCTGTGCAAGAACAGTTTCCTAGACAATTTTGGTAGCATTGTTCTGCATTGAGAAAGCTTGCAGATTGGTGCATATCCGGAGTCTTCGTATTGGTCACACGATAAAAGACGTCTTTATCTTTTCCTCGTGTTTTCATCGACGAATCTGCCTGGCAAGATAATTGTGTACGTCTCACACACCCACTAGTCCAGTTCCCTTTTCTCCACTCCTCGTCAGACTTAGGTATAAACCCTTTCAAGCATACGCATCCCGGGGTACTCGACCTCACACACAAACCAAAAGGACCACATGAACCGTATCCATCGCAGAAGTTTTCTGGAGCCGTGAAGTGATGCATCCATTTTGTACCATCTTTCCAATAAATTTTGATTTGTCCCTCTGGTGTTAGCGTAGCATACGAAAGATTAAAGTTTCTTCCTAGGGCATAAGTAGCAGATCCTTTACCAGTTACTACATCCTGGATAACACTGAATGGACTAACAAATGATTCATCAAATTGTACGAATCCAGTGAATCTTGTTGTTGCCCATGGACCAGTTCTCCAGTAAGGCACTAAGCCTCTCCTTATAAGTCCTTGTAAAGGGACTTGTGGTGTAATCTCCAACGAAAACTCTCCAGGCGAGGGATCGTTGTTACTTTTCCATGACGTCAATATATTCTTCTTGCCACGAGGAACATCGTACGTCAACGATGCTTGAGGCAGCAAAGTATTACCAAGATTGTCGAAACTTTGCCACAAAGTTGTTCCTGAAACATCATCAATCACAACAAGATTCCCCATGTCTCGTAGCTCTGCATGAGACTTGTTGGATGTGAAATTCACTCCAGCTGACCAAATCACATCTTGTTTGTCATCAAGCAAGATCAGGCTCCCGTTGCTGCTGATAGTGAGATTTGCCGACGAGCTTGTAACTGGCGAAACTCTGTTAGCCACCCACACAACCACCCGAGGATCAAGCTTCTTGAACCAGATCCCAACATATTGATTCCGAGAGTTATTAGGACTGAAGAAGCCTAACTCATAAAATCCAGAAGGGGAACTCAGAGTTTGTCCTATTGACAAAGGACTTGACATGTTTATACCTGAATAGACACAAGTTGGGAATGTTGTTAGCAAGAGCAAGCAAACAAATAAACCCATACCTATATTTCTAATCTGTATTTCTAGTAATCTCTTCCGGAAACTTGAACATTTAGGCAAATATTTATGTGGATAAACTGAAAGCATTGAGACCAAGTCACCAAGAGTAAATATAACGTCCAGGTGTTAGATTTGTTTGTCTCAGAATTCTCCTTTGAATATTCTATTCATAAATATTGAATATTCCAAAGAATAAATGGACCATCTTGATTCTCGCATTTTTGTCTACTCATAAGTCAAGAATCAACCTTGTTCAAATCAAACAAGTTTCCAGCTTTTGCAATTTTCCAAGAAAGCCAATACAAAGCTGAAAATTGCCTTGAAACGTTTTGCTTGGTGCTCCATTTTGATAGACAAAGTGCAAACTGCAATGTGATAATCCAAAAAACCTAGAATAAGCTCACTTAAACATCACTCTTAACTCTGGTTCAGGCATTTCATCGAACACTTCCAGAGCATAACCCAAACGTTCGAATATATTACTGTTACCTCCATCGTTATTACCGCACTGCATAATCCAAATGATCGAGACAGCTTTTTCGTAGAAAAGTATGATCGATTTTATACAATTCTCACCTTCTAAGCATAAGTGCTTCAAGCCAAAATTTAAAAACTTGACATCGCTTTCAGTACGTAATCCACACGATCCAGCGTCTAGAGTCGCCGTAGCTTTGTTGCAGACAGCGAAAATGGAGGAAAATTTATGGGCATCAACGCTTCTAGCTAAAAGTCCAAGACTTTGACCAGTGGAGAGCATAAATGAAAGAAAAACGACGCCATTAAAATCACAAATGCCTCAAAAAATGTCAAATTTATTTTCTAAATTGACAGGTTTTACATATGGGCTAACTCGAGTAATTTTATTGGGCTTTTTATGAGCTTGTGGCCCATTACTATTTCGTGTACGATTTAAAGATGAAATGAAGTTTTTCTTTCATCGTTGTGGTCCTTCTGGAATATGAATCTCTCACCTCCTTCCTTCTTCTCTAATAATCTCAGATAAATTATACATGAAACAACCAATTTTTTTTTTAATATAATTAATCCGAATTAAGTATTTCATAAATAATAATTCTCAACGATTAATTCAAACAACAATCCAAACAATATCCATCGAAAATAATTAAACACTTAAACCAGAACTAATCAATAATCCATAAATCACATAAATAATAAAATCAGATAATTCAACAACAATCTGAATTCCATAATCATCTTAAGCTAGCAACCTAAGCACCAGGTTCTAACTCAATCAACAAAACATAAATAGAAATCCTAATCATCTTCTCTCATTGCTTTGATTTCACGATCACACTTTATATTTACCTGCATCAGTATTATCACAAATACTCAGTGAGACGGTCCTTCCAAAATACTATATGAGTATACAGGAGATCTCCATCTCCAAAAGTATACAAGAGAACACCATCTCCAAAATGAGTACACATGAGAATACCATCTCCAAAAATGAGTTATTCAGGGACACCACGCCCTTAGAGTAGTAAATTCTAAAACGTTCATAGATATCTCTCGACTAAAATTACCTCTTGTGGCCAAGCACGATATTCCCAACCCAGAATATCGAAACAAACACAAACACAAACACGACCAACCACTGGTCAATTATAACACAATTATAAGAATTACACATCTTATAACGCAGAAATATAAGGAATTCCCTCTTATAAATCTCAAAAGGTTTAAATCGTTACAACTCAACGAAAATACACGAATCAAAACAACATAGCACCACACTAAAACAATAGAACTAGAACCGCAAAGAAAAGTAAAGCTCAAACTGCTACCTGCTTGTCGAACCACTTCCTGAACTTTAACTTCATCTTTGCCTCAGACTCCCAAGTCTCCTCCTCAACACCGCTACAGTCCCACAAGACTCTCAGCAACGGTATCCTCTTTCGGCGCAGCACCTTGACTCTCCTTTCAAAAATCCTCACAGGTCTCGCCGCCACAGACAAATCAGGATGAAGATTATCCGAAATTTTAGCCACCACCTCCTCCGACTTATGCAGGCATTTTCTCAACATCGACACATGAAAAACCTTATGAAATGCCTTTATAATCGGAGGTAACTCTAACCGGTAAGTCATCGGTCCAATATGCATAACCACCGGGAACAAACCCATAATTTTGGACTCAGTTTGTTCTCCAAAATCGATCTGTTAGGACCTCGCAACATGACCATCTTGAGATATACTCTATCTCTGATCGCGAACTCTAATTCCTTTCTCCTCTTATCAGCATAGCTCCTCTGCCAATCCTGAGCCTCCTTCATTCTCAGTTTCAAAACAAGGATCTTCTCCGTCGTTTCCTGAACAAAGTATGCACCATAAATGCTCCGCTACCCCACTTGGGTCCACCATAACGGTGTCCAACACAACCTCCTATACAAAGCCTCGTAAGGAGCTGTCCCAATACTCGCCTGAAAACTGTTATTATAAGCAAACTCAGCCATGCACAAGTGATCCACCCAATGACCATCCCAATCCAGAACACACATCCTCAACAAATCCTTTAACGTTTGAATCATCCTCTCAAACTGCTCATCCGTCTGCGGATGATAAGCTGTACTCATGTGCACCTTAGTGCCCATCTCAGCTTGAAACGCTCTCCAGAATTCAGATGTAAACTTAGGATCCTTGTCTGACATAATGCTAGCTGGCACTCAATGCAGCCTCACAATCTCCCTCACATACTTCTTAGCCAAAACAATTGCTCCATCGATGTTTTTAATGGCCAGAAAATGTGCCAACTTGGTCAGACGATTCACTATCACCCAAATAGCATCAAAGGTCCGCGAGTTACGCAAACCACCACGAAATCCATCGTGATCATATCCCACTTTCACTCTGGAATGAGCAAACTCTGAAGCAAACCACTCGGGACCTGATGCTCAACCTTCAGTATTTGACACGTATCGCAAGCTGCGATCCAAGTAATATATTATTCTCGCCAATGCATAAATTTAATGACAGAAATCTCAAACTAGTTTCATACATGTATACATCATGGAAGAATCTAATCTCTGGACAACGTGATTACGCATATTAATATAATCTCTAACCCATGTATATAAAGTACACGAGAGATAATACTAATATGCGATAAACTATCAATTTGATTTATTTGACTGTTTTTTCATTCGAAATACAAACAACATGCATAGTCTTAAATAGTCTTAAATATAGATCTACGTTAATTTATCCTTTTTTTAAAAACGGTGTTATTGGAAAAGTCATAATTTTTCAAATGTATTAATTAGTTGTTTGATTATTATATCTACGTTTCTTTGTCTTTCATAACTGCTATTTCTAATATTATAAATTGTTTATGCTTATGAAGTATTCTGCACAATTGAAATCATGGTTAAAAGTACTTTGGTTTATCATTTGAATAATAGCAGAGATGATTGGCAAATACTTGTGAAGGTCGTTAAGAAATGGATTATCACAACTCCTAACAACGAAAGGAAGTTGGAGATGATCTTCGCAGACGAAAATGTAAGTTAATAAAAAGATCGTTCATTTGTTATTTTAAGTTAAATATTTTCCCTTAGGATAATTTTTTTTGTAGGGCTATAAGATTTAAGGAAGTATTGACTCTGAATTAATTTCAAAGTTTAATGGTAGTTTGCAAGAAGAAACATGGAAGCGTATCAATTTTTTTCAAATTGTGGACGCTTATGGTCAACTGAGAAACACATTCAACAATTGACACGTTAATTTTCTTGACGATACGATTGTTTAAAACAGTTGCACTATAAAAAGATGAACATTTCATGGATTTCGTCCATTTGTAACACATTATTGAGTGAGATATTGATGTTAACTATGTTGTTGGTATGTATTATTATATAGCGCGCTATTTTTTGAAATTTTATTATTTCTAATCTATTATATTAATTGTTAGATGTAATCGATGCTATTTCAAAAGTAATTTTTCTTGACGACGTTGAAGACAATCTTTTTGGGGAAATAATGATTTGCATTCAATTTTGTCTTAGTGATATGTTGTTAGTTTTTAGTATATTTTTCATGTCCTCATATGTTTTGATACTATTTTCGACTATGTTTAAAACATATCAAGACATGAAAAATATACTAAAAACTTACAACATATCACTAAGACAAAATTGAATGCAAATCATTCTTTCCCCAAAAAGATCGTCTTCAACATCATCAAGAAAAATTACTTTTGAAATAGCACCGATTATATTTAACAATTAATATAACAGATTAGAAATAATAAAATTTTTAAAAATAACGCGCTATATAATAATACATACCAACATAATAGTTAACATCAATATCTCAATCAATAATGTGTTGGAATCTATGAAATGGTCATCATTGTATAGTGCAACTGTTTGAAACAATCATATTGTTAAGAAAATCAACGTGCCAATTGTTGAATGTGTTTCTCGGTTAACCATAAGCGTCCACAATTTGAAAAAAATTGATACGCTTCCATGTTCCTTTTTGCAAACTACAATTAAACTTTTAAATTAATTCATAGTCAATACCTCCATGAATCTTGTAGCCCTCCTAAAAAAATTATCCTTAGGGAAAAATTTAAACTTAAAAATTGAAATCAAATTTTTTATTTTTTTAAGGCTCTGAAACTAAATTAAACGTAAAGCCTCTGATACTAAATTGAAACAATAATTTTTTTTAATAATTAATCCGAATGAAGTATTCCATAAATACTAATTCTCAATGATTAATTCAAACAACAAACCAAACAATAACCGAAATAATTATACACTTAAACCGGAACTAATCAATAATCCATGAATCACATAAATAATCAAATCAGATAATTCAACAACAATCTGAATTTCATAAACATCTTAAGCTAGCAACCTAAACACCATGTTCTAACTCAAACAATAAAACATAAATAGAAATCCTAATCATCCTCTCTCATTGCCTTGATTCCACGATCACACTTTATCTTTACATGTATCACATGGGAAAAAGAGATGCATGAGTATTTTCACAAATACCCAGTGAGATGGTCCTTCCGTCTACCGGTTATACACACAGGATAATGAATGTCAAGATACTATACAAATCAACTAGCAGTTCACTACAAACGGAATACGATAACGAATAAGACATCCAAACACAGAAGTATGTGTCGATCGACACACCACCATGATGTCGATTGATACGAGACAATCAGAAACTCGAACGCATAAACTTGTGTCGATCGACACACCACCACGGTATCGATCAACACGAGTTCAACAAGGGTGTCGATCGACACTACCACTAGGTGTCGATCGACACGCCATCGCAGAACGCAGACTCGAGCAGATCATCTCATAGCTTGAATCTTGGTTCATCGAGCGATCATCTGCGACAATAAACAATACCACATAGAACACCAAAACGGCCCACAACAACGAAATGAACACAATATCAATTCCATCAACAGTCAATCAATTAAGCATCATAAACAAACGATTATCCCAGATAAACCACGGTCGCGCACTCACCTTAGGGATTTGGAGAGGAAAACTATATGGTTATGAGTGAGAATGAGGACAACCACGAAATCAGCCTCAACTCACCAACAAACCTCTGATCCACGCTAGAATCAACCACAAATACCACTTCTCCACAACTCTCAATAACTCACACAATTCTTCTAAAAATCTTTCTTTTTTCTCAATTCTATGAACAACCTTTGATTTTCTCTCCAAACCCCGACTGCTCGACGCAAACAAGGTTTATAAACGACGACATAGGCTTCCGCACCCAAAACCGACCCAAACCAAGCAATTAAAATCGAACCGAAACGGTTATGCAGGATATGGTGTCGATCGACACACTGAGATGTGTCGATCGACACCCACAAAAATTCACTAAAAATGGTTTGCGGATGTTACAATATTAATTTTGATCATAATCAGAATATAACATAAAAAAATCAAAATCCTATTTGATCCAATAGGAAGAAAGAGAGAATCAATCAAAATTGAAATCGAATTCCCTCTTAGGGTTTTTTTTCAATTTTGTTATCGTCGGTAGGAGAAATGGGAGGCGAAGATTCCTCCGCCGCCGAATGTGATAAAAGGTGGAAGCCTCCACCTTCTCCACCGGAGAAGGCGGATTTAAAAGTTTAAAATACCGTACTTTAAAAGTTTTTTTGTTTCCAAAAATATCACATATTTTAAAAAGTTTTAAAAATACCACAAATTTTCAAAAAACTCCAAAAATATCACAAACACAAAAATTGAATTTTGAGGGTTTAAAATTTGAATTTTTGGGTTTGAGTTAACTATTGTACAATTAAGATATAGTTTTAGAAAGGAAGATGGTAGTTTTAAGGTTAAGGTTTTAGTTTTGAATATTTATAGTTAATTAAAAATTATAATGATATTTTTGGAACTTTTGAAAATAAATGATATTTTTAGAAGTTTTGAAAATTGATGGTAGTTTTGAAAACAAAATCTAAAAATGTGTTTGTTTTTAGAATTGCCCAATCGCAAATGCCTCCAAAAGTGTCAAATTTATTAGTAATTTCACAAATTAATTTCGTATTTTTTAAATTGGCGAATTAATTCGTCGAGTTTGCAAGTGACCCGGTTTACATATGGGACAAACTCGAGCATTTCTGTTGGGCCTTTACGGGCTTATGGCCCATTACTATATCTAGTTCGATTTACAGATGAAATGAATTAATTACATTCTACTTTCATCGTTCTTCTTCTCCATTCCTCATCTCCGAATCTCATCTCTTTCCTTCTTCTCATTTTCATCAAGATCACAATATAACTGGGAAAAATTCAAATCCCAATTCAATCCACCAGGAACAAGAGAAAGGAAACAGAATCGAATCGAATTCCGGTTTAGGGTTTTCCCGATTCGGTTTACAGAGAAATGGGAGGCGAAGATTCCTCCGCCGCCAAACGCGATAAAGACGAGAATCGACGGAATCCTCCACCGTCGTCTCCGCCACCGGAGAAGGCGGACTTAAAGCTATGGGGAATTTTAGCGTTTACAGTAATCGGAGCAACCGCAACAACATTCGCCGTTCATCAATTACGAAGAACATTCGATTGGGTATATACACAAGTAGCATCTAGAAAAGGCTCTTCTTCTTCTTCATCATCGTTTCGATCTTCTTATCAAGAAGAAGCATGGAGAAGATACAACAAACGTATGCAAGAAGAATACGAAGAAGAGTTAGAGAGAGTGGAACGTATACGACGTATGCAAAGCGTTTTCAATAGAGAACGTAACAAATTCCGAAGAGGTTTCGAGAATTGGAAAGAAAGTGATGATCCTAGTTCTTATCAATACCATCAACAGTTTCAACGTCATGATTGGTACTGGAAAACTCATCAAAGAAGCAAAGATTCTTCTTCTTCAAAGCAAGAGAGAAGTAGTAATAGTAGTAGAGTGTATCCATTATCACATCATTACTCTGTTTTGGGGCTAAGTAGGTCAAGAGGAACTCCGTATACTGAAGATGAGATTAAGAAAGCATTTAGGGTTAAAGCTATGGAGTTTCACCCTGATCAGAATCAAGATAATAAACATGTAGCTGAAGCTAAATTCAAAGAGGTTTTGTCTTCTTATGAAGCTATCAAGAAAGAAAGGAAAGACATGGATCGTTGATTTTAAGGTTACTTCTTTAAAGTTTTGTTTACATACAATTATGCTTCTTTGTTGTAAGCTTAAATAAGTTCAAACACAGGAGAATCATAGAGAAGAATGGTCCATAAGAGATTATGTAGTTATTATTGGTACTATTTGTGTTTGTGTGGAAAAAAAGAGGAAAAAAGGTTTGATCTTGCATCGGTTACTTAACGTGCTTGGATTGTAGATTGTGTTATTCCATTGACTGTGATGATATCGTTAGACGTGGAATCATCGTCTCTATTGTGCACTGCGAATGTAGGTTGTTTTGGTGATGGAAGATCTGATGTTGTGTTGAGCATGGAGAGCAATTCGAGCGTGTTTGGTCTGTCTACGGGTTGGTGTTGAACACATAGAAGACTGATTTGAACACACCTTCCGACTTGAGATGGGTGAGATGAATCACCGAGATCTCGGTCCAGAAAATCGACTCCTTTGGTCTCACACCATGAGTCCCATGCCTGAAGTTGAGTTTCAGAATCTTTAGAATATAAGAAACATTTTTTTGTAATGCTATGCAAAAGTTTTTACTTACATAGGCAATAAGGGTTTTTCCCTCTTCTCGTGAGCTGAACCGTGAGATCTTCTCTCCGCTTATGATTTCCAAAAGCACAACTCCGAAGCTGTAAATGTCGGATTTCTCAGAGAACACTCCGGTCCATGCATACTCGGGAGCCATATATCCTCTGCACACAGTTTACTATTTGATTATCATGACTATGAATCTTGTTTAGCATGTTTTCGAAGATTGATTGGTTCTTACAGAGTTCCTACAACCCGGCGAGTGTTGTCCTGAAAATGGGTACCTTGAAACATCCGAGCCAATCCAAAATCTGATATTTTCGGGACCATTTTCTCGTCGAGAAGAATATTGCTGACCTTGAGGTCTCGGTGAATGACCCGAAGGCGTGAGTCACGGTGGAGGTAGAGAAGTCCACGCGCAATACCTTGAATGATACTGAATCTCGTAGGCCAATTTAGCTCGAGCTTTAGAGTTGAATCTAGCCAACAAGGTCAGTTTTAGTAACAGTGGCACACATGGGTTAAGGAAAAGGAGAAACCAAGAGGTATAAAGGACTGACCAAAGAGAAAAACGTCGAGGCTTTTGTTCACCAAAAACTCGTAAATCAATAACTTCTCTTCTCCTTTGATGCAGCAACCCAAAAGCCTAACCAAATTCCTATGTTGTAGTTTTGAGATTAGTTTAATTTCATTCATGAACTCGTTTGTACCCTGTCCAGAGCTGCTCGAAAGGCGTTTAACCGCTATTTCCCTCCCATCTAGCAACTTTCCCTGATCACAATGATAAATCAGTCATCTAGAGAACAAGAAACATACAGAATAAAAAGAAAACAGATTGTTCCACACCTTATAAACCGGACCAAATCCACCTTGACCGAGTTTATTCGATAAACTGAAGTTATTAGTGGCAGTTCGAATGGTATGCATCCCAAAGTAATTTACATCTGAGATATCTTGTGATTCCATTTCATCTTGTGAATTGTTTATGAACATAGGATTTGGTTCTACAAGTAACAAAGTTGTATTAGTGCTTAATTTAGCATCCAAAGAAGTGACCAAAGTTTCCAGAGTCTAACCATTTTGTTTTGCTCTGAATCTCCAAAACTTATATGCAGCAAAGACCAAGGTCATGAAAATGCCAAGGCTAACAGTAGTAGCTACGATAACCTTTGTTCGATTGCTTCCATCTGAAAACAAAAAATACTATACACATTGAGAAAAAATAACATGATATAGAAAGTTGAAACTTCCTTACCAAATTCAGAACTTGCAAGACGAAGCGAGAGAGACTCTCCATCAGATAAAAACTGGACCGTGTCTACTAGCTCCCGGTTCCATACTAAGCATCCAATTCCACTAATATAAGCAAAGGCTGTGCAAGAACAGTTACCTAGACAACCTTGGTAACATTGTTCTGCATTGAGAAAGCTTGCAAATTGGTAATGATCCGGAGTCTTGACATGTTTCATACGATAAAAGCTGTCTTTTGTAGAAGAATTCGCCTCGCAAGATAATTGTGTACGTCTCACACACCCACTAGTCCAGTTCCCTTTTCTCCATTCCTCATCAAACTTTGGTACAAACCCTTTCAAGCATATGCATTTGGGGTTACTAGATCTCACACACAAACCAAAAGGTCCACAAGCATCATAAATATCACATGAGCTAGTTGGAGCTTCAAAGTGAAGTGTCCAATTTTTCCCATCACTCCATAAGATCTTCATTTTACCTTGTGATGTTAGCGTAACATACGATAATTTATAGTTTCTTAACATGGAATATGAAAAAGAAGCAGTCCCTTTTGCTACATCTTGGACAACAGTGAATGGACTTACATATGATTCATCGATTCCAGGTATCCCAGAGAATCTTGTTTTTGCCCATGGACCACTTCTCCAATAAGGCGACGCGCTTCCTCTTCTTTTTATAACTCCTTGTGGTGGAACTTGTGGTGTAAACTCTAGCCAGAATTCGCCAGGCGATGGATCGCTGTTACTTTTCCACGCGGTTAAGACACGGTTCTTGCCACGGGGAATGTCATAAGACACCGAAGATTGAGGTAACATAGTATTACCAAGATTCTCAAAGCTTTGCCATAATGTTTTCCCTGAAACTTGATCAATCACAACAAGATTTCCGGTGTCTAAAAGCTCCGCGTAACATTTCTTCGATGTGGAGGTTTCTCTTGTTGTCCAAATCACATCTTGTTTAGCATCGAGCAAGATCAAGCTCCCGTTGCTGCTGACGGTTAGATTTGCCGCGGTTTTTGTGACTGGTTTATCTCTGTTAGCTACCCAAACAACCACCTGAGGGATGATGTTCTTGAACCAGATCCCAATATACTGATTCTGAGAATTATTTGGAGTGAAGAAGCCTAACTCATAAACTCCACCAGGGGAGCTAAGAGTTTGTCCTATTGACAAAGGACTTGATGTGTTTATTACATCTGCATTGCAACAAGTTGGGAATATGATTAGTAATAGCAAACAAGCAAATGAAACCATTTCCATATTCCTCATTGGTCTGCACAATTTCTTGTAGAGATTGGAATGTATGAGCAAATAGATAAAAAAAAAAAAAACGATCATTGAGACATAAGAAATAAAGACTATGTTGTTATCCTAGGATTGAGAAATAATTTTTTTTGTCAAAGAGAATAATTATAATTATAATCTAATCATAAGCATTAATATAAACCATATTGACAGCTTTCCATGTTACTCTTCCTGAAATACAGAATCTAGTAGATGAGTTTTATTGTTTTCCTTATGTTGGTCTTCTGTTTAATGAAATATATAAATGGATGTAATGTAACTTTGGATGTAGTTTTTATAACCATTTTACCAAAAACAAGAAGAGGAATAAATTTTGAAAATCAATCTAACAACACACTTCAATTCTACAATTTCCATCGCACAATTGTTTCTTAACGCGCTAGGATCACAGACTCTGTTATCTCATTGACGGAGACGAAATACTTAGACCATTTCCAATGTAAATCTCTATTTTAGAATTATAGCATTCTCATATTTTCACTCCAATGTACTCTTCTATTTTAGAGAATCTCTATTTTGTCTTTTTACTCTATTTTTAGAGTAAAACAATCTCCAATAGTATTCTATATCATGCTCTAAAAATAAAGAAATGAATAGTAATTCTCTATATTTGGAGAAACACTATTTATTTTCTCTATTTTTAGAGTATAGTTTTTTTATTTACAAAATAGTCCTACAATTTGACAAATTTTTTATTTAATACCTAAATAAAATTTATCATACATATAACACCACAAAAGTAGTTTATGAACCCAACAATGTTACCATGTGACAAATTTATAGCTCGATTTTTAAAAATCAGAGACAAAGAAGCTCATTACTCACTTCGAAACGCGTTAATTGATCATTTGTGGGAGAAAAACATTAATGATGATGTTTAAACCAAAAAGAAATTGTTCTTTGTTTTACTATTAGTGCGTTGTAATAAAATTTATCTTCATAATAAACGTTATTCATTTGAATGATATTGTTATTTTTTGTTGTACTATTATTACAAATAAAATATATGGGTAGAATTAGTAAATTTGAAAAATAAAGGGGTTTAAGAGAAATTAATAAGAAAATAAAAATAGAATATATATATATATATATAATATTTTAATGATAAATAAAAAAATAGAGGCAACTATTGAAGTAAACCTCTCCTCTATTTTTAAATAACTCTATGTTTTACTATGGTCTAATAGAGATATTTTGAATAAGACAAAAAAAATCTCTATTTTAAAGATGAAAATAGAGGTGGGTTGAAGAGAAAATAAGGGATTGCTATTTCTATTTCTATTTTTAGGGGAAGAAATAGAGATGGGTTGGAGATGCTCTTAGACATGGATTTATTATCTCTAGTGTGCACTATAAATGTTGGTTGTTTTGGTGATGGAAGTTCTGATGTTGTGGTGAGTATGGAGAGCCTCTCGAGCGTGTTGGGTCTGTCTATTGGTTGGTGTTGAACACAGAGCAGACAAATTTGAACACATCTTCCAACTTGTAACGGGCGACACGAATCAGCAACATCTTTATCAAGAAGATCAATTCCTCCATTTTCATAAGCAAGCAATTATAAGAACAAGTGTCAAAATAGTGTATCAATGCCTAAAGTCTTACTTACATATGCAAGAAGCGCTTTCCCTTCTTCGCCATAGCTGAATCTCGAGATCCTCTCTCCGCTGATGATTTCTATAAGCAAAACTCCGAAGCTATAGATGTCTGATTTCTCGGAGAATACTCCAGTCCATGCATACTCAAGAGACATATATCCTCTACACATACATCAAATAGTTTCCCCAAGTTATTATAAGATAATGACTATGATCCTAGTTAAGTATGCTAGAGATAACTTTGGTAACATTCTTCAGCATCTTTGGCATTTGCAAATTCGTAAAAGTCTGGGGGCTTTATGTTAGCAACATGATGAAATATATTTACATCTTTGGCACTAGAGTTTCTTTCACAACGTAGCTCGGTACGCCTC
Organism: Draba incana; assembly: GCA_963576765.1. Taxonomy (NCBI): domain Eukaryota; kingdom Viridiplantae; phylum Streptophyta; class Magnoliopsida; order Brassicales; family Brassicaceae; genus Draba; species Draba incana. The sequence goes on from OY755209.1 coordinate 33,060,096, forward strand.
ACACAACCATCACTCCATTTTCCTTTCTTCCACTCCTTAATTCCCCGGTAGAGTCTGTAACAGGCTTTTCTCTATTTGCCACCCAAACAACAACCCGCAGAACCGATACCCTTGTACCAGATTCCGATATACTGATTTTGCTAGTTGTTAGTAGTGAAGAAGCCTAATTCATATATTCCATTAGAGGAGCTGAGAGTTTGTCCTATTGAATGTTGGAACTCGTTTTTGACGAAATGGCTTTAGACCATTTTCCTATGATGTAGTGTATCTACTTGTCAAAATCGGAGTTAGTTTGAATGAGAAATGAATGTCTAAAGTGGGTGATTTGAAAAGCTTGTAAGCTTTAAAATTTGGCTAAGTATAAAAACTAGCAAATGTCTCACATTGAAAGTATGGATTAAAATCCTATTATATAAAAAGTGGAGAATCAATATACTTTGGTATCTTATTATATAAAGGAGAGTTCTTATAATTGTAACTCACGAGATCGTGACACGTGTTAGGTAGTCGTTTAGATTGTGACACATGTCAATTATTTAAATATGTAAATTTTCCAATACCAAAATTGTTAGTTACTCAAAAAAGAAGAAATTAAAATGGAAGATAAACAATATATAAAGGAGAGTTCTAATAATTGTAACTCACGAGATCGCGACACATATTAAGTAGTCGTTTAGATTGTGACACATGTCAATTATTTAAATATGTAAATTTTCCAATACCAAAATTGTTAGTAACTCAAAAAGGAATAAATTAAAATGGAAAATAAACAATATATAAAAGAGAGTTTTTATAATTGTAACTCACGAGGTCGCGACACGTGTTAAGTAGTCGTTTAGATTGTAACATATGTCAATTATTTAAATATGTAAATTTTCCAATACCAAAATTGTTAATTACTCAAAAAGGAAGAAATTAAAATAGAAAATAAATAAGCACAAAATAAAGATAAAGAAAATTTGGTTAGTGATATGTTTAGTTTACGAAATAGTATCAAAGAAGGATCGTCAAAACATGTACGAATGGTTTAGTTGTTATATCAAATTGTTTAATAATTTAAATCATATTTATATATATCAAGTATGTATACTTTAGTAATTTCCAAATTCTTCAAACTATATGAGTTATGAAACTTTATTTTTCAAATTACATATGAACCTATAATTTGAAATATTACATTATCTAAGTTTTTTTTTTGTCAAAACATTACACTATCGAAGTTAAGATTTGAATTAAGAATATAGTATATAATAAGTTAAGGTTTAAATTAAGAATATAGTATGTTTTTCTCTAAAATATTTTAAGCCATAATTATTTAATATAAATCAATTAATCCTCGCATCGCGAGGGGTTTAAATCTAGTATTAAATAAATGAGATACTCGGACCAAACTTTGGGTTTAGGCTCCGGGAATTGGCAATGGGCCAATGGATAAAAAGATTAGTGTTTTTTTTAAACTAAATTCTTTTTAATTTTGTTGTTAACATAGTCAACAAAATATCCTCTCTATTTGATGTGGTGTTAACGTCAATTAATGTTGGTAATTAAGTGCAAAGAAAATTGTGATTTTGTAACTTATAATACTAATACACATTAAAATAATTATGATGAGATTAAATTCTTATTCCTCCCTTTAATGGTCGTACGTTATAGACGTTGAGGTCATAGGCTTTGTATAAGAACAAGCCATATCCTCCTCATATCTCAAGTTGGGATCGAATGATGAGATCATAATATGAACAACAACATCTCTCACAAGTTTCTTTTATTTTTGTTTATTCTGTGTCTGAGAGTATAACACAAAATCTAGCGTTCGTGTGATTTTATTGTTGAATGGTGCAAAATAGAATCGATTGTAGTTGTATCATGGGATTCGGAACGTCATGCAACCGTCACACTATGGGGCGTTTTCAGAATTAAGGATAGAGATCGTATCTCGCCTCTACAAATTCGTTCTTATCCTAAATCTTGTATCGGTATTTTTGTTATTATAATATCGTATTTATGTATTTTATTTCACAAATATCAGTTTGCCCATATGTAGTAAATTAAGTCCCTGCATAGCTGAAATTTAAAAAGATGGTAACTTGGTAAGTAAGAGCAAAGAAGCAAATAATCCAATTATTTTGAAATTAGTTTCAGAAGCAACCATGTTAACAAGAGAATGTGAGAATTATTTTCAACCATCTCTGTAAGCAAAGTTAACTACACCCCAATCATTTTCCAAAAACTCCGCATTACTTTAATCAGAAATACAAAATAAATTCCAATACGTATTTGATTGCCACGAGGAATTCCAACCCTTCACACAATCACTTAGCAACATTATCATTTTCATGTTCTAGAACCAGTGAATGATAGGTATATATACTATGCATCAATCAAAAGATGAGAATCGTCAGTCTGACCTGAAAAATCCAACATTTTATCCTTTTCATGCTCTAGAACTGTAAGCAGGGGGTGGCGCTGAACAAATGCAAGAGGAGCAACCTCACATGCCCAAATGCAAGAGGAGCAACCGCACATGCTCAAAATTTTTTAGAACCAAAATTAATTTTTGAGGGCCAATTTTTTTTTATATACGAATAAAAGACTAATTTTTGACAAACTGCACCTGGTCTTAATCAGTGGCGGACCCACGTTCTATGAAGTGGGGCACGTGCCACACACTAAATATAATAAATTAGTTTTCTAAGCTTAATATATGAATCAAATATAAAGCTCAAGTGATTAATCATAGCCCTGATATTTCGGTTTTCGGTTCGGTTTTCGGTTTTTTCGGTTAATTCAGTTTTTGGAAAACTTACCGAAAATAACCAAACTACTATTCGGTTCGGTTCGGTTCGGTTTTCGGTTTTTCGGTTTTTTTTTTAAAACTGAATAAACCGAATAATTCGGTTTTTTGTAAAATTTTCGGTTTATTCGGTTAATTTTTGGTAAATTCGGTTAATTCGGTTCGGTTCGGTTCGGTTAATTTCAAAATTTTGGTATAATCCGGTTAAAATCCGGTTAAAATCCGGTTAAATCCGGTTAAAATTCTAGAAATTTTTTTTTTAAAAAATAAAACAAAATTATTCGGTTAACCGATCGGTTATCGAGTTCGGTTCGGTTCGGTTCGGTTAACCGAAATTTTTTAAAAATTATACCGATCGGTTAGTGTACAGTGAATCGGTTCGGTTCGGTTCGGTTCGGTTCCGGTTCGGCAGTTCGGAGTGCCCCTCTCCCACCCATCTTTTTTTAATGTGTTTATGTGGTTGATTACCAAAAAACCTTTTTCCTCCATTCAGAGATCCACGACGAATCGGATCCAACCCGTGTAAAACCAAAAAAATAAAACAAACGGAAAACTTTTTATTTTCTTCTATCCCCAAATTGAAGAAAAACCCTAAAATTCAAAATCAGTTATCTTTCCCTTTCGATAGAAATTGAAATTGAGTTATTCAAAGGTTTTGTAATGGTGAAGATAAGGTGGTCGAAGAAGAAGAAAGTGAAGGATGGAGAAGGTACTTCACGGGGGGCAAATTGGCTAACCTCAGTGACATCAAATCGAGCAGTGGTAGAAGAGAAAGCTGTTGAAGACGGTACTTCAGGGGCGGAGCCGACGCAAATCTTACCGGAATCAAATCCAGCAGTTGTAGAAGAGGTAGCCGATGAAGACGGTGGTTCTGGTAATGGAGAAGACTCGAAAGAGAGAGAAGATGCAGTTGTAAAAGAGGTAGCCGATGAAGACGGTGGTTCTGGTAATGGAGAAGACCCGAAAGAGAGAGAAGATGATTTCCAACATACATCTAGGGCAATGGAAGGATCCAATCCACAATCCAATCAATCGGTAAGTCTGATTCATTTTGGTCGTTTGTATACCAAAATATCCGATTATGTTGGTAATTAGATTTGTAAGAATCGTGACATTGGGGAATTGTAACATTGCAGGATGATGAAACTGAACCCATGGGACCTGAGAACATGTGGTTTCGTAACTGTGAGTACGGGAAGACAATAAAAATAGCAACAAAGTGCTATATTAGAGAGGCAGTTACCAATTTGATAGGTAAGCTTGATAATGACGAGTTGGAATGGTTTACAAGGGATAATCAGTTCCATCATTTTTTTCACATGCCCTTGGATAAAAATCACATGTCGATGGGAGCGTGGTTTCTAATTCTTCGGATGGCTCGGACAAGAAAGAAGAAAGAAGCTTGGTTTATTGTGAATGGAGTTCCAATAAGATATTCTTTGAGAGAACATGGATTGTTTTCTAGGCTGAATTGTTTCACATATCCAACAGAATATAAATCATTTGGAAATTTGGATTTTGTTGAGAAGATTTTCGAGGGGGAAACACCAACTTATGAAGTGGTTAAGAAGAAGTTTTTGTCGATGAAACGTGATGATGATAATGATGATAGGCTGAGGATTGCTATACTTTACTTCTTATCAAGCATCATCGTTGGACAAGCGAAGACCGGAGAAAGAGCACCTCCGGTAGAAGAAATATTTAGAAGAGCTGTTGGTGACCTTGAGTGGTGCAAATGTTTTCCATGGGGTCGCTTGTCCTTTGATCACAGTTTGTCAAAGATAGTGTATATGGTGAAAGAATTCAATGGAGTTCCAAGACCAAATTGGTGCCTTCCCAATTTCATCACTCCTCTATAGGTAATAAAAAGTAAATTTTTGTTATTGTTTTTATATTGTGGGTACTTGTGAATGTGTAACTGGAATTGGTAGTACTTGTAGATTCTTGCGTTTGAGGCAATCCCTCAGTTGAAGGAGCGATTCAGAGAAGAGGTTGTAAGCCCGTATACTTCTTGTCCTAGAATGTGTAAGAGCAAGTTCAAGGAGACATACATGAGGGGTTTTTCACTTTCTGAAATTAATGAAGCTCTTGGCACCACCAAGGTTAGAAAGCATTGTATGAGTAAATTAGTTTAGTTTATGTCGTTGTAGTTCATGTGGTGTTAAAGAGAAAGAGAAGGAGTATGAATGTGGTAGCAGTGTGGTAAAGGTCTTAGAAGCTGGATTGAAGAAACTTGGTGAGCAGATGATAAGCATGAATTCAACGGTGACGGAGAAGCTCGGTGACTTGAATGTCAAAGTGAATTATGTTTTGAAATTTGTACCTCCGATGAATTAACACTGGTCAGAGGAAGGTGGTGGTTGAAGAATCAGGTTCAAAGGATGAAGAAACAGAAACAGAATCAATGGAGGAAGAAGATAAAGAAGAGGCTGAGGGGGCAGAACCGATAGAGGAGACGGTAATGGCAAAGCCAAAGAAGAAGAAGATTAAGAAAACCCACTCAGATCTGGTGAAATGGCCTTTTAGGAGGCCAAATACGTGGTCCCGAGTTCAAAGTTGAAGAAAATCTCTCTGTTATCTGTTTATTTTGCTTATGTTGATGTAATGGTATGACTGGTAAAACTAGATATTTTTTGTTTTGGTGAAACTAAGTATTTGTTTTTTGTGTTGGTAAAACTAAGATCATTTTTTATTGGTAATACTTTGTATATTTTTTGGGACAATATTAACTAATTTTTTACAAAAGAAATGGTTGTTTTGTTGGTTTCAAACCGAAAAAACAGATTTGGTTTTATTTTATGATTTAAAATTTAAAATCCATATTTGTTTAAATAAACGGGTCGAGTTTTTGTGGTTTCGGGTAATAAATCAAATTTGGGGAAAAAATTGAAATTAGGGTTATTTCTTCTTTCTCTCGTGAAAAATCGAAGTGAGGTATAATTTGTGTTTGAGCTTCGAAATCGTGTTTGAGTTTCTCACTTTTCTGAATCGTGTTTGAGTTTCGCAATCATTTTTGAGTTCCGTAATCGTTTTTGAGTTTCGAAATCGTGTTTGTGTCTGAGTGTTGATTTGTTCGAGTGTTGATACTATGGTGCTTCCTCGTCTGCCTGATGAAATTATAGCTAAAATCATTCAGAAAATTGGAGCACAGTCTTGCCTTGACCTCCGTCCGTTCATAGCGGCGGGAACACGAGGTCGAGACATAACGTATCTAGATGAAGTTTTAGAGGAGGCTGACATTGACGTATTGTGCGTAGATCCAAGAGACATATGCGAAGGTGGTCGTGGGCGAAGATTTTTTGAGAGGTGTCTTAGAGTCGGAAACGAGATGGCTATATATTTTGAAGCGTTACGTTTAGCAACCAAGGGTGCGGATGTGTACGGCGCAATTGACTTACTCCATAGACATGCACCCTTGGATGCACCGTCTAGTTTAGCAGTATCGGTTTTAGCTATTTGTGTTGGACAACCAGACTAAGCATGTCTCCACCTCGACTGGTATTTTACAACGTATGCTGGTAATGGGTCCGAAGAGTTAAGGCAACAAGGCAATGAACTCATGAGGTTATTGTCTAACTTCAACCCTAGTTACATGGGAACGTACGCGGATCGTTTTAAATTTCCTAATTGCGAAACTATAAAACCTCCAGAATGTTATGGAGATCATGATATGATAGTTATTAAGCATTGTGAGGAATGTTATTTTCTATATTTGTGCAATTGTGTTAGTAATATGTTGTAAAAGTTTGGGAAAAGTTGGTCTTATTAAGAGGTCTCTAGAGTTTGGGAAAAGTTGGTCTAATGTAACGGCAAAAGTACCAAATACAATCGTTTAACACTAAAGCACAAACCCAAATTCAAGACATATCCTACACCTCACCAAACACTTTGGTCCAGAGTTTGACAACCGTCTCCTTAAGCCTCTCATTTTCTTCCTTGTAAGAAGTCTCTAAAGTGGCAACCTTCTCCTTAAGCATCTCATTCTCTTCCTTGTGAGAGGTCTCTAGAGTTGCAACCTTCTCCTTAAGCCTCTCATTCTCTTCCTTGTAAGAGGTCTCTAGAGTTGCGCCCTTCTCCTTAAGCATCTCAATCTCCTCCATGATAGCGTCGTCCCATAATTTGTAAATGTGGCAATTTCCATCCTATTACAAGCCAATCCTATTATATATGTAATTGCGAAAGAAGAAAAATATTGAATTGTGATTTATCCTTACATTCAAGTCTCCATTACATGTGTAGAATCTTCTTCCACTTTCCAAACCAATTGTTTGGGTTTTCACCACAACCGCTCCTTCTACACAGTAGCATTTGGTCGGAATTCCTTTTTCAACTGGGTCCCAATTTACCGGACGAGCGGAGTAGTTGGAATTATTGATGTTCCAATCATCATTGAAACCATCATCGGAGGATGAGGAGTTGCTGTTGTTGGAGCCGGTATCGAATTCTCCGAACAAACCAATTCGATCTGTTTTGCCCATAGATCTGCAAAGATGTTACAAACATATGAAGTTCCAATTTCACAAAAATCCCCAAAATCCCAAGAACCCTAAATCCAATTTCACCAAAATCCCCAAAATCCCCAAAACTCTAAATCCCTAAATCCCCAAATTCAAAGTTCGGTGGCCATACCTTTGTATTTCTTTTGCTGAAAACTAAAACAATGGAAGAGAATTTTGATAACAGAGATGATGAAATAAATGGAAGAGAAGTTTGATTGAATTGGATTCGGGGAAAAATATAATAAAAAGTGAGGGAAATTTGATTTATTTGGGTATTTTGATTTATTTGGGTATTTTGATTTTCGAATTGGCGGTACATAGTAGAATATAAAACAGGATAAAAACGTGCCACAAACGTGATTGATGAGATACTCACCGATATAGCATATAGTTTTACCTCAGAAATTCCAAACAGTTATACGTTATTTTCGGTTGTACCAATTTTCTTCATAGTTGTACATTCTAACCATTTACCAAGATATTAGTTGTACCAACTAAATTTAATATTTAATTAGTTGCACACATAATATTTGGTCTAAAAACATACATTCCCAAGTTTTTCATACACTAGTTTGTGTTTAAACATATTGTATGCCTATATCACACCTAAAGTGGTATTTGTAGATGAAAATGACAATAGAAATGTAAAGTGTATTATGTGATATTTGTAAGATGTAGCTACAATATATAATAAAAACTACATTTTTATTATTTGATATTTTCATGTTCCTTCAGGTTATTTTTCAAAAAAATTCCATTGTATGCAATATTTTTTTTCCTTTTTTTTATAAAATTTTCCATTTTCCCCATTTTTTCTCAAATTTTAACCATTTTATTGCTAGTAAACCCATTTTTCTCAATTTTTTACCATTTTATTGCTAGTTAGGCATCCCGTTATTTTTCAAAAGTTTTCCATTGTATGCAAAATATTTTTTTCCTTTTTTTATAAAATTTCCATTGCATACAAAAGTTTTCCATTGTATGCAATAATAACAAAACACAAACAAAGTCTTCAAAACCACAACAAAGCCTTACACACAATGACAATGCACGACATCAGTCCAAAATAGTAATAAGAAAAGCCAACGTTTATCTCGACATGGGAGTGAACCATTGTTCAAGTGTTCTTCCGAGAATTATTTTGTTACACGTCTTTTGCCTTTTCTTGAGAGATCCTTCTCAGGGATTCCGATAACGGTTTTCTTGTTTTCTTCCTTTCCTTTTCGAGTAATCCGGAGGAAACACACATTCAGCAAGTATATTAGAAGGAATTAACCATTGAGATTGATGCGAGACTTTATAGATCGTCTTCTCGTATGCTTTCACCCACGTCTTTAGCGAATAATACTCTGCACAGAAATCATAAACATTAATATCCACACTTTTGTTCAGACTCTTCGCATAATCAATGGCAGCGGCTACGGCATGTACACAAGGATACATGTCTACATTCCAACGTTTGCAAGAACAATTGATCTTCCGTAAGTCCTCTTTCACATACTTCAAGTCCACCGTGTACGTATTTCCATCCATGCCAATCACACCAAACTCTAGTTCCATCGAGTTAAGCGCAAATACCTTTAATTTGCTCCCTATTTGATAGTTTGGGTGTAATTCATTCTCCACCAGTGCCACCATTTTGTGAGTCCTCGGCACAGCAGCAACTTTCTTCCGATGCTTGTTAAACCACTCTGATATTTTTCCAACAATCACATCAACCATAGGGATTAAACCGTAGCCTCTTGCTTTCTTGAAAACATTATTCATAGACTCAGCACTGTTCGTTGTTTCAATATTGTACCTTGCTCCTTTAAAATAACACCTAGCCCATTTAGAAACATCTACACTATCATCCAAATACCGAGCCACTTTAGGATACTTTTTCCTAAAATTAGCATACTCCGTCTCAAACTCAGCCGCCGTATAAATTCCTGCTAATTCCCTGAATTTTGCTCCAACGTAATCCTTACTTCCGCTAGGAGCTCTTTGTCTCACATTTTGAGACAAATGAAACACACAATATCCATGTTGAGCTTCCGGGTACACTGCACCTACTGCCTTGATGAGACTAGAATTTCTGTCGCTCATAGAAACCAATTCTTTACTATGTGGTACCACACTCGACAACATCGTGAAAAACCAGTTCCAACTAAGATCATTCTCACTGCCTAGTACACCAAATGCAATAGGGTAATGGTGACTATTGGGATCCTGAGCTACCGCAAAAACAAGCACACCACCAAGCTTCAGAAATGTAGCATCCACTTGTAAAACTTTTCTCATTAATTGAAATCCTTCAATGCACGCCCCCAAAGCAATGAACAAGTATTTGAATCTCTTAGTTTGAGTATCCACCAACACACTAGTCGTTGTACCAAGATTAATCTCTCTTAACACGTATAAATAGGAAGGCAACATTTGATAGCTCTCTTCTGGAGTACCATGAATAATTGCAGCTGCTAAGTGTTTTCCTCTTAAAGCGGTCGGGTACGACAATTGGACTCCAACTTTTGCTTGAACAATATCAATCAAAGCTTTAGGAGTTGGTGTTTCCAATACACCCAAGTAATCTTCTTTTATAATATCATCCACTAACTCTGGATTACCTTGCCTTTTTTCGTCTTTGTACTTGTACTTGTACTCGAACTTGCCCGGGTATATGAATGCATCTTTCGGTATCTTTTAACCACCCACCTTGCTTCCTTTGAATGTTGGGGCCTCGACACGCGTAGGTACCACTTACAGCCTTGTGCATGACCACGACATTTAATAACATATCTCCAACTATTCGTGTTTGATACGTCAAATTCATAACACTCTTTAAGCGAAGCTTTCAAGACAATGTTTTGCACTTGCTTTTTCCTCACAAACTCCTGCCCTAATTCCAAACCTGTACCATCATCCCATTCTTCTACATTACGTTCATCTGGTTCATCACATGGCAGCTCAACATCATCGCCTAAATCTACCACATTCTCACCAAAAGAATCATTCTCATTCTCACTAAAAGAATCACCTAAATCTGCAATATCCTCACCATTACTTTTCTCACTTTAATCTACCACAGCGTTATCTCCAACATTATCACAAACTGAAGTCCTTAAACCGTCATTCTTACACTCAACTACTTCCACTCGCAAAACACTTCTACAATGGTCTTTGTCAATGCTCGAAATATAAGCATCAACATCATCATCATCTAAAATATCGAAAACTCTAGGAGGTTTCAAAAGCAAAGGAACATAGCTTAGCTTCACCTTACTCGTCCCTTCATCAATCCCCATCTTTTTGCGTATCCTATCCACTAGAATCGCATATGTTATCTCCTCCTTAAACGATAAAGCGTAAAACTTTGCTTCTTTTGAATTCCATCCACTCACATCACCTCCACTACCGTATTTTCCTCCACATTCGGTATGAATGACCGTTTTGTTTATTTTCCTGCAAATATATCAACTTACTACATCACCAATCTCAACCTCACAATTTCGGTCTCAACACCTTATAATCGAAATCTAATTGGAACACACAGATTTACATGTTAAAAATAGTCAGAGATTGAAGTAATTTACCGAACTGAATCGAAAAACCCAGATTGTTGGCCGGAATTTGCTTTTTGCCCAGAATTTGTTTTTTCGCCGAAATCAAAATACAGAGAGAGAGAGAGACACACATAGCTTTCAATGCACTTCAAATTCGACCTGGAATGATTCGGATTGAAGTAATTTGATATGATTTGATACTGAATCCAATCAAAAAAATCGATTTCAAAAAAAAAAAATTCCCCGAAATTGTTCCCCGACCTCGAGCTCGAAGAGAGGGAACCAGAACCTTTCAATCAAGTTCAAATTTGAGCTCGAATGATTCGAATTTAAGTAATTGGATGTGCTTTGATACAGAATCCAATCAAAAAATTCGATTTCAAAAAAAAAATTTGGCCAGAGCTCGAGTTCGAAGAGGAAAAAGGAGAGACGCTTCTGATTGGCTATTTCTTTCTATGTTCTTTTGATTTTTTTTTTTAAAAAGCGATGCATCAGAGGGGCAAAATGGGAATTCTCTCTTCCTATGTATAAGAGAGTGTTTTAGATAGTAAGAGAGTGTCGTAGAGAGGAGTTTTCGTAGATAGGAGTGTTTCAGAAGTGCGTTGATCAAATTAGTCTAACGATGATTGTAATCTCTATATAATAATTCCAGACGATTAAAAAAAACAAAAAAAACTAAATTAATTAGATTTAAAGTTTGTGTCCCATACTAAATTATGTTCTGGATCGGCCTGGCCTTAATAGTTAATTACTTATCGAGCATTTTAGAGCCACTAAAGTACTTTTGGCGAGCCTTTGAGACCATACATTTCGTTCAGGCATTTAAGTGAGTCATTTGTTTTTTTTTTTTTTTTAAAAATTTAAGTTAGTCATTTGTTGCTATGTGAATCAATATTATTATACACTTTTGCGATATTGCCATTGATACTCGAAAATCTTCAACTTTGTCTATTTGTCATCAGTAATGACACTACACAACGTTGAGATCGCCCGAGTCACTCCCGCCACCGACTCGGACTCGGTCCTTAACTCAGCCAACTCGCTAACAATCCCCTTAACGTTCTTCGATCTACCATGGCTACTCTGCAGCCCAGTAAAGCGAGTCTTCTTCTACAAACTCACCGAGCCGACTCGTGAGCATTTTCACTCTTTCGTCGTCCCAAAGCTCAACTCTCCTTCTCCCCCGTCCTCCGAAACTATCTCCCTCTCACTGGCCGCATCACCTGGGACCCGAACGACACCAAACCGAGCATCGTCATCTCTCAAAACGACGCCGTTTTAACAACAATCGCCGAAACGGACGCTGATTTTTCTCTTCTTTCCGGTTATGGACAGCGTCCGGTCACCGAGTTACACGCCTTGTTTCCCAAGTTACCGGTTTCTGATGACTCAGCTACCGTACTGTCTCTGCAGATCACGTTTTTCCCAAACGCCGGCTTCTCCATCGGTGTAGCAGCACACCACGGTGTTTTGGACGGAAAAACGTCAACAATGTTCGTCAAAGCTTGGGCTCATATCTGCAAAAACAGAACATCTCTGCCGGAGAATCTAACTCCGTCTTATGATCGGTCGTTGATCAAAGATCCGACCGGAATCGATGAACAGGTGATCGCGGTTGCGAGATCTCTTCAAGGAGACAAAACCAGCAGAAGATTGACTCCGTTTCTCGCTAGAGAAATCGGAAACAACGTCGTTTTAGCCAGGTTTGTGCTATCTCGCGATGATATCGAGAAGCTTAAGGAACGAGTCGATCGTTGTCTTCAGGTGTCGACATTCGTCATCGCCTACGCTTACGTGTGGACATGCTTGGTTAAGGCGCGTGGAGGAAGCGGAGAGAGATCCGTAAGTCTTCTTTTCGCAGGAGATTTCAGAGAGCGGTTGGATCCGCCGCCTCCAGCAACTTACTTCGGGAATTGCCTTTTTACGGTGGGTAGCTTCGGCCGCAAGGCGGCCGAGTTTTCGGGAGAGAAGGGATTCGTTAGAGCGGTTGAGATACTTAGCGGTCTAGTGAAAGAATGGAGTTCACGAAAGGTGGAGACGGTAGCCGGGTCAACCCGGATGGGAGTATACGAAGTGGATTTCGGGTGGGGTCAACCCGGATGGGAGTATACGAAGTGGATTTCGGGTGGGGAAGGCCGGTTAAGGTTGATATCGTCTCGATTGATCAAGGAGAGGCGATCTCGATGGCTGAGAGACGCGATGGATCTGGTGGTGTGGAGATTGGAATGTGCTTGAACAAGACTGAAATGGACATTGTCTTTTCTTTACTCCACAATGGTTTACAAAATTAGTGTGCAAAATTCAACAATCCTTGTTTCTTTCTCTCTATTTTCATTCTTGTAACAACAAAAATACTTTGTCCAATAATAAGACTTTGTTCAGATTTAGATTGCTTAGATAAATGCATCAAGTTTCAGCCTTGTTGCATTTTTTTCTAACGTTCATCTTTTCAGTAGCTTTCCTTTATCTTAATTTCCTATGTGATCAGTACTTCTTTCCTTTCGCCGATCTGATCTCTATCGCACCGTATTTTAACGCACTTGGATCACAGACTGTGACATCTCATTGACAGTGATCAATTCCTTAGACAGAGATCTTTCATCTCTAGTGTGAACTGCAAAGGATGGTTGCTTTGGTGATGGAAGATCTGATGTTGTGGTGAGCATGGACAGTAGTTCGAGTGTGTTGGGTCTGTCTGTAGGTTGGTGTTGAACACAGAGCAGACCAATCTGTACACATCTCCCAACTTCAGATGGGTTGCAAGAATCAGCAAGATCTTGCTCCAAGAGATCAACTTCTCCATTTTCAGACCAAGATTGCCACGCCTGTTGTTTAGTTCCAGATCTTAAGAACATAAGGGCAAGAAACGTCTTGAAACATATGCAACTGTGTGTGAAAAGTTGAAGTCTCACTTACATATGCAAGAAGGGTTTTTCCTTCTTCACCATTGCTGAACCTTGAGATCTTCTCTCCGCTTATGATTTCTAACAGCAGAACACCGAAGCTGTAGATGTCGGATTTCCCAGAGAACGTTCCAGTCCATGCATACTCCGGAGACATATATCCTCTGTGAAATCATCAAATAGTTAATATGATTATCATGCATATGAATCCTGTTAAGTATGTTTTCAAAGAATGGTTCTTACAGAGTTCCTACAACCCGGCGAGTGTTGTCCTGATATTCGGTTCCCTGATACATCCGAGCCAATCCAAAATCTGATATTTTTGGAGTCATCTTCTCATCTAGAAGAATATTGCTGACCTTGAGATCTCGGTGAATAACCTTGAGGCGTGAATCACGGTGGAGATAAAGAAGCCCGCGCGCAATACCAAGAATGATATCAAATCTCTTTGGCCAATCAATCTCAAGCCTTTTTCTTGGATCTAAGCAACAATACAATGTAAAAACTATAAGATAAACTATTTTACATAGAGAGAAAGCTGCTAATAGGAAAGGAATGAGGCAAGAAGTGACCCACCGAAGAGAAAACTATCAAGGCTTTTGTTCAACATGAACTCATAAATCAATAGCTTCTCTTCTCCTTCAATGCAACATCCCAAAATCCGAACTAAGTTTTTGTGTTGTAGTTTTGAGATGAGTACTATTTCATTCATAAACTCCCCATTTCCCTGTCCGGAGCTGCTAGAGAGCCGTTTTACAGCAATTTCTTTCCCATCTAGCAGCGTTCCCTGAAACAGATTGCACAAGGTCACCTCGAGAACATAAACTGAGAATACAAAAGAGCAAAAAAAGGCTTAAAGTTATCCGGACCTTGTAAACTGAGCCAAATCCACCTTGTCCGAGTTTATTTGAAGGACTGAAATTATTGGTGGCAGTTTGAATGGTATTCATCTCAAAGAAATATAAACCTGAGACATCTTGCGGTTCTAGATCATTTCTCCATGCATCTTGTGAAGCAATCTTTGATATATTAGCTGATAATAAGGTCATCAGTATGTTACCATTAGCAAGCAAATGAATACATAAAACAACAATATATCGATAGAGAGAGATTGTAAGATCATCATTGTGTACCGTTTCGTTTCACTCTGTATCTCCATAAACCAAACGCAGCAGCTCCCAATATCGCAAAAAGAGAAAGACTCACGATACTAGCAGCAATGGGTTTGTTGAGCTTTTTCCCACCTGAGATATTGAAGACAAAAACAGATTAAACAATAAGCCATGCTACAACAAAGAGAACACTATCAACAGAGTTAAAGATAAAAGTTGTAATTGACGAAGTAGCTCTTTCGTGTTATCTTTTAAGGCGTACCTAGTTCAGAATGTGGAAACCGAATGGAAAGAAGCTCTCCGCCAGAAGAATATTGCACGGTGTCTATTAAGTCTTGGTACACTAAGCACCCAATTCCATGAACAAAAGAAAAGGCCAAGCAAGAACAATTGTGGAGGCAACTTTGGTAGCATTCTTCATCAGTCAACGAACTTGCCAATTCGTAAAAGTCTGGAGGCTTTATGTTGGGAACAGGGTGGAAGATATTTATATCTTTGGCACTAGAGTTTCCTTGACAAAGTAATTCGGTACGCCTCACACAACCATCAGTCCAGTTTCCTCTTCTCCACTCCTCATTTGATTTTGGAACAAACCCTTTGAAGCATTTACACACTGGAGGTACTGACATAACACAACCCAAAAGGTCAACATACACCGTAAAATTCGCATAAATTGACTGGACCATCAAATTTTAATTCCCAGTTGGTTCCACTATGCCAAAACATCTTCAGTGAGCCCTCTGATGTTATCTTTATACGTGAATTTTTTTTTTCAAGATAAGTAAAGGTTCCTGACCCGTTTGCATCCTGTTGAAGACGGAATGGACTTGTATATGTATCGTCCATTGGTACCCCGGTCCACCTTGTTTTAGCCCATGGACCGCTTCTCCAGTAAGGCGTTGAGCCTTTCATAATAAACGCCTGTGATGGCACTTGCGGTGTAATCTTAACCACAAAGTCACCAGGCGATGGATCAGTGTAACTTTTCCAAGAATTCATCACCCGCTTCTCACCCGTGGCAAGATTATACACCATGGATGCGAAAGGGAGCATAGTATCAGAAAGATGCGCAAAGCTTTCTCATAGAGTTTTTGATGAAACATTGTCTATGACAATAAGATTTCCCGTGTCTGAAAGCTCTGCCCGAGACCTGTTAGATGCAGAAGTGTCTCCAATGGACCACACAACACCACCTTTTCCATCCAGTAAGACAAGACTTCCATTGGTGCTGATAGCTAGATTTGCCGCGGAGTCTGTTACAGGCTTTTCTCTATTGGCCACCCACACAACCACCCGGGGTACGATACCCTTGAACCAGATTCCGACATACTGGTTTCGGGAGTTATTAGGACTGAAGAACCCCAGCTCATAAACTCCATTGGAAGAGCTAAGAGTTTGTCCTGTTGACAAAGGACTTTCTCTCGCTACAGTCCCTGCAAAGCTAAAATTTGAAAAGATGGTTAATAAGAGCAAAAAAGCAAAGAATAAGACCCTCTTGTTCCCCATGTCTTCAATAACTTTCTTCCTCAGATTAGTTTAAGAAGCAAGAAAGCCAAGAAAAGAAAGAAAACTCAAGGACTTGTGACCTGTGAGAACTTTTTTCAAGCACTGTACTTATGTTTCAAAATTATGCATTACTTAACGTAATTTCCACGAAGAAGTCCAACTTTCTACCAAATCAAATACGGAACATTGTCACTGTCATGTCCTTATTAGCTTGTTTGGAGATATGCATCCTAAAGAATCACGCATCTTTACCCCGTCAACCACGCATTGATTGAAAGATGACTATATCAATCAATTAGATCTTGCCAGAACCTATGAAAAGTAAAACATCTACACTCTGCATCAATTGAAAGATGACTATATCAATCAAATCAGATCTTTCAGACATTTCATCGAACATTTGGAGTGCGTAATCCAAAAGTTTCGAAGACGTACTATTCAAAGTCTTAGTAATATCACTGTCCTGAGACTTCAATGAATCGAGACAGATAGTGTGTTGTGTTTTACCTTCATCAAAGTTAGAGATGATTGAGAACTAGAGAGATCAAAACAGAGAGACTTGACTTGGTTTTTGACTTTTGGACATATATATATATATAGTGCCCTTGCACCTGCACTAAAGAGCATCATACAGAGAGTCATTGCTACAATGACCGAGTGAAACTCTTACTGTATTACTTTTCGGCTTTCGCCAAGCAAAAGTAAAATCCTTTTTAGTTTAAACATTACAACATGAAACAAGACATGTTTAAAGCTTTAAAACTTTTTACCAAATGGTATATACATAAAAAAAATCATACAGAGAGCTAACTGTATAAAGTGTACCGGTTTTCTCATAGTAGAGGTTCAGCGAGTTCCATTTCGTTTAAATTCTGTTGTTGTTGTTGTTGTTCCGATTCAATTCTTCGACCTCCCACAAAATCAATCCCGAGAAGTTGCCATGGCCAACACACATATCTAGCTCTGTTTGAAGTAGTCAAATCTCGATGGGTTTCTAATTCTTCGATTTTACGGTTTAGCTCTTGTATTCTATCCCTCAACCTAGTTGCTCTATTGTCTGCGAGTCTCAGAGATTTCTCTGCTGCATCCCTTGCACCCATGGCTGCTGCTGCCGTCTCTTCCTTAAACTTAAGTTTCTTCTCTGATTCTATAATCGCTTGCTTTGCCTCTTCAAGTTCTTCTTTAAGCACATACATCTGAACAAAACAAAGCCAATAAGCGTTCATCATCATCATCCCTTGGTTTCCAATAAATCATAGCTAGAAATCACAATGCTCCTGCACTAGACTAACATAAGGACGCACCTGTGACGTGAAGTCTTGTTCAACGGCACCACCAGCAGCAGCTTCCTGCTCAGCTGCTACTTTCCATCTTGCTATTTCTTCTTCAGCAGCAGCAATGTCTGTCATTAGCCCTTCCACCTATCATCCCAAGGAACCAAAGTTTTAAACAAATTCTTGGGCCAGAATATTATAATACGTCACACATGCACGAAACAATCAACTTTCACAGTAGTAGCAATCAGAAATTCACTCACATTTTCATTCGCTATTCTCTCTTTTTCTTTAAGTTGTTCTATTTCGCGCATTCTCTGGTTAAGCTCCTTTGTCTGAGAGTCCAATTGTTTCCTAAGAGAACTAGTCTCTTCCCTGTTTGATTTTAACAAAAACAAGTGGTCGGCGTAAGTTGCGCCAACCAAAGCAAGCAAAGGATCACTCTGGACCGAAAGCTAAAGTGGACAACTAGGAGTATCACATTTCAGAAATATACATTACACAAGAAACCACAGAGATGCATTTTAAACAGTCACTTCCATGGAGTCCATTAAACATCAAGTATGATGTCGCAAGCACATGCGGAAATCAAAGTTCCCAGCATAAAGCTATGAGGTAAACCAAATCATTTAAAACTTTACTAGTGAAACAAATAACCTCTACAAAATTTATTAGATACAAAGAAAGATTTCTGTTTTAGAGAACTTGCCTTGATTCCTCCAAAGAATGCTGCAGTTCAACAATCTTGAGCTGAGATGCCTTCACAATATTCTCCAATGTGCTTGCCTGCATTCCAATGTGGAGACATCATAACGTACCCGAATAAATGAAGCTCATATAACATAACTGGCCTAGATGAACACTCACCAGGGAAAATATTTCATTTTCTTCTGTACTATGATCACCACGAGAGTCCTGAATCTTCCTATCCTTTAAATCAACACCAACATCCCTCAAACCGTTCTCTGCAGCTTGAAACAATTCGCTTTTTTGGGACGGCTGTTCTGTTATCATTCTTTTCGACAATGCGCTCCTTAATAAAGTACCAATATGTTCCTTCTCTTTAACTAATAGACCCACAGTTTCACTCAAATTTTTCACTTCATGGCTCTTCTCTTCCACCAAACTCTTTGTTTTCCCCGAAACAACTTTGGTCAGTTCGAAGATTGATTCCATACCAGCTAAAGAAGCTCGAATATTCTCCTCCATCTCTGTCTCTTGAGGCATAAAGAAAGACTCAGACTGTTCTGAACTATTTACGTCAACTATCCTCACAACCTCGTAAAGCTGTTCATGAATCTTCGACACAAGATTCAGTTGTTCTGTCAACAAAGGACGTTGAGCTACCATCTTGAGTTCCATGTTCTTCAACTTCCCATCATACTCATCAACCAACTGTTTCAGCTCCACAACTTCGCCTTCTACTACACTTACCTTCTCTAAATTCTCTTTCTCCAGTTGAACAATCCTCTTCTCTTTCTCACTCACATCTCTCTCCAAATCATCAACAACCGAAGCCTTCTCCGCAACCTCTAACCGCAAATTACTAATCGTTGACTCCAACTGAGAAACCTCAATCGCTATCTCGTAATTCCGTTGACCCATTTGCTCCCTAGCTTCATTCCTCGACTTTACAGCCGTATCGATCTGCCTAACGAGTTCCTCCACGATTTCATTTGTACGTTTAATAACACCATAAGCAACAGAAGCTAAACCAGTATACTTCTGAGACTTGGGAAGACCACCTCCATTTGAGAAATTCTTAAAGCTACTTACTTTACCAGATATCTTCTCAATCCCAGAGACTAACATATGTGAAGAATTCTCAATCTCTAATTTCAAACCATCTCTAGATCTAACAATCTCATTCAATTCATCTTTAACTTTACTTACACTCTCAAGCTCCTTTGATAAATTCTCCTTCTCCTTCAAGGCTTCGTCTCGTTCTCGCTTCGATTCGTCGCGCTTTTTGATCGCCTCGTGAGCGAGAGACTTTAATCGATTGAACGACGTTTGAAGATCCGATTTCGAACTCTCGGCTGCTTCTCGAGCTTTCTTCTCACGATCGAGCTCCGCGATTAGCTCCGTGATTCGCCTCTCGTCTTGTACATCTTCACGAGGCGGATCGTTTGAAACAACAACAGGCGATGGTTCATCGGAATCGACATCGCTCAAGACAGCATCTGCGTCATCATCGGCGGCTCCGGTAGTCATGGAAGACGAAATTGCCTTCTCTCTGATCTAGATTTTTTTGATTCTCAGTGGAAAATGACGCAATTGCGAGGCAAATTAGGAAGATGGAAGATCAGAATCAATGGAGATTTCCCGGCAGAGCTACGTCGGAGTTCGATCTTCTACGGCGGTGGAATTTGGAATCGACGGCGATAAGAGGAACGCAGAATCGGTCTCGGGTTTGATTTGGTTTAGTTTACAATGTGTATTAATTTATTCCTCTAATTAAAAAGATTTGGTAGGCCACATTTGTGTTAGGCCCAACTGTGTTACAAGTTAAGCCCAGCATTTTTTTTGTTTTACCAATTTCGTTTTTTTTTTGTATTTCTGTAATATATGGTTTGGAAAAAGGAAAGAAATACATATATGGAATCGATGGCTTTTTTTTTTTTTTTTCACTAGATTGAATCGATGAAAAGTGACGGAAATACAACCTTGAAATTTAAGGACCAAACTTAGTATCAAACCAAAATCATAAAAAACCAGAGATAAATATCAAATACCTAAAAAAAAGGTAAAATATGTTATTGTATTGGCTCTCGTGCTATTCGTTCTGCTAACCATGCTGGACCCCATCGCAAGGTATGATTGAAATTTACCATCCCGAAGTACACTCTTCGCGGTGTCTCGAGCCACCAAATTTGAGTTTCGATCTTCCACTGCAAATGATAGACCGTCAAATTCATTCCTCATGTGCAGGATTTTCGTCGTAATCATACGATATCTAGGCCAAATGGTTGGTTTCATTAAAGCTTCTACCGCCAGTATTGCACTCCGATGCACAAATCACATTAGATGTATGCTGATCACGAAGGCTTTGTAAGGACCACAAAATACAATGTATTTTCTGGAATCGAACCCATATCTCTGGATGTAGAAATATTAATTAAACCTTAGTTAACTATGTGGTCAAATGTGCTTCCATTTAGAATGTCATTAATTTAGTAGTTTTGGGAAACAAAACATGAAATATGTTATTTTTGAGAATTACGCCAATAGATAAATAATATTATATTAATATGTTCGATTATAACATCATGGGGTTACAATCAATCACAGAACCAATTAATATAAGACTATAAATAATCTCATTTAACAAATGGAATATTTAATCATCTTGAATATGGGGATGTCTTGTTTATGATATATAATATGATCTTGGATTAGTTTGATTCCTCATTTGATTCCTCGTCACCACCACGGCAACGATTGATCTTCGAGCATCCTCTATGATAATGGTTCACTGGTTGCATCTTGCAGGTGTTAGGGTGTCGGGGATCACACATAACAGAGTGATCTCCAGCATGCATGCCAGGATACCCTATGTATCTTATGGCTTCAACCTTGGTTGCTGCAAGAGCCAAGAACACAATGAGAGCTAGAGATAAAACAACCTTAAGATTTTTAGACATCCCCATATTTTTAATATTTTCCAAATAAATTAAATATATATATATATATATATATATATAAATGATAAAAGAAACTCCGGTTAGGAGTTTAATTTATTTTTATATTTAATTGTATTTGGAATTGGCTCTGTGAGATATGAAGAAGAGGATTGTGTTTATATACTAGAGAAGATGTGAGTTTTAGATGTTGCTATTTTTGGATGATGATTAATAACCACATAGTTTTTAGTAAACGATTTTTGTCCTGTAGAAATGGTTCACATATACCGTAAAAATCGTATGAATTTGATGGAGCCTCGTAGTAAAATTGCCAGCCCATCCCATTATTCCGAAAAATCTTCATTGATCCCTCTGGTGTTAAAACTATACGTAAAAGTCTGACTTAACCTGCCTTTTGTTCTTCTTTGTTATATTAGATTACAATACATGTGAATATATTCTAGAGATATGTATCTTACAGAATCTTACAGAGTTCCTGCAACGTGGCGAGTGTTGTCCTGATATTCGGTTCCTTGGTACATACAAGCCAACCCAAAATCTGAAATTTTCGGAGTCATCTTCTCATCCAGAAGAATATTGCTGACTTTGAGATCTCGGTGAATAACTCTGAGGCGTGAGTCGTGATGGAGATAGAGAAGTCCACGAGCAATACCTTGAATGATATCAAACCTCTTTGGCCAATTAATCTCAAGCATTTTCCTTGAATCTACACAATAATCACAAGTAAAAGCAATCAGATAAATAGTTCCATCTAGAGAAAAAGCTATTGATAGTAAAAGATGCAAGAATAGACCGACCAAAGAGAAAGGTATCAAGGCTTTTGTTGACCATGAACTCATAAATCAATAGTTTTTCTTCTCTTTTCATACAACTATTGTTGACCATGAACTCATAAATCAATAGCTTTTCTTCTCTTTTCATACAACATCCCAAAACTTTGCCTCCATTAATCTGCAAATTTTTTAAACAATCGTATTGTATGGAATCGAACCCAGACCTCCAGGTATAGTAGCATTAATTATTAAACCTTAGTAAACCATTGGGTCAAATATGCTTCCACTAGTATTTTAACGAGAATTTTCAAGAAATGCTAATTTTAACATGGCATTTTGTAAAAATGTCACTATCATTTTTTTCAAAAGTTTAAATTATTTATGTTATATTAGGGTTTATTTTTTTATGGTTTAAGGTTTGTTAGGGAACAAAATTTTTTTAAAAATTGAGAATTTTGAGATATAAGTTTTTTAAACAAATTTATAAGTGGCATATAGGTAAAAAAATAATTCATGAGTGGCATATTTGTAAAAGATAATTAAGAAGTGGCATTTTTGTAAATGTCCATATTTTAATTTAGAATGTTACACCATTTGTTTCACAATAATTGATTTTCTAGAGATTTTTTTGTTTCAAATTAAATGATTTTTCTAGTTTTCAATAAAAATTAAATGTATTTTTATTTGTTATGACTATTTGTATTCTGCAGGTTGATTTCCTAGTGATTGAATTGTATTAATTGCATGGTAAATGATATTTTAATTTAGAGAAACTAAAAAATTTAATGTTTTCTTAATAAATGTGTAAAATTCTTAAACATCAACTATTATGATACAGAGGGAGTATTAATTTGAGAAATTTCAAGATATGCCACTTTTGACATGCCACTTTTCAAAAATGCCACTATAACTTTTTCAAATTTTTAAATCATCTATGTTTGGGTTAACTATGTTATATTAGGGTTTAGTTTTTTGGGTTTAGGGTTTATTAGGGATCAAAACATTTTTTTAAATCAAGAATTTTAAGCTATAAGGTTTTTAAACGGATTTATAAGTGGCATGTTGGTAAAAAAATAATTCAAAAGTAGCATATTTGAAAAGTGGCATGTAAAAAGTGCATTTTTGTAAATGTCCCTGTTAATTTAGTAGTTTCGGGAAACAAAACATGAAATATGTTATATTTGAGAATTACGCCAATATATAAATAATACTATGTGATATGTTCGATTATAACATTATATGGGGTTACAATCAATTACAAAACCAATTAATAATAAGACTATAAATCATCTCATTTAACAAATGGAATATTTAGTCATCTTGAATATGGGGATGTCTTGTTTATGATATATGATAAGATCTTGGATTAGTTTGATTCCTCATTTGATTTCTCATTTGATCCTTCGTTACGATGGCAACGATTGATCTTCTCGCATCCTCTAGTATAAGGGTTCGCTTGTTGCTTCTTGCAGGTGTTAGGGAATCGGGGATTACATATTTGAGAGTGATCTCCACGCTGAATACCAGGATACCCTATGTATCTTGTGGCTTCAACCTTGGTTACTGCAAGAGCCAAGAACACAATGAGAGCTAGAGATAGAACAACCTTAAGATTTTTAGACATCCCCATATTAATATATATAATAAATTAAATATATATATATATATATGAATGATAAAAGAAACTCCGGTTAGGAGTTTAATTTATTTTTATATTTAATTGTATTTGGAATTGGCTCTGTGAGATATTTAGAGGAGGAGTTTGTGTTTATATACTAGAGAAGATGTGAGTTTTAGATGTTGCTATTTTTGGATGATGATTAGTAACCACGTAGTTTTTAGTAAACTCGCATGAATTTGATGGAGCCTCGTAGTAAAATTGCCAGCCCATCCCATTATTCCGAAAAATCTTCATTGATCCCTCTGGTGTTAAAACTATACGTAAAAAGTTTGACTTAACCTGCCTTTTGTTCATCTTTTGTAGTTATATTA
This sequence comes from Draba incana, assembly GCA_963576765.1. Classification (NCBI taxonomy): domain Eukaryota; kingdom Viridiplantae; phylum Streptophyta; class Magnoliopsida; order Brassicales; family Brassicaceae; genus Draba; species Draba incana. The sequence goes on from OY755209.1 coordinate 33,084,135, forward strand.
GATTACAATACATGTGAATATATTCTAGAGATATGTACTTATCTAGAATAGGAAATATTGAAGTATATATATACTAAACCACGTATCGTAATCTAATAAGTTACTTAGGAGGTCTCATGATCCTTGTGTTTCTTAACGCCCAAAGATAAGAGATTGTGTCATCTCATTGACAGTTATTAAATCCCTAAGATGGGATTCATCATCTCGAGTGTGCAATGCAAATGTGGGCTGTTTTGGCGGTGGAAGATCTGATGTTGTCGTGAGCATAGACATTAATTCGAGTGTGTTGGGTCGGTCTACAGGTTCGTGTTGAACACAGAGCAGACCAATCTGAACACACCTTCCAACTTCAAATGGGCGGCTCGAATCAGCAATATCTTGGTCCAAAAGATCAACTCCTCCATTTGTAGACCACGATTCCCACGCCTGTTGTCGTTGCAGAACAAGCGCATATATAAGAGCAAGAATCTAGTGTTATCAATTCTCAAAGTTTTAACTTACATATGCAAGAAGGGTTTTTCCTTGTTCGCCAAAACTGAACCTTGAGATCTTCTCTCCGCTTATGATTTCTAGCAGCAGAACACCGAAGCTGTAGATGTCGGATTTCTCAGAGAACGTTCCAGTCCATGCATACTCCGGAGACATATATCCTCTGCACATACATCAAATAGTTTCACCCAAGTTAATATTTGATTTGAACTTTGAATACTAGTTAATAAGGTCTTTCAAAATAGAATCTTACAGAGTTCCTGCAACGTGGCGTGTGTTGTCCTGATATTCGGTTCCCTGATACATCCGAGCCAATCCAAAATCTGATATTTTTGGGGTCATCTTCTCATCTAGAAGAATATTGCTGACTTTGAGATCTCAGTGAATAACTCTGAGGCGTGAGTCGTGATGGAGATAGAGAAGTCCACGAGCAATACCTTTAATGATATCAAATCTATTTGGCCAATTAATCTCAAGCCTTTTTCTTGAATCTACACAATAATCGCAAGTAAAAAACTATCGTATAAAGAGTTCCATATAGACAAAAGTCTACTGATAGTAAAAGATGCAAGAAGGGACCGACCAAAGATAAAAGTATCAAGGCTTTTGTTCAACATAAACTCATAAATCAATAGCTTCTCTTCTCCTTCCATACAACATCCCAAAACCCGGACTAAGTTTATGTGTTGTAGTTTTGAGATGAGTACTATTTCATTCATGAACTCCTCTTTGCCCTGTCCAGAGCTGCTAGAAAGCCGTTTTACCGCGATTTCTTTCCCATCTTGCAGTTTTCCCTGAAAAGTTGCAAATGGTCATCTCAAGAAAATAGAGAAATGAAAATAAGGAAAGGGACTAAAACAACTCTGACCTTGTAAACTGAACCAAATCCACCTTGTCCGAGTTTGTTTGATAGACTAAAATTATTCGTTGCAGCTCGAATGGTATTCATCTCAAAGAACTCTAAACCTGGGATATCTTGTGGATTCAGATCATTCCTCCATGCATCCTTTGCTATATGAGCTGAAATTTGAGTCAGACTAACTGTGTTAGTGTTAACATCTAGTAAGCTAGCCAAGTGATTATGCTTTTACAAAGCAAGCCGAAACTAAGGTACCAAAAAGAACGTATTGTGTTTAAAGAACATATATGAGAGTTAAATGGAAGACACTATTTCGGTTACCGATAGATAGCATCGTTTTTTTGGCAAGCAAATGAATATATGAGCAACGAAAGATTGATAAATAGTAAAGTCATCAGTGTGTTACCGTTATGCGCTACTCTGCATCTCCAGAAACCAAACGCAGCAAAGGCCAAACTCACAAAAAGGGTAAGGCTCAATGTACTAGCAACAATGGTTTTCTTGCGTTTACTTCCATCTGAGAAACGTAGGACAACAAATTTAACAAGTCAATAAAGTGGAGAATACAAATGCAAAAGATGAAGGTTTTTGATTTTATCTTTTAAGCTGTACCTAGTTCAGATCGTGCAAGACGAATGGAAAGAAGCTCTCCTCCCGTAGAAAATTGCACTACGTCCATTAGCTCACGGTTCCACTCTAAGCATCCTATTCCATGTATGAATGCAAAAGCCAAGCAGGAACAATTGCGGAGGCAATTTTGGTAGCATTCTTCAGCAGTGAGCGAACTTGCAAATTCGTAAAAGTCTGGAGGCTTTATGTTGGGAACAGGATGGAAGATATCTTTGCTGGTAGAGTTTCCTTGACAAAGTAATTCAGTACGCCTCACACAACCATCAGTCCAGTTTCCTCTTTTCCACTCCTCATTGGATTTTGGTACAAACCCTTTAAAGCATTTGCACTTTGGAGGTACTGACTTAACACACAACCCAAAAGGTCCACAGGCACCGTAAAAGTCGCATGCATGTGATGGAGCCTCATAGTAAAATTCCCAGTTCACTCCATTATGCCCAAACCCCTTAAACGATCCCTCGGATGTTAAAGTTATACGTGAAAGTTTGGACCTTTTTACCGCATAAGACAAGTATCCTGACCCGTTTACATCTTGATGAAGGATGTATGGACCTGTGTATGTTTCATCCATTGATGGTAGGCCAGTGAACCTTGTTTTAGCCCATGGACCACTTCTCCAATGAGGCGCCGAGCCTCTCATAATAAACACCTGTGATGGCACTTGCGGTGTAATCAGACCAACAAAGTCGCCAGGCGATGGATCAATGTAACTTTTCCAAGAAGTCAACACCCGTTTCTCACCGGTGGCAAGGTTATACGTTAGTGATGCGGAAGGTAGCAGAGTATCACCAAGATGGTCAAAGCTTTGCCATAGAGTTCTTAGCGAAACATTCTCTATTACAATAAGATTTCCGCTGACTGAAAGCTCTACACGACATTCCCTAGAGGCAAAAGTTACTCCAGTGGACCACACAAGGCCATGTTTGCCATTGGATAAGAGAAGACTTCCGTTGTTACTGATAGCTAGATTTGCCGTGGACTCTGTAACAGGGTTTTCTCTATTGGCCACCCACACAACGACCCGGGGAGTAGTATCCTTGAACCAGATTCCAACATATTGATTATTGGTGTTATTGGGACCGAAGAATCCCAATTCATAAACCTCATTGGAGGAGGTGAGAGTTTGTCCTATTGACAAAGGACTTGTCGGCGTTATAGCTGCATAGCTGAAACTTAACAGCAACATTGTAAACAAAAGCAAACAAGCAAAGAGAAACCTTGTCATTACCATGTTCGCCCTTGTGTCTCTAAGAACGATCTCCTTCAGATTAGCGTTAAGAAGCGAACATGTATGCAAGAGAAAGTAAGCCAAGAAAACAATGTTGACCGCAACGCCCATCTTCCAAGATTCTGCATTACTTTATTCAAAGTAAAACGTTGATCAACTCAAATTGTTATACTTTTGTATAACTATTGGACCCAAAGAATGGAATCCTTAGACGTAACCTTTTACCCGACCAACTATGCAAGAACTGACATCATATTGAAACATTGTATCATTTTAATGTCCTTGTTTAATCCAGAACCAATGAGAGATGGTCATCAACATTGTTCGAACCAATTAAAAGATGAGAGTTGTACCCCTTACCTTTCACAGTCTGAACAAAACTCCAACCTTTTAGACATTGAGAAATCAAGGTTTTAGAGGCAAATGAACAAACTTTAGACATTGAGAAATCAAGGTTTTAGAGGCAAATGTAAACTAAGAAGAATATGTATATAGTTGAAAATGTACACAGAACAACAACTGTTTACAATAGTATTGTGTATTAACAAATAACTAACAAATCAATATTAACAATAATATAAATCATCGCTTAAACGAGAAATCCCTCAAGCTTATATTACTAATATCATGTTGTGTTCTTATTTGAGCAGGTCCAGGAGGAAGCTCCACAGATAAAGTAACCTCCTTTTTCTCTGAATCTTCTTCTCTAAACCTAGAATGTTGTTGATTCATCGAAGAAGACGAAGCTTGAGACTCAGGATCCCAAGGAGCATCGAAATCAGAGTATCTCGGAGATACCGAATTCGCAAAGCTATTATTATCATCGAAGCTTCTGCTTCGTTTATGGACATTACGAAGAAGATGAATCGGTGAAGAACCATGTGTTGGTGTTGTTGGTCTGCTAGAGAAAGGTGTAGTTGATCCTGAGTTTCTTCCATGTTTGACCTGTTTCTTAGCTGTGTGATGCCAACTTTTTAAAGCTGTTGCTACTCTTTCGTTGAATACTGTTGGTTTCATATTTGAACCCATCTTCATAAAAACATCAAAATCGAAAATTTCAGTATCAAAGTTGAAAACTTTCGAAATTTCAGGATCAAAGTTTGAAACTTTTCGATTTCTTTGTGATGGGTTTGTGTTTATGTGTTACCTGAGTCACTAGAGCGTAAAGAGGAAGAGTAACGTAGCTGCAAAGGATTTGGACAATAACTCTGCAAAGATCATAACTTTTGTCAGTTTTTGAGTTTTATGATTGGTTTTAAAGGTTAAAGCTTTACTTACCCTATTGAAATTCTGATGATCACATCTTCAATGCTATTGTGGAAACAGTTCTTGATCTTGAATTCATACTGCAGAGTAGCAAATGTGGTTGTTAATGTGGGAAGGTTTTTGCTTTGAATGTAGTTAAGTTTGTGGAAAATGCGGTATTGTTTTGCTTACGGTACTCCAGGCGATGAAAGCGAGTTGAAACGCGTTCTGCAAATGGAAAAAAGTTCGGTTTTTGTTCAAGTATTTTTTCAGCGGATTGTTGTGACGAGTAAAACCAGATAATGTATTTACCGTGAAAAGGACTAAGTGAATGAGGAGGAGCATGAAACGTGGGCGACCGAACCAGAAGAAATGATCATCGGGCTGAACAAGCGGCGTGCCTTTCACTACGTTTCCTTTCTCTTGGATTCGAAGTCCTAATTTCGTTATTATCACTTGAAGTTTTGTTCCAACAATAAGAACCACCTGCAGTTTTTGTTGTTTTGTTAAAAAGACGGAAACCGAAATACCGAAAAATGTTTCTTTTCGAATGTTTTTGTTGCTTACGACTAAGGGAATGAATGGTAACCAGAGGTGAGACTGCAATCCTGTTCATAAGAAAAACAGATCAAATGTATTAGTTATTGGCTTATAAGAGATATTGATTCAGAAATGTTTTGAAAATGAGTGATACCGTTTGTATTTGAAAGGAGGAATAGCACGGCGACGAACCAGATCACAGGACTGAAGGTAAAAACAATCGAAAAATCAGATCATAAAGTAATGACTCGAAGGAGTTTTTAAGCATGATTAGTTTCCAACCTGATTTCGACGATGGTTTTGAAGTCTTCCTCTAATGATCTTTGAATATACTTCCGAAAATCGAATCTTGCATCGCTCCCGGGAGCCAAATGTGCCTGCGTGATGCCGTAAATTCGCTGTCTTATAACAGTTTTTATAAACTATAGAAAAATTCAAGAAAGGATTTAATTTTTACCATGATGAAACCATGTCTTAGTGTTAAGTAATCAACTTTGGTTACAGATCCAAAGAACTGTCTAAAGAAACATACGATCCACAGCGTAATAGTCCATTGACTCCAGAAATTTAGATGTCTACGCCCGAAAGATGTATCCCTCGCAAACCTAAACCTCTCAGGATCTACATTATTCGAAAAATGCCTCGTTACAACTTCACACTCGATTAAATTTGTCAAATTTCCGTTCCAAGTTCGTAAAATGTATTTACCGTTAGAATACTGATATTCGATTGTCTTCGTCTCCTCTTCCCACCTTTTCCACCTTCTCATCTACAAGAACATAAAGACAAAAAGATCCAATCTTTAGCGGAAACGATGAAAAATCTCAAACCGGTCTAAGCGGATGGATATAAAAAAGAATTTACCTTGGTCTTTCCAAAAGCATAGATAACAATGCAATATATCACATGAGAAATCGCAAGAACAAAGATGAATATATGCAGCTGATGCATCCCATAAGCCGATACAAAAGCGACTTTTCCCTGGTAACAAATAACATTAGAAGAAGAACCGTCAATCAAAACCCGAAAAAACGATTTGTATTAATGGATTTTAAAGAAAAAGATTTCTATAGAGTGAATTTTACCTTCAATGCACACTTATCCTCACCCTTGGTAGCCAAACTCCGTCGAGGAATGAACGAATCGACTAATTCGAGAAGCTTTCGACCCGAGTGTTCATCTTCGTCTCCTTCATTTCCGACATCTTTCTTAGGTTTTTTCACGTATTTCTCATATTCGGATGCACTACAAGGGTGCATTGATGCTGCTATGGTCTTGGAGATGCAGATTTTTGAGATAGGATCTTGTCCAATTGTTAGTAGTAGTGATAAGAATCCCATCAACATAAGCTCTGCAGTTTTACATTTAATTAATCTTTTAATTAACCAAAACTAAACAAGATTAATTAACCTCTTTTTATAATAAAATATTTTAATACTAATTTTTACCTGCTTTAACCTTTTCAAGAGCTTCGTACTGAGCTTTTTTACTCTTCGTTTTTAACCACTGTCACAAGAAACACACACAAGAAACAGAACAATAAGAAAAAAAACATAGTAAAAAGACATGCAAACAGAGCAAGAATCAAGAAGAAGAAGTAAAAAAAGACTTACGGATCCAAGTTTGTGAATGAGTTTCTCAATGACAATGGAAATTAGAAGCAAGAAGAAGCAAACAACTGCAACGGCCCACGTGGACGTTTCCTGGAGCGTCTTTTCGTACACTATATCCGCCATTAGAGAGGTCAGAGAGAAAGTTTTTTTTTTTTTTTTTGTTTATTTGGAATGATTATATACGTATTTTGTGTCTTAATATAAACAGAAAGACGAAGGTGAAAGAAGACGACCGGCGATTATGTGTACTTTGAAAACTTCAAAGTTCTTGACTTTGAGAACATTATTTGTGACTTTTTTCATAAAACATCATGTGTTGTAGCCTGGGCGCGGATCGGATATCCGGAAAAATTATAGTATTTGTGATTCGATTTGTTATTCACGGATATTAAATTTTCCGATTTGCTTTGCTTTGAAAATTTTAGATATTTGGAGTTACGGATATCCGGATTTTTTTCCGGATATTTGCGGATATTCGGATATTTGCGGATATTTGTTTTAACTGAAAAAAACGAAAGAAAAATATTTTATTTTTTCAAAAAGTTATTTTTCAGTATAAATTTTAAACTAATTAGTGAAAAAATAATATAATTTTATTTGATATAACTAAAAATAAAATGAAAAGTGAAAGAAAAAATGGTGGACTACGAAACATTTATTATTATTTTTAGATAAAAATATGAGACAACTGATTTACAAAATTAGTAACTACGTAAATTTACTATAACTATATCCGTTCAATGTATTGAAAAGGTTAAAAAATGCAAATATATGTTGTAGGTATATCATATTATATGTACATATATGTAATTTACGGATCGGATCGGATACGGATTTTTAAAATTAGTATTTATGATTTGCTTTGCTTTAGACGGATCGTAGATTTTACTATTTGCTTTGCTTTGATTTATAACGGATATTCGAATTTTTCGGATCGGATCAAAACGGATCACGGATCGGAACAAATCTAACGGATAATTTGCCTAGCCCTAATGTGTTGTGTACTGTTGTGAATTTTGGAGTTTTTTTTTTTATTTATTATTCTTTTTGTCAATTTTTTTTTTGTTTATTCATTTTACTTCTATTTACTGAGTTGTAATTCATTAAAATTTTGTCGTAATTTTAGCAAATATATTTTACAAAGGGTTTATTTGCTAAAATGGCATAAATCTTTATTTTGTTACCGGTGGATAATTTTTTTATGTTAAAGTGTGAATCCATTGTATTTTTTTTTATTCACCCCCTTTTGATTAACCAATCAAATTTTAGTTGTGGGTCTACCAATCTTAATAAATAATTTTATAAAAATTAAAATTGAAATAAATGTGGGATTTTTAATAAAAACGAATTTAACTTAAATAAATAATAATTATCTAATTAAACATAGATTTTAAACCCCAAATCCAAACCCTAAACTCTAAAATTATACTCTAATTTGAGAATAGTTAACCCAAACTCAGACCCTAAACCCCAAAACTATATTCTAATTTGGGAATAGTTAACCCAAAATAAATCTTAAACCCCAAATTCAAACCCTAAACCGTAAAACTATACCTTAATTTGGGAATAATTAACTCAAACTCAAACCCTAAACCCTAAAACTATACCCTAATTTAGAATAATTAACCCAAAATAAATCCTAACTCAAACTCAAACCCAAAGCTAAACCCTAAAGCTAAACCCTAATTTGGGAATAGTCGACCCAAAATAAATACTAAATCCCAAACTCAAACCCTAAACCCTAAAACTATATCCTAATTTGGGAATAGATGACCCAAAATAAATACTAAATCCCAAACTCAAATCCTAAACCCTAAAACTATACCCTAATTTGAGAATAGTTAACCCAAACCCAAAAGATTTAACTACAAAAAGTAATTTTCAATGGATTTGTATTTAAAATTTTTTAGGTTTGGGTTAACTATTCCCAAATTAGGGTATAGTTTTGGGGTTTAGGGTTTATAATTTATTTTGGATTAATTATTCTCAAATTAGGGTATAGTTTGGGGTTTAGGGTTTGAGTTTGGGTTGAAGATTTATTTTGGGTTAACTATTCTCAAATTAGGGTATAGCTTTAGGGTTTAGAGTTTGAGTTTGGAGTTTCGAATTTATTTCAATTTTTTCAAACAAATTAATGTTATTTTTTTAGTTAAATTATATTAGTTATTTTTTTAGTTAAATTATGTGGCTCCCACATCTTTGTTTTGATTGGTTAGTAAAGAGGGGGTGAATGAGAAGGTTCACCCCGTGGAGGTGAACCCAAGAATTGTTCTTTTTTTTTATCATCTGATGTGATTTATTATTTTGAAAATGAAATTTTAAAAACCGACGGAAAAAATTGAAATCTTTAGAGACAGAAGTCTAAAAAGAGAATGTCACAGACTCACAAATACATATAAGAACACATACAATAAAACTAAGGAAATTATTTACCAAGCTAAAAAAAAACTGATTTGGGAGCTAGAAATATGATATTTGATGTAATCGAAGAGGAAGATGGGTTTATTTGCTAAAATAACCTTATTTTGGATCATGTTTGCTTAAATGTTACACGTAGTTTTTTTAATCTAGCGTATGTTAAAATACGACATTATTTGCTATATTTGTTTAATCTGAAAATGATTCGAAACTTCTAGCGTTTTTGGTTGATTGGGGGTATCAAAGTTCTCCCCAACCAAGGGAGTTGCAAGAGGGGGAAAAAAAAGGTCATAGTCTAAAATTAATAATAACGTGTTGCTCATAATTCTGATATTTGTAACGCAAAACTAAACTGACATTTAGGACTTTTTCAAAAGTACAGGAACTCTCTCATAAAGACCAAACATCCTATAGCAAGAATTAAAAATCAAATTTTACACCAAAATTCAAAAATCAGAATTATATAGCATCGATTGTTTGCTTGTGTTTGTGCTTGAGTATGTATTTTGGATCTAATAATTTACAAATTTTCATATTTGAGAGGGAAAATTGACACTTTAATAAGTATCTTTATAATATTTTAAGGTTGTCAACAACCACATTTCTCTGACAAGACGACACATGTCACCTCTTTTACTAAAAAAATTATTTAAAAAAGGTTCAAAATGTTTTTTTCTGGGTTTCGAACCTCAGCTAACCTCGATAATTTAAATCGAGAAGAGCCTCTAGACTACTAAAGACACTTGTATATATCACGAAAAGAAAGATATATAACTCACAACCAAAATTCAGAAAAGTAGGAAACATTTTGAAATGTCAATCTTTATAATATTTTAAAGTTAACAAGCTCTGACAAGACGACACGTGTCTTCACATATTTATATAATTAATTAATTATTATTTTTAGTCAAATATGATTAATTACTAAAATTATTACTAATATTAAATTAAATACAATATCTCAAATAAAATTAAATAACAATCCAAGAATAATAGTTTTGTTATTTTATGTATTTAACTAATGTATTATAAATACTTAAATAACTAAAGTTTATCGAGTTTAAATTTCTTAATTTTTATATATATTTAATGGTGGTAAATATATATTTAACATACCATATCGTTTAATGTTCCTAAAGTACATTGCCACCATTTATATTAACTCATATAATATATAATATATACAAATCACATAAATATGTCAATTTTTTTTTACTAATACAGTTAATCTCTTTTTTAATATATTATTAAATATATGTAAATATCCCCTTATATATAAAATGTTATTGATTCATATATAAAATAGAATAGATGATTAAAAAATTCGTTATACCTCATCATAGGCTAATGTATTTCAGCATAACATTTTTCGATTAAAAACACATAATTATAGCTAATAAAAGTAGATCAGAAATAAAAACTAACTCTTTGTATTGATAAATATAAAAAAAAAAGAATTTTAAAAAATGAAAAGTAATTAGAATGTAGAAAGAGGTTTTATAATAGCTAATATAAGTACATTAGAAATAAAAACTAACTAATTGTATGTATAAATAAATAAAAAAATTAAAGGAAAAAAATGATTAGTAATTAGAATGTAGAAAGAGGTTTTACAATAAATAACTATTTTACTATAAAATTTTATGCATTGTTTAGATAACATAATTGATTTAGTTGTCAAATTTATGTATTTATGTAATTAACAAAGTTGCAAACAAATATATTCAAATAGTAACCACTAATATTTAAAAAGTTGAAAATCACTTTATATTTCAATGTTAATGCAATATAAATAAATAAAAAGTAACTAATTTAATTTCAAGTTAATTATTATTAATTTTTTACTAGCAACCAATATAGATCTAAAGAATTAGTTGTTTTTGTCAAAAATAAATAATAAGATAAAACATATTATTTTTCAAGGAACCGTAATGAATAAGTATAGACATAAAAGTTAGGAATTTGTTCCAAAGACGATGTCTTCTACATGCTGTAAATTAACGAGCTGTCTATTTTTTTTTATACAATGTCAAATATGTCCAACAGTTTGCTAAACATATTTATTGGTTTTGGTATTTTATATGGATTTGAAAATTCATATAGGATTTAAAAATCTTTGTGATTTTCAAATCCAACATGTGTATTTTGATTAGTATTTGAGAATAACAAGGTTAGTATTTGAGAATAACAAGATTTTCCAACGATTTGAGTCTTTGTATTTTTAACATAACAATTCTTCTAAGTCCACTAAAATCCAGTTTAAAATCAAATCCATAAGTTAATACGTATGATTGAATAAGGGATGATTTTGATTTGTATTTGAGAATCACAAATTCTATAAGAGATGATTTTGATTTGTATTTGAGAATGACATATTGAATAAGACATGATTCCAATGAGGATTTTAAAATGACTAAAATTAAATAACATGGGATTTGGTTAGGATTTTCAAATCCATTGAAATACCAAAACCAATAAACCCCCCTTAGTCTTCTAAACGAGATAATTATTTACTATATCAAATGTATGTGATATTAAATACAAAATATAAATCCATAAATTATAAATTATTGCATATTATATGTTAATTTTCAAACCCACGCAACGTGTGGGCAAATCTCTAGTTACCCAATATTAATTGGTCCTAACCTTAGATGATTGTAGACCAAAAGTCCAAAATATCCTAGTTAAAAACAAAAGGTTTATGTTTTGGTCAACATGTAAAATGTGGCACATCTAAACAAATATTTTTCTTTCACATATAAACGAAAACTCATAAATTGACATACACAACAATCTACGTTTGTCAAATACGTAATATTGGCTATGTTTCGAATAAAGCCGATCGTATATCTAATTTCGGAGTCCATAATTCTAAATACAAAATAGCAAACTGCCAATTATGTATTTATCAAGATCATCGACAATGTTAAGTCCAAGTATACAACTATATGTAAAGTAATTTTCTTAATGTTATTAGTATAGTTATAAAGTATGTATCATTTATGCAAAATTTGTTTAGTCTTGGTCTCAATTATTTTATAAAAAATATGCTTTTATTTTTTAAAAAATCGATAGTCATATCCTCTTGTATAACTGTTCTTTATATACGAAAAATTTGATTGCATCATATCCACAAGCAATAGCAAAAGTTTGTTTTTTTGGACCGAATATATTAAAGATCGAATATATCATCCAAAATATATTTTCAGATTTCATAAAGCATTTTCTTGATAAAGTATATAATAAGGTCGTGCTACATAACAATTATTATTTTAAAGGCCGAGGTCATTGATGCGAAAGAAAAAAAAAGTCGAGGTCATAAATAATCATATTGAATTGAAATTGAGTTCGTCAAAGAAATTGATAACTACATGTTGTATTCACAAAATGTATTGTATATTGGCTTTTGACAATTTGGTATGCACACGTTTAAATAAAGCTTAACTTATTTTTATAAACAAAAGTTGCATGATTTAAATCTATCTAGAGTAATTATTTGAGGTAGTTACTTCTAAAGCTATGGAAAAAGTCATCATATTAATATGTTTTTACTTCTAAAGCTATTACGATCAAAGCTTAACTTATTTTTTTATACAACAAAGTTGCATCAATTGGGCAATAAATTTATTGAAGAGTCATTATTTGAGGTAGTTACTTCTAGGGAAATTGCAACCGTAATCAACCAAAAAAAAAAAAAAAGGAATTTTGATAACTACTCTAAATTTGAATGAAAATTTGAAAACTACACTTAATCTTATCGAAATTGGAAAACTATACTTTTTGTTATTTAAAAATACGTAAATACCCTTATATATATTTAAATTATTATCTCAATGTAAAATAATTAAAATTTATCAAAATAAAAATGAAAATTAAATTTCATATTTAGTTTTATTTTTTTTATAAATATTATTTCAATTAATTATTATATAAAAGCTAAAATTATAATTAGAAAAATATCACGTTAGACTTATTTTACACAGTTGACTTATATTTTGATTGGTTGATTTTTTACTTTGTCGATTTATTTAACCACTGGCTTATTTTTCTTAGCTTCAACGACTTAGTTTTCAGCTCCGTTGACTTGTTTTAAATTGTTGACTTATATTTCATTTGTTTGATTTCTTACCTTGTCGACTTATTGAACCATTGACTTATTTTCTTATATTCGTCGACTTAATTTACAAATTCGTCGGCTTATTTTAAACTGTTGACTTATATTTAGTTTTGCTTGATTTTTTTACTCTATCAACTTATTTAACCATCGATTTATTTCTATTTTTGTCGACTTAATTTTTCTAGTTTCGTCGACTTATTATAAATTGTTGACTTACATTTCATTTACTTGATTTTTTATATTGTCGACTTATTTAAACTATTGACTTAATTTGTTGAGTTCGTCGACTTAAATTTTTTTGTTCCACGATTTATTTTAAACAGTCGATTTATATATTTGTTGGTTGATTTTTTACTTTGTCGACTTGTTTAAACCACTGACTTAATTTTTATGTTCATTAATTTGACTTATTATTATCTAAACTAATTAAAAATGTAAACTACATAATTAAATAAAATTAAATTCATAATTATAATTTATAATAAATGATAAATTCGTAATTTTAACTATAATAATTTCCAATAATTTTTCATTAAAATAAATTAATCATTATTTAAAATCTTTTAAAAAATTTAATCATTTAATATAAAAAACAAATATTAGTAATTTGTAAAGATTAATTAGGGATATAATTGTCATTTCAATACACAAAATAGGGTATTTTTAAATGTTGAGAAATTTAGTGTAGATTGTAAATTTCTAATAAGTTTTAAGGTATAGAAACCAATTTTTTCAAAAAAAAAACTAATTAAGAAACTAACAAGACTCATTTCATTGTTACAAGAGAGATTATTTTGCCATAGTTTCTTCTTCTCTTACCCTCACTCGCTTCTACTCTTCCTCTCCCCTCTCTCCTCTAACACACCTATTATCACATCTTAAATGCATTTAATTGTCATAACTTTATTATTATTCTTATATCTTCTCTTTCTTCTTCTTTCACTCTCCTTCTTTCTCTCTATCATCTCGAAGTCTTCGAGATATTTCTGCAAACATTTTTGTTTGGATAGCGATGAAGGTTTGACCAAAAATCGAGATGTGTTGAACAATTTGGAGATGTGAGATGAACTGTTCGGAGATAAAAGATAAAAATGTTTGTTGATTGCATAATAACGTATATCAAAAGAGAACATCATGCCAATTAACTTAGTGGCATAATGTTCATATATGTATTATGAATATATTTTTTCGTTATTGGTTAACAAATATGTACATTATCATAATAAGTTTATGTTTGAATATACACATATATATAGTTAAATCACACGCTACAAGTATTTATAATAGGTTATAATATTTATTGTAGTGTGTAAATAGAAAAATAGATCTCTAAGTTTCTACTTAACGAGATAACTATATTATTAGATGTAAATACTTATAGATTAATGTATTTATTTTTGTGAACAAATTGGTTTAATATGTTTGTGCGTTATATATTTTGAAATTATTCTACAAGTAAATATATGTTTACTTTCAAATGAATAATATATATTTACTTTCAAATGAATAATATATGTCAACTTTCAAATGAGATCTAGTAACTTACTTTTGGATCAGTAAATCAGATTCGGTTGAAGGTTGTGCCGGTTATGGTGGTCGCTATGATTGAAAGTACAAAAATGTGATCATCTTGGTTAGTGATTTTGTGTTTGTGGTAGTGAGAAGAAGGAGATGAAAGAAACAAAGACAAAGCGAAGAGGAAAATAATTGGTGCAATTAATGTGGTTAAAAGTCAAGTGGATCTCATGCAAGTAGCCCAGAAGGAAAATTATGTGCTTCGTTGTTCTTACACCGCAAAATTGGTGTTATTGCATTGCAATTTTGTAAAAGAAAAAAAATTATATTGTTAAAATAACAAGTTATGAGTTTGTATAACACGCTACAATATTATGCAGCGTCTTCACATGAAAATATCCCTCTACGTTTTTACTTAACGAGGTATTTTTAATTCTAAACTTACATTTATATGTGAATATTCTATTTGTTAGTGCACTACATATAAATATAACTCGTTAAGACGATTTTTAAGTCTTCAAATATAAATGTCAATGTTTTTGAGTAAATTGCAATATAGTGTGTTAGATTTACTAGTACCAAAGATAATTTAGATTTTATTCGCAAATTGCGTGAATAATTGAATCGATTAGGTTCGGTGTCGTCTCAGTTTTGGTGGTGGCTCGGAATTATGGTGAGTTTGCGTTATTGAACACGAGTCATAGTTGTGATAGTTTTGGCCACATCAAAAACTTGTTGATGTTACTCCATATAAATTATTAATCTTATGATTGAGTTTAAATTTTTTCGGGGGAAAGAATGAAGAAGAAAGAGAAGCACGGAGAAAGAAGAAGAAAATGCAGTGAGTGATGAGATAAAACATTAAAATTGCATTTAAAGCAATTTATTTGCATTTTTATTTTTTTTACTTTGAGAATTGAGATCAAGCCCACACGCACTTCACCAAAACACATCCTACCATAAATGCATATCTGATTTTGTGCGGTACTTTTTTGTCGATTTTCCAAACACATTTTTCTCTATGTTGATTCTTTAATTATATTATTAGATCTTGTCTTCCACCAAATTCACCATTTCTTCTAAAGCTATGGAAAAAGTCATCACTTTTATATGTTTTCTAATATATGAACTAGATGCAACTAATTTATTTATAATTTCCAAGTAATATGGGGTAGTCGGTTTTTTTTTTCCTGCCGAAGATTGATTTTATTAATAAGGCCCAATGGGCTTGTACACGATACATTGATTTTAAAAGAAACTTACATCTGCAAATATCTGATCTAATTAATACACGTGTAAGCTTAGAATCCTCCATCAACCTTCTACGTGGCCATCATGCATTTGATGCCGGAATAACAATTATTTTTCTGCAATCAACATCACCGGCGAAGCATCATCACCACCGAGCATAGTAAATTTATCATGTACCACCGAAAACCTTCCTGAAACTCACGATAGAGGCTTGAATTGATTTCACATAATCTTTAGAATAGATCGGGGATAGTCTTCAAGAGCTTGAGAGGTAAAACCTTTGCTGTTTTTCATCCTAGCTTATTTTACATCAAACCCATCCAAAAATCCAAAACTACAACCCTCAATCTACATGAAAAACATTGTTTTAACCTAATAATAGGTCCCCTCAATGGAAACGACGAATTACATCCATAAGAAAAAGTGTTGAGCAAAGAAATGAGAAATCAAAACACCCAACTATCGATTTAACAAGATCGAAACAGAGGAAGGTTAAATAAACCCTTGAAAATAAAGATCTGAAACCCAGAAAACAAAATCCTAAAACTGAAGAAGATCCGATTAAACGGAAACTAATTCGGACGACGCCGGAAAAACATAATCGGTCAAGCCGAAGAAAGATCCGACCAAAATCGGAAATCAACTAAAAACATTATTTACCAAACTCCGGCTTTGGCCGGAGCCAAACGCCGGCAAATTCAACGATCCTCTTTTCTTTTTCTTTCTAGAAAGAAGGGGGAGAGAAATAAGAGAGAGAAATGTTTTTATATGGGGTAGTCG
Source organism: Draba incana (assembly GCA_963576765.1). NCBI lineage: Eukaryota > Viridiplantae > Streptophyta > Magnoliopsida > Brassicales > Brassicaceae > Draba > Draba incana. Next base: position 33,100,823 of record OY755209.1, read on the forward strand.
GTTACTTATTAAGATAAAAAAAATTCGTCAACTTTTGTATGTTCACTACAAAAAATGTGTGTTTACATCATTTATTTTATTTATTTGTATTAGTTATAATTGATGCACTTTAAAAAATGATTCTAAAATTAGTGATGCAAATATTTTGTATCAATTTTTATAATAATTGATGCCACTAAATAAACAATTGATGTTAAATTAGTGTCAATTCATAATTGATTCAAATGATTGTGTCGTTTGAAATAAGTAATTTTAATAAATTTATTTTTTCAATAACTAATGTCAATGCTAATTTTAAGATAATTTTACTTTTATAATTAATTTGTCCAAAAATACGTAAAATGAAATATATATTGCAAACTACGATGCATGGAAACTCTATTTGTTGACGTTTCACGCTTCGGAATCAGAATCTCTTGGAAGCGTCGTGGAATCGCGATTCCAAAATTTACCGATTTGGAAGCGGTTTGGAAGAGTCCGATTCCATTTTGGAATCACGAAGGAAGAATATATTTTGTTTTGGAAACGTGTAAAAGTAAGTATTAAGAAGCTTAAGGATTATTTTGAAATTTTTAACTTCAAAAGAATTAAAAACCCTAAAAAAATAGGAATCATTGAAAACGAACATCAAGATGATGATCCAAATCCTTGATTTTTAACATTGTGATTTTTTTTTTCTTTTCTAATTAAGCTACTTAATACTTTATGAATTGGATTTGTGTTATAAATTTCAAACGATGTTTTTTGGTTTAATCTTGAATATTTTTAAAATAAAGCTTAATTTTGAATATTTGATAGTTGATACTAAATATATATATATATATATATATATATTACTTATACGCTTCCAAAATGTACCCGTTTCGCTTCCACGCACGCGATTCCGATTCCATGCAACATAGATTGCAAATCACTCTATCATTTTATTATATAATAATACAACTAATGGTAAAAGTACAAATTAAAACAATTAACTACAAAAAAACTAAAACAAAATATGATTAAAACAATTAATCTGTGCTTAGCCAAGCCTTTCATAGTGGTGGGTGGTCTTGTATGTTTGATAGGCTTCTATAGAGGACTGTAAACGTTTTGCTCTTCATAGAAAACTCTTGAATATCTTATGTGTTGTTTGTTGCCCCTTGTATTAAATCTTTTTACTTCATCTGCGACAATTTAAATCCTGCAAAAGAAAAAGATAAATAATTTAAATCTTATCAGTTATAAAAACTTGTTCCAATGCTATGACTCTATAATTTATAGGATAATTAATGAAGGAGGAAATTAGTACATGAGAAGTGACAAAAATACAGAGAAGCAAGCATGAGGTTTGAAAATAGAGAGAGTGAAATAGAAAAAAAATACAAATATGAATAAAAAACCATGAACTTATCTAGTAGAATCGGTGCGATAAGGCATGAGACTGAGAAGTGTTTAAACATCATGCAGTTAATGATAAACCTTATTGTTTATCCATGGTGGATTTGAGTGAAAAAGGAACGAGAGAGAGAGAACAAGGTAAGTTGATCTTTAGAAAAAAGAAATTTGATTTTAAATTAGAGTAAACATGTACTTTTAAGATGTTATAGAACGTGATTAGAGGGAGAGATTTTAGGGATATTAGTTGCTATATCAATAACAATATGCCGATATATTCCATATTCCATTTTGATTTTTTAATAGATATTTATTCATATATTTGTGTCATCTCTTTAAAAGTGATGTAAAACAATGACATATCTTGAAATTTCTCTAAAAGGATATATTTGTATCAAATATATTGAACTGATGTAAAACAAGTAAAAAAATATATCAATTATTATAATTGATGTTAAATCACCAAATATATCAATTATTATAATTGAAGTAATTTAAAATGGTATCATTTACTAATAATTGATTTAAAATAGTATCATTTAATTTTGTGATACTATTTATATGATGTAAAACACACATTTTTTTGTAGTGGTTGTTTACTATAAATGAACCAACATTTTTTAATTTTTAAGTTTTAATTTTTAATTTATCATCTTACTTTTGTTGCATCCTTCTTTATTCTACGTACAATAATGTTAAGAAAGCAAACAGTACTACATTTACGATGAAATATCGTAGTTTGTAAAGCATCGTAGACATTCTTGGAGGTTAAGTTTTATATAACAATCGGGTTGCTCAAAAAATTAAGCATCATAGACATTTTGTAATTAGTTTATCATATTAATATCTTATATATACTCTGTAAAGTTAACACAATAGTTAGACTCATAATTTAGTATAGCTATTTCATTTTAATATATATATCTAAGAGTGTCATGAGTTGAAGAATAAAAATATAAAGACTATTTTGTAAACAGAACCAAATTAAATCTATATAATATTTTAAGATTTTTTTTTTTTAAAAGTTATGAAATGATGATGTGTCACTCTTTTTTTTTCACAAAATTTGATCTTTATGGTTGCATCGAACCCGTGTTTTGTCACTTTTTTTTTATTTACAACTTTATAATTTTTTTAGTTTTGACATTTGCCTCCTTAATTTTGTGATTTCTGAATTGATTCATTAAAGTAAAAGTGTGATGATGCTATTAATTTAAAGTAAACAAGTAATATCAAATTATCTTCATAAATGACATAGATACATTTCAACATCTTGTTGAGATTATTTTTTATGTCTAATGATTTATTACAAATGCTCATTCTTCTAACCTATATAATTATTTACTATAAGCACCTACATAATATCTTATTTTTTTAAGGTAGAAATTATTAGATAAACTACGATTCAAGGTTCTAATACGAAAACATAAATATACATCCAACATATTTGTTGAGATGATGCAAGTATCTTCGTTGAATCATTAACTTTTTTACAAATGTGTTTCATGCAAGAAAAAAAGGCGAACAAATATTTTTTTTGAGAAATCGTAGTGAATATTGATAAATACATGTAAGTTAGGGTTTTGTGCCAAAACAGATGTTTTGTATATGATGTAATTTAATGAACGATCTATTTCTTTTTCGTATAACATTGTATATGTACAACAATTTGCTAAAAATGTATAGTCCTCTAACCAAAATAATTATTTAGTTTTATGTAATAATAAATCACAATTAATCAATAAGCTTGAAATTATTACATATTTTACCATGTTAATTCTTAAGCCCACGCAACTCGTGCACAATCCCTTAGTTTTAATATCTTTAGGTTCAAGATCGGCCTATTAATTCAAATGTTGACAATCCAAATCCGCTTCAAACATTATTTCTGAAAAAATGATTAGCACACATAATATAAAAACTAAACATAAAGATGATATTTTGTTTTTTTGGTAATATAGATTATATAGTAAAACAAAACACATGAGTCAAGTTTTAAGATACTATCACATGAAGAAAATGAAAATAATATTATATATATATATAACTAGGTGACTTCCCGCACCGTGTGCGGGTATGAACATTATTTCGTAACTAAGCCGCATCGAGATCTAGTAGCCATTCTAGTTAGAGTATGCATACCTTATTCTACACTTTAATAGCTACCTTTGTGAGTTATGATTCTTATACCCTTGTTAAAACTGAAAAATGAGATTTCTATTAATTCATAATTTTGTAAAAGACTATAATATAAAAAATAAATAGAAATATTCATCAAATTATAATACATACTATACAAATTAACAAAAACTTTATAAAAACGAATAATAATAACAATATTATAAAAAGTAGAATGACCTTTACATCACAATGAATTTACTCCTATAATTCTCCAAAACTCTTGAGGTCATCTCTTTGAAAATTTATTCTTAATCCATCGGGAATCATATCTCCGTGTATCATATCCTTCGGAAATCATAGTGATCATTATATAATCTACACAAATAAGTGTTTAAGAACATCTTTCCAACTAATCAACAATAATTCATAATTAAAATGATGACTATGACATTTAAATCCCGGAGAAATAACTATGCATTTATTTTTAATAAAAAACAGAAAAGTGATTTAGTGACGGAAACATAAATATTATTCACATTCGAAAATGATGACAAATCTAACCTTTGCATCGGGAGAATGAGCTGTAACAGTGAAGATAGATTTTTTTTGGGTGAAAAACAATAAAGATAGATCAAATATAAGAAGCTTAATTTTTCACTTTCTACAAATAATAAGAAACCATTTTAATAAGAAAAATACAGTATTTATACATTGGCACAATTTCTCTCACCATTAATATATTTGGAAGAAACAAAGTTGAAAAGAAGCAACTTTTGGTATTGAGCTATAAAGTAAACGTAGTAAAATGAACCTTAAGATGCAAAGTTACATGGGTTTTTCTAGGAATGATTACCTTAAGATCAATTAATGCATATATGAAAGAAAATACAAAGGATTGACTATTATATAGTAAACCCGTAGTAGCTTGAATCGATTAAAATTATTTCAACTATTAAAAATTCATAAAAACTAACTTTTGAATGTTTGGAAATAGCTAATGAGAAACAAAAGTGATGATTGAAAATAAATGAGAATGATAGGGTTGTGAATAGGGTTTTCAAAGTGTATCTGAACAAAAAATTTGTGTTATAATCTTCCTAAAAATAAGGAAGTTACTAACTGAAAATGAAATTTTAATCGTAAAGAAATATATTGGGTACTTAATTAGATGGATTTGTATTCCTTAATATAAATTTTTAATTTAAGAAAATATAAAATCATGTAATATTTACTTATGACTTTTTTTTTTGGTCAAAATATTGGTATACGAAAACACAATTTTAGGCAAATGTTGTTTTTGTTCTTACTGCATCAGATCAAAAAATCTTTTTTTTTAATAAATTAAATAGGTTTGTACAAAACAGAAAAATAGGAAAAAAAAATAGAATGATTTTCTAAACATCTGCGGAATAAAATTACCAACTCTCGTTTTCATTCTAAATACAAAAAAAAAAAAGAAGTTTTTTTGGTTTAGTAAATCATTTTGTAATATCTCATTTAGCTTGAAGAAATGTTTTTAATTGATATAACAATAATAATAATTTGTAAATATTAATTAAAAATTTAAGCCATATCTTTAAGCCAATAAAATTATAACAGCTAACATTTTTCACTAACTGCACTTCTCTTTTAATAGTAAGGGGATATTTCATGTTTTAAGAGTATAACTTTGTGAAATATATCATCTAATAAGAAGTTTAATTTTCTGTAGCCAATCAAAACAATAAAAACTAAGAATCATAAATTTCCATTTTCTTTTATTTTTAATGTAAAATTTAGTATGGAAGTGAATATAGTATTAGGTGAATATAAAATGAATTATAAAATTTGATAAATATGTTTCTATATATTATGTATGTATGAATTTTTATTTAGATTAATATGGAGTGAATGTAAAATGTATGATAATGTTGTTTTGTTTTGTAAAAATGTTAGTAATTGTTTTATCGGTTGTTTTTTTTTTTTAAATCCGAAATTGGTGTGACCCAACAAATTTTTTTTAAAAAAATTGTTGTTAATTTATATGAAGCATCCGAAATTGTTGAACAACTATTTTTATATAAATATTTTTTCAAGTTAAACAAATGATTCAAAAATAGTTTAAAAGTCTTGTCATCTTTTTCACCATTCCATGTCACCATTCCATGTCATCATTTTTTTAAGAATGAACCAATGGAATTAAAACACCTAATCATGTATCACTAAAACAACTTTCCATTTAATAGTAAGAGGATATCAATATAATAGAAATTTGTGAAATAATTTTTTGAATCGAGTGTGGATACCCAATCCCAAAACTATCAATAAAATTTTCATATATGTTTATCCGCCAATTTCCGTATCCAAAAATTTAGAAAATACTAAATTTCGAAATGGATAAAGAAAGACATGTCATGTACATTTGTGTAACATAAATTATTTTAGATATTTTGGTCACCCCTAGTAAACATGTCATGTCCAAACTATGTAATAGCATTCTCATTTTTCAATGCAATGTGGACACTTTGCAACGATTAATATTTGCACAATCACATACCTAAAAACAATTTGAAGCTTAAGAAATCAAAGCCAAACACTTGTTCAGTCTGGATAGCTCAATTCTATATACCAATAACCGAACCGGATAAAACATTATAATTATGGGTGAACCGTAACAAAATTGAGAATTAAAAAAAAAAAAAAAGGATAGATTTTCCTGATAGGATTATGAATGTAATCAGATACATTTTTTTTTTTTTGATAGAAATTCTCTGAAAGGAAGAGAAAAAAGGAAAAAACTGAAATATAACGAAACACGAAGAAAAGTTTGCTTGTACATACGATTTTTTTTTTGTCACAAATATAGTTAAAAGTTGTAAAGAACTAAATAGAAAAATCCAAACTTAAAAATTAAATAAATAAACATAGATTTCTACATTTGTTTTCTACGGTCAAAAATTTCTACAACCAAAATTCTATATTGAAAATTTATAATCATTATCATTACCAAGCAACCCCATGACATCAAAGTTAATTTACTGGCGAAACCAACACATACCGTTTTTTTTTTATTAAAAGAACTCTCGTCGGTAGCATATTTTCCAAAAGAATCTGGATATGGTCCAAGTCACCATAGTAGCACTCAAAAGTCAAAACTCTCGTTACTAAAAGTATGTGCACATATAGTATTGTTCGTCACATCGGTTATCTATGGTAACTTTAATCAGATACATAGTGGTAAAAAGGCCAGCCTTCACATGGTACGGTATACGTCGGTTTATCGGGTTTTGAGATGTATAAATATAAGGTCTTAGGTTTTGTATATTGTAACACACGAGTTTAATAAGAAACCCTAGACGGGATATTCATCTCAATCGTTTTTTGTCACTTTGCTTTATCGTTTTTATTCACAACAACTGGTATCAGAGCTCCTAGGTTAAGATGACTGAGGTTCTCTTAAGTTCGAGATTCCGCGATTCGATGATAAGGGAAATTTCGGTCTGTGGCAAGGACGAGTTAAGGATCTTCTAACACAGCAGAAGATCAGGAAAGCATTGACGGATGTAAAACTAGAGGACATGAAGGATGAGGATTAGGAGGAGATGCAAGAGCAGGCTGTTTCGACAATTCGTCTGTGATGCTTCAGGTGGAGGATCTCACGACCTGTAAGGAGATCTGGGAGAAACTGGAGAGTCTGTACATGTTGAAGTCACTGTCAAGCAAGTTGTATCACAAGCATCGTTTGTACGGGTTGAAGATGTCGGAAGGATCAGATCTGATGCAACATGTACATGCTTTCAATCAAATTGTTGGCGATCTGGCTCATGTAGGGGTAAAGATTGATGATGAAGATGAGGTCATGATCTTGTTGTGTTCATTGCCTCCTTCGTATGAGACTCTGGTAACAGCACTTACGTGCAACAAGGAGATGATTTCTTGTGCGACGGTCGCTGTTTCGCTTCAATCTCATTATGAGCGAAGACAGAAGACGGGTGCAGAAGGTTCTCATGGAGATGGATTGTTTGTGAACAATCAGGACAGAGGTAGGCAGATGGACAAACAGGATGGAAGTAGCAGAGACAGGTCAAAGTCGAAGAATCCGACGAAGGTCATCTGTTATGGTTGTGGTGGCAAAGGTCATTGTAGGCGTGATGTCCACATAAGGGCAAGAACAAAGGTGGAAAGTCTATGAATGTAGCGCAACAAAACGCTGATTCAGGGGATGACGATTTGCTTGCTGTCATGTCAGGTCATCATGTAGATTCTTGGGTGCTGGATACAGCTGCGTCTTTTCATATGACTCCAAACCGGGAGTGGTTTGATACGTACAAGGCTGGGAATATGGGATCGGTTCAGTTGGCAGATGACAGGGTCTGTAGCCTCGTTGGTAGTGGAACTATCAAGTTTAGGATGCATGATGGGGTCATCAGGACGCTTACTGATGTGAGACATGTTCCTTCTGTCAAGAAGAATCTTATATCTCTGGGTACTCTTCACAGAAACGGATTCAGATATCATGCAGATGAAGGAGAAGATGTAGTGAAAGTGTGCAAGGGATCAATGGTAATGATGAAAGGAACGATGACAGGAGGGAGCACCTATCGTTTGGTAGGAAATGTGGTTGTAGGTGGAGCTGCAGCTGCTGTTTCTGAATCAGACAGCACGGCCCTATGGCACATGCGTTTGGGACATATTGGTACGCATGGGAGGGGTCTGCTGGGAGGTATGAAGAACTGCAAGATGGAGTTTTGCAAGTTCTGTGTGATGGGAAAACAGTCCAAAGTATCTTTCAAGACGGGTCTACACACGACAAAGAGTCTTCTAGACTATGTCCATTATGATGTGTGGGGACCAACTCAGGAGCAGTCATTGGGAGGATCTAGATATTTTGTTATCTTCATTAATGATTATTCAAAGAAGGTCTGGGTATACTTCATGAAGCATAAGTCTGAGGTATTTGAAAAAATCAAGATTTGGAAGGCTGAAGTTGAGAACTAGATGGAGAGGAAGCTAAAGTAACTAAGATCAGATAATGGCACAGAGTATACTGATGGGAAGTTTGTCAAGTTCTGTGAGGAGCATGGTATTCAGAGGCACTATACAGTGAGGAAAACGCCACACCAAAACAGAGTTAGTGAGAGAATGAACCGAACAATCGCTGAGAAGGCTAGGTGTTTGAGGTTGAATGCAGGGCTTCCAAAGCAGTTTTGGGCAGAGGCAGTAAATATGGCAGTTTATCTCATCAATAGATCGCCAAGGAGCTCTCTTGAAGGAAAGGTTGCTGAAGAGGTTTGGACTGGGGTAGATGTTGATCTATCAAACTTGAGGATTTTTGAATGTCCAGCCTACATGCTTATACCAAGTGATGAGAGGTCTAAGCTGGATTCGAAATCCAAGAAGAACATCTTTCTAGGTTTTAAAAAAGGTGTTAAGGGCTTCAAGTTATGGGATCCTGAGGCTAAGAAGAGAATTTTCAGTATAGATGTGGTGTTCGATGAACAGTTCATGGTCAAACATGCGAGGTCAGAACAGGTGCCAATCACTGTAGAAAATGAAGATGAATCTGAGAAGGCTCAGGAGAAGCCTAGTGAGAATAGGCAAGCAGTAGAAAATTCAGAAAAGCCTGCAGAAGATGAGCAGGAAGATCAGTAGGAAGATGAGCAGGATGAAGCAGAGGAGAGTGTTGATACAGGCAGACCAAAGAGGGTCATCAAACTGCCGATACGTTTTTGATTTAAAGTGTAACACCAAGTTTTTTTTTTTTAAACTAACAATTCTACTGCGGAAATTAACATAAACAATTAAACCAATAAAAATAATCCAATAATAAATGTCTCCTTTAAACCATTTAATTCAAACACCAAAATTCATGAATGAAGAATAAAATTATCTAGCAACCTAAATCCACTGGTTCGCTAGACTAAGCACTAAAACATAACCCTATCATCTTCTTCTCTCGGCCTCGATTCCACGATCACACTTTTCCTTTACCTGCAACTCAAAGGGAAAAAATAGAGTTGCGTGAGTATTATCATAAATACTCAGTGAAGCGGTCATCCCGCATCAGATTAACGTAATTAACAATTTACAGCAAAAACCTTTTAACACAATTATCAATTTAACATTCTTTAATTTTTCAACCAATTTTCTTAATTAATAGCCTGGTGTCGATCGACATACCACGGTGGTGTCGATCGACACTTGATACTCTCGTACAGAAAACTGTACCGAGTGTCGATCGACACAACCACTAGGTGTCGTTCGACACTCGCTAGCACGAGCATCATTTTCATTTGGTGGTTTCGATCGACACAACCTCTAGGTGTCAATCGACACCCTGTTACAGAACCAGAGCCGAGACTCTCCTCTCACGTCTCGACTCGGGAAAAACATGATTTATCAAAATCCGATTAGACCAACAGCAATATCACGAACAGACAACACCAAACATCAATTATCAACCGACAATCAAGAAATCAAACACAACAAAAGCTATAAACGATCAATTCCGGTTATCCTAGCAATCACGCACTCACCTCGCTATTCGAAGGGAAGAACAGATTGGAAACAACGAACGAACAGCCACGGGACTCCGATTCACCACTAGAACCACAAGGAATCTCGACACAAAAACCCACAGCCACGGGAGGATGAAGAAAACTCGAGAAATCGGACCAAACTCCACGAACCAATACAAACTCTCTCGATTCTCTCCTTTCTCTCTCTTTCACACAAAATTCTGATATTTTCTTCTACTGAGAACGACGGCTCACGCTCCCTAAACGCTTAAAAAGGAGGAACCTAGGTTTTTCGATAACCAAACCGTGCGAAAAATCGCGGTTTGAACCGAAACTTTTGGTTTCCAGAAACTTAGTGTCGATCGACACCACCTATTGGTGTCGATTGACACCTCTCAAAATCATACATAAATCGGGTTACGGTCATTACAATTCTCCCCCACTAACCTTGGATTCGTTCTCGAATCCTGACAAAAACCGCCAACTACTGGCCAAAACGAAACCCGACCCAAAACCGGTCAACTATCCGAGATCAAACCCGATCTCCGAGGCTCTCGTTTAGTCTCATGTTTAAACGCCCGTTTTCAGACATCTATTACTCTTAACTCATTCCACACCACTCTCACTCGCAGGACGCATCTCTTGAGCTATCGGTGTCACACCACTCACACTCTCGGAACGCATCCCTCAAGCTATCGGTGTCCCGCACCCCTCTCACTCGCAGGACGCATCCTTTGAGCTATCGGTGCCCGCACCCCTCTCACTCGCAGGACGCATCCTTTGAGCTATCGGTGCCTCGTGCCCCTTCCACTCTCAGGACGCATCCTTTGAGCTCTGGGTACACAGGGAAAGCTACACAATCCCTAGAGAGAACGCATCCTCTCAAAACAAAATGAATGAGTTGCTCGGGACCGCAACCCCTAGAGTAATAAATTCTAAAATGCTGATAAAGATCTATCTACTAACTGCCTCTCGTGGTCTCACACGATACTCCCTAACCCGGGATATAACCACAAACTCAGATAAGAAATAACCATCTTATATAAACAGAGAAATAAGAACAACTCCATCTTATAAATCTCGAAAAGGTATAATCGTTACATCATCACGAAAATACAACGATACAAAAGCATCAACATGCTAAACAGACTAAACTAGAACCACAAAGAGAAATAAAGCTCACGCCACGACCTGCTTGTCGAACCACTTTCTGAACTTTAACTTCATCTTTGCCTTGGGCTCCCAAGTCTCTTCCTCAAAACCAGCGCAATCCCACATAATCCGCAACAAAGGAATCTTCTTCTGATGCAGCACCTTGACTCTCCTCTCGAGGATCCTCACAGGCATTGACGGAACCGTCAAATCAGTCTGAAGATCAGCAGGTATCTCAGGCACTAGCTCCTCCGACTCATGCAGGCACTTCCTCAACATCGACACATGGAAAACCTTATGAAATGCCTTCATGATCGGTGGTAACTCAAGCCGATATGCCACCGGCCCAACTTGCTCCACTACCGGAAACGGACCCATAAACCACGGACTGAGCTTGTTCTCTGCTATGGCTCGGTTAGGACCCCTCAACATAGCCATCTTGTGATACACGCGATCTCTCCCTGCAAACTCAAGCTCTTGCCGCCTCTTATCCGCATAACTCCTCTGGCGATCCTGAGCTTCCTTCATGTTCAGTCTCACAACCTGGACCTTCTCCGTCGTTTCCTGAACATAAGTAGCTTCATGAATACTCCGCTCCCCCACTTGGGTCCAGCATAAGGGTGTCCTGCATTGCCTCCCATACAAAGCCTCGAAAGGAGCCATACCAATACTCGCCTGGAAACTGTTATTATAAGCAAACTCCACTAAGCTCAAATGACCAGCCCAGTGACCACCCCAATCCAAAACACACATCCTCAGCAAATCCTCCATAGTCTGAATAGTCCTCTCTGACTGCCCATCAGTCTGCGGATGATAAGCTGTACTCATATGCACCTTAGTGTCCATCTCTGCCTGATACGCTCTCCAAAACTCAGATGAAAACCTCGGATCTAAGTCTGACACAATGCTGGCTGGCACTCCATGCAGCCTCACAATCTCCTGCACAAATTTCTTAGCCAAAACAGCCGGGCCGTCTGTCTTCTTGATGGCCAGAAAATGTGCTGACTTAGTCAACCGATCGACAATCACCCAGATAGCATCATGCGTCCGCGAAACAGGTAATCCTACGACAAAATCCATCGTGATTCTATCCCACTTCCACTCCGGAATGGGTAAACTCTGTGGAAGACCACTAGGAACCTTATGCTCTGCTTTAACCAGCGAACACGTGTTGCACTTAGAGACATATGCCGCCACATCTCTCTTCATCCCGACCCAGTGATAATATCGCTTGAGATCACGATACATCTTAGTCGCTTCCGGATGAATCGAGAACTTACTAGCATGAGCCTCCTGCAGAATCTCCTGCCTCAACTCCTCAACCTTGGGTACACAAACCCTACCGTGAACAAGAATCGCCCTACTCGAAGAGACCTGATACTCAGAACCCGCTGCGATCGACGCAGCCACCAAACCAGAATCACTTGCCTGAGCCGCAAGAATCCTACTCAACAGATCCGCTTGATCAACCGCTTCTAAACCCAAAGGCTCCTCTGACATGGCACATAACCGTAACGTGCTAATCTCGCTAACAAGCGACTCAATATCCTGCTCTCGCGCTGAATCTGCCCAACGACGTCTCAAAGCATCCGCTACCTGGTTCGCCTTACCAGGATGATATACAATATCCTGCTCATAATCTGCCAACAACTCAACCCCGCAACGGCTGAGTGAAAATGTGCTGCAGATTCTTATGATCGGTGAAGATCTGAACCTTCCCACCATACAGATAGGATCTACAAATCTTCAATGCAAAAACCACTGCACCCAACTCAAGATCATGCGTAGGGTAATTACGCTCTGCGCCCCTCAGCTGCCTCGAGGCATACGCAATCACTCTACCCTCCTGCATCAACACAAAACCCAGACCAATCGCGGAAGCATCCGTGTACACCACATAAGGCTTACCCGGCTCGGGCAACGCAAACACCGGTGTACTCATCAACATCTCCTTAAGGCTCGAAAAACTATCCTCGCACTCCTGGGACCAAACAAACGGGACATCCTTCCCGGTCAACTTCGTCATCGACTGAGCCATACTCGCAAAACCTTTGACGAACCTCCGATAATACCCTGCTAAACCTAAAAAAATCCTGATCTCGGTAGCATTAGTCGGTCTAGGCCAATCACGAATAGACTCAATCTTCACCGGATCCACAGAAACTCCCTCTGCAGAAACAATGTGACCAAGGAATCCTATCTCCCGCTGCCAAAAACTGCACTTGCTCAACTTAGCATAAACTTTTGCTCCCGAAGCTTCTCCAGAACCAACCGCAAATGGACCTCGTGCTCCTCAGGACTCTTAGAGTAAACCAAGATATCGTCGATAAAGATAATCACAAAGACATCCAGGTACTCCCGAAACACGCCGTTCATCAACCGCATGAACGCTGCTGGCGCATTTGTCAAACCAAACGGCATCACCACAAACTCGAAATGACCATACCGCGTCTTGAAAGCAGTCTTTCGAACATTAACCTCGTCGATCGGAATCTGATGGTATCTTGAAGCCAAGTCAATCTTGGAGAACCAAGTAGCACCCCTCAACTGATCTAGCAACTCATCAATCCTTGGGAGAGGGTACTTGTTCTTTACAGTGACCCGGTTAAGTCCCCGGTAATCGATACATAACCGAAAACTCCCATCCTTCTTTTTGACAAACAACACCGGCGCTCCCCACGGTGAAGTACTCGGACGGAGAAAACCCTTACTGGTCAAATACTCTAACTGACTCTTCAGCTCAGCTAACTCGGCCGGAGCCATCCTGTAAGGTGCCTTGGAAATAGGCTCTGTCCTAGGCTCTAACTCAATCGTAAACGGATCGGACTACGACGGCGGCAATCCCTGCAACGACTGAAAGACATCCTCAAACTTCTGGACAACCTGAATCTCGCTCACCGTAACCTTACCAACGGACTCTGGCATAGAAATTGTCGCCAAATACGCCTCGCATCCTCGCTCCAACATCTGCACTGCCTGAACCGCAGAAATCACTAAGCTCCCTGAAGTAGGTCTCACTCCCTGAAACGTCAACTTCTCTGGCCCGCGCTCGAAGGACACTCTGCCTCGGTAACAATCTAGATGGACTCTATAATGAGACAACCAATCTATCCCCAGGATAACGTCATACAGCTCCACCGGACTGATCACCAAGTCTGCTGGCATTGACTGTCCCGCAATCTGCACATCAACAGCTCTAGCACGGCCCGAAGTAGCCAGGAAACCACCTCTAGCTACCTTGACTAACCCTGAACGCTCACCCGCGCTGCCACGGATGCCACTGCTCTCGGCATACTCCGGGGTAATAAAGCAGTTCGATGCTCTTGAATCAAAAAGCACGTGGGACTCAAAACCTCCCACTAACAAGGTCCTTACACAATTCATATGCGTTGAGAACCCTACTAGACTATCAAAAGCAAAAAGCAGAAACAAACAATAATTCACCAACTAAAGAATTTACGAAGTCTGAGTCCAGAATTTTACCTGTGATCGAAGCGCCGCTATGCTGACTCTGCCCCACCTCTCCCGGGGTATAGACTCGCCGTGCTGGCCCAATCTGACCCAACGGCTGCACTACCGCCAACTGCGCCACTGGCAGAATTGGAGCAAGAGTCATCTGCTGCGGCTTAGGACACATCGGCCTGATATGACCCGGCTCCCGGCAGTTATAACAGACTCTCACATCTGCCTGCCGCGGCTGCTGCTGCTGCTGCCGAACAACCTTCCTAGGGTAACTCGACAACTGATGCTCCAAACTGCCGCATCCAAAACACGCTCCGCCCCTCGAACCCTGGCTGGGCCGGGAAGAGCCGTCCCATTTCCGTTTTTGTCCCTGAGCAGGCTTGCCGCCCTTGCTGGAACCAGAACTAGAACCACTTCGCAACTGCTGCTACCTCGGCTGAACAGGAGGCACAACTGTAACTGGAACCACCGCGGCTGCCTGTCCTCTCAGATCCTCCTCGATCCCTGCAGCAACCTCTACCAGCTTTGCCCTGGAGTCACTCTGCACCTGGTCCGCAAATCTGGCTGTAGTCCCCTCAGGAACCTCTGGACTTGCGTCCGCTGATCCACTATGCAGCCCGCATATGCCAGCAAACGCCCAAACTCAGCGTCGTACTCACGCACGGTACGATCTCCCTAAACCAAATCCACAAATCTCGACGCAAGACGATCTAATGCCTCCTGAGGAAAATATTTGGCATTGAACTCAGCCACAAATTCTCCCCAGGTCCATACTGCACCAGGCCTCCTGGCCTCAATATCTCTCTACCAAGCGTGCGCATCACCACCCAGATAGTGGATCGCCAGCTCTACCCGATACTCCTCAGGGCAACGAATCGAACGGAAATTGCGCTCTACACGCATACGCCACTCATCGGCCTCCTCGGGACTAACACCACGCGAAAAGAAAGCCATACTCATCTGCCGCATCTGACTCACCATCTCCAGGTAAGACAAACGCACCTCTGCAACCGCAGCCCTCTGCTGTACCTCCGCCATAGGCGGAACCACTGGAGCCTGAACCGGGGCCGCCGCCGGAAAACGCCCAAGTAACTCTGTCAGAATACCCTCCATGCAATCCATACGATCCTGAGCTAGAACGGCACCCACACCCGGGCCCGCTTCTCTACCAGCCATCCCGGCACCCACAACACTCATGCTAGCACTGGTCTCGCTCACAGAACTCGTATGATGCGTAGGAATCCCTGACGCATGCGTAGCACTCGAAGACGACTCAACCACTGGTTCACGACCACGACGACCTCTGCCACGACATCTACCACAACCTCTAGCGTCCATCTCTCTGCAACACTCACAGAACATGACTATAAGCTACAAGAAGTCACAAGCGAACACAAACTTACCGTGGAATCATTTTGAAAGGCCGAAGAGGATGATACTAAGACTCTATTAAAGTGACTAAGCACAAGAAAACAATTTAAACACATAGTCTCAGACATCCAAATTCAATTGTCCTAAAACCGTCTAGGCTCTGATACCAAAATGTAACACCAAGTTTTTTTTTTTTAAACTAACAATTCTACTGCGGAAATTAACGTAAACAATTAAACCAATAAAAATAATCCAATAATAAATGTCTCCTTTAAACCATTTAATTCAAACACCAAAATTCAGGAATGAAGAATAAAATTATCTAGCAACCTAAATCCACTGGTTCGCTAGACTAAGCACTAAAACATAACCCTATCATCCTCTACTCTCGGCCTCGATTCCACGTTCACACTTTTCCTTTACCTGCAACTCAAAGGGAAAAAATAGAGTTGTGTGAGTATTATCATAAATACTCAATGAAGCGGTCATCCCGCATCAGATTAACGTAATTAATAATTTACAGCAAAAACCTTTTAACACAATTATCAATTTAACATTCTTTAAATTTTCAACCAATTTTCTTAATTAATAGCCAGGTGTCGATCGACACACCACGGTGGTGTCGATCGACACTTGATACTCTCGTACAGAAAACTGTACTGAGTGTCGATCGATACAACCACTAGGTGTCGCTCGACACTCGTTAGCACGAGCATCAGTTTCATTTGGTGGTGTTGATTGACACAACCTCTAGGTGTCGATCGACACCTTGTTACAGAACCAGAGCCGAGACTCTCCTCTCACGTCTCGACTCGGGAAAACACGATTTATCAAAATCCGATTAGACCAACAGCAATATCACGAACAAACAACATCAAACATCAATTATCAACCGATTTTTACGAAATCAAACACAACAAAAGCTATAAACGATCAATTCCAGTTATCCTAGCAATCACGCACTCACCTTGCTATTCGAAGGGAAGAACGGATTGGAAACGACGAACGAACAGCCACGAGACTCCGATTCACCACTAGAACCACAAGGAATCTCGACACAAAAACCCACAGCCACGGAAGGATGAAGAAAACTCAAGAAATCGGACCAAACTCCACGAACCAATACAAACTCTCTCGATTCTCTCCTTTCTCTCTCTTTCACACGAAATTCTGATCTTTTTTTCTTCTGAGAACGACGGCTCACGCTCCCTAAACGCTTAAAAAGGAGGAACCTAGGTTTTTCGATAACCAAACCGTGCAAAAAATCGCGGTTTGAACCGAAACTTTCGGTTTCCAGAAACTTAGTGTCGATCGACACCACCTATTGGTGTCGATCGACACCTCCCAAAATCATACAGAAATCGGGTTAGGGTTGTTACATAAAGACATGGTCGGTTTTGCTCTTTCAGTTGAGTAAGATGTTCCATTAACTTATAAAGAGGCTATTGCTAGTCTGGATAAGGAGGAATGGACAGGAGCTGTGATGGAAGAGGATGAGAGTCTTAACAAGAATCATACTTGGGATTTGGTTCCTTTACCAAAGGGAAAGAAGGCGATTGGATGCAGGTGGGTTTTCACCAGGAAACCAGGGATGTCTGAGAAGGAGTTTCTAAAGTTCAAGGCAAGGTTAGTTGTAAAAGGGTACTCACAAAAGAAGGGAGTAGATTATGATGAGATTTTCTCTCCTGTTGTTAGGCACACTTCAATCCGAATTGTGCTTGGTTTGGTAGCTAGCTGGGATCTTCATCTTGAACATATGGACGTCAAGACAGCTTTCCTTCATGGAGATTTGGAGGAAGAGATCTACATGGAACAACCAGAGGGACTTGTGAAACCAGGTGAGGAGAAGCTTGTATGCAGATTGAGGAAGTCTCTGTATGGGTTGAAGCAGGCTCCAAGATAATGGTACACGCAATTTGACACGTTCATGTTAAAGATTGGCTATCGAAGATGTGAGTATGATTGCTGCGTATATGTGAATTGCCGTAATGGTCGTCCTCCTATACTTTTGTTGCTTTATGTTGATGATATGCTCATTGCTGGGAGCGATATGGGTGATATTGCTGAGTTGAAGAGGTTACTGAGCAGAGAGTTTGAGATGAAGGATCTTGGTGCTGCAAAGAAGATTCTTGGGATGGAGATTCGCAGAGAGAGGAGCTCTATGAGATTATGGCTGTCTCAAAAGGGCTACATACAAAGGATTCTAAAAAGGTTTAAAATGGGAGGTGCTAAATCGGTTTCTACACCTTTGGCGAATTACTTCAATCTTTCAGTTGCACAGTCTCCTAAGTCTGATGATGAGATCAGAGATATGGAACAAGTTCTTTATGATAGTGCAGTTGGTTGTCTTATGTATGCTATGGTTTGTACAAGACCAGATTTGGCTCAAGCTGTTAGTCAAGTCAGCAAGTACATGTCTAAACCTGGGAGAGAACATTGGGAAGCTGTGAATGGGTTCTCAAGAATTTGAAGGGTACAACTGATTATGGGATTATGTTTGGAGGCCAGGATACTGTTTCAGCTATGGTGTATTGTGATTCAGATTATGCAGGAGATTTGGATAACCGAAGGTCCACCACATGCTTTGTGTTTACACTAGCTGGAGGACCTATATGTTGGAGATATGTGCTGCAACCTATTGTTGCAATGTCTACCACAGAAGCTGAATATCTAGCGATGGGAGAGGCAGCTAAGGAGGCACTTTGGGTTCTAGGAATTGTGATAGAATTGGGTATTGATCAAGGTGGAGTTCAGCTACACTGTGATAACCAGAGTGCAATTTTTCTGGCAAAAAATAAAGTGTACCATGCAAGGACGAAGCACATTGCTGTGAGATTTCAAAAGATTAGGGAGTTGGTTGCTTCTGGTGAGATCATTCTAGAGAAGGTGCATACGTCGGAGAATGCTGCTGATATGTTGACCAAGCCAGTTACTGTGGAGAAGTTCAAACATTTTTTAGAGCTACTCCATGTCTTATAGTGCTAAAAGGAAGAAGAGGTTCCCCCCAAGATTTTGAAGAAGCTTGAGTTAGGTGTGATTATTCGTCAAGGTGGAGTTTGTTATCTATGGTGACTTTAATCAGATACATAGTGGTAAAAAGGCCAGCCCTCACATGGGCCGGAGGTTTTGAGATGTATAAATATAAGGTCTTAGGTTTTGTATATTGTAACACACGAGTTTAATAAGTAACCCTAGACGGATATTCATCTCAATCGTTTTTTTGTCTCTTTGCTTTATCGTTCTTATTCACAACAACATCTAAAGCAAACAATCGATTTGACGAACACATCATTTTTAGTATTTGACTCCGATCAATTTTGTGAACTTGCACTAAATAGTGTTCTTTTAAAACAATGCTTTTTTTTGGGAATTCTTATCATATATGAAAATTTAGATCTCTATGTAAAATCAGAAGCTGAAACATAAACTGGTTCCTACTTGAGAAGGGGTTGCCATGTTGGTCTATGCTAGAAATCGATTCCCCTCAAGCGTGAGATTATTAACAATTCTCATTTGACCACACGGATATGGGTCATTGCTTTCGGCCTATTTGAATATCTGGAGAGAGGGTCTATCCATGGACTGCACCTTCCCCATAAAATAGGTTTTGAGCCTTCCATAGGTCTGAGATTTCCTGAGTTATAAAAAAAAACATAATTTTTTTGAGATTCAATAAAAAAAATTATTTTGAAAATGTAAACAGTTTTTTTTATAATAAATAAAACAAATTTAGGATTTAGGAAAGGGTTCCTATAAGGCTAGATAAATCATTTATAAAGGACCCCATTATCATTTGAGAAATTTCAAGAAATGCCCTGTTGACATGCCACTTTTCAAAAATGCCACTGTCACTTTTTCCAAATTTTAAAATTATTTATGGTTGGGTTAACTATGTTATATTAGGGTTTAGTTATTGGGTTTAAGGTTTGTTAGGAATCAAAACATTTTTTAAAATTGAAAATTGTGAGATATAAGGTTTTAAACGGATTTATAAGTGGCATGTTGGTAAGAAAATAATCAAACAGTGACATGTCAAAAGTGGCATTTTTGTAATTGTCTCTTATCATTTTGTAAGGAACCCTATATAAATATAAAATTTGATTTTTTTTTTAATTACAATGTTATTAATTTGGTATTTTTGAAAAAAAACATGAAACATGTTATTTTTGAGAATTGGGCCAATATATAAATAAAATTATATTGATATGTTCGGTTATAACATTATGGGGTTACATTAATCACAGAGCCAATTAATAATAAGACTATAAATTATCTCATTTAACAAATGGAATATTTAATCATCTTGAATATGGGAATGTCTTGTTTTTGATATATGATATGGTCTTGGATCAGTTTGATTCCGCATCACCTCAGCAATGCATGCCCTTCGGGCAAGTCCAAGGGTTCGCTTGTTGCATCTTGCAGGTGTTAGGGTGTCGGGGATCACACATAAGGGCGTGATCTCCACGCATAATAGGCTCATAGTGTATGAATTTTCTTTTGGCCTCAACTTTGGTTGTTGCAAAAGCCAAGAACACAATGAGAGCTAGAGATAGAACAACTTTAAGATTTTTAGACATCCCCATATTTTTATTGTTTTCCAAATAAATTAAATATATATATATATATATATATATGAATGATAAAATAAACTCCGATTAGGAATTTAATTTATTTTTATTTATATATTTAATTGTATTTGGAATTGGCTCTGTGAGATATGAAGAAGAAATGATTGTGTTTATATAGAGAAGATGTGAGTTTTAGATGTTGCTATTTTTGGATGGTGATTAGTAACCACATAGTTTTAAGTAAACGATTTTTGTCCAGACATTCTATTTCATCAAATGATTATAAATACTTTTTCAGTCAAATAATTATTTTTTAGCTAAACAACACGAATTTACTATTTGAGGCAAATATTCTTCGTGTTTGGTTCTCCAATTCTCTCTGTCTTTGATCTCTCGTTTTCTCGATAAATGGCCATATTGTTTAGTTTAGTTTTCAAGCTTTAAATTGGCATAGTATGGTTCTTTCCCGTCTTCTTTAGTATGGTTCTGAAGATTGAAGCCTTGCTCTTTGATTGTGGTGGTAGGTTTGATTTTCAATAGGAGGATAGAATGGTTTGTCTTTGCGGTAGTCTTCCTACTAGGCTTGTTTGTTTCGGTTATTATCCATGTGGTTATCATATTGAATTGAAATGTTCACTATTGAGTTCGTCAAAGAAATTGATAACTACATGTTGTATTCATGTATTGTATATTGGTCTTTGACAATTTGGTATGCACACGTTTAATTAAAGCTTAGCTTATTTTTTATACAACAAAACTTGCATGATATAAATCTATTTAAAGTAATTATTTGAGGTAGTTACTTCTAAAGCTATGGAAAAAGTCATCATTTTTATATGTTGTTTACTGCTCAAGCTATTACGGTCAAAGCTTAACTTATTTTTTATACAACAAAGTTGCATCCTTTGGGCAATGATTTATTTAGAGTAGTTATTCGAGGTAGTTATTGATGGGTTCAAAGTAACGTGGATTGAATTGTGGATTAGTGTTTCCTATATTTTGGGTGTTAGTTGTTTCTTGTATTTTATCTATTTAAGTTGTTTACGTTTAATGAAAAGAGTAGAGAAGTTTATTGAGAAATTGTTGTTTATTCTCACCCTAAGAGAATGTCTTTCTACGGTTTCTAAATGGGACCTTAACAATTGGTATCATAGCTTGACTCTAACCAAAATCAACATAGCTTGACTCGGACCCACTCTCTTGTGGTATCAAGGTATGGGAAGCAACATGAAACATATCGAAGATTTGAAGGCTAGCCTCCTCGGTGAGGTGCATGTTGAGATTCAGAAGATAAAGCTCTTAATGATGGACAAATATACAAGTCTCCAGAAGACCATGAACCGTCTGGTGGAGAAAATAAGAGAGATCAAGGCTAGTGGTGGAAGAGATGGTTGTGATAGCGCTCCTGCACATGGAAGAAGCCATCACACCGACTACAACGTCGGAATTGGTACGGTTACGAATATGCATAAATCTCGACGATTAAAACGATCAATTATTTCACCACCATCATGTCGAGGAGCTCGAACAGTTCTGATTATGGTCCCTCATCACATCTCTCGGGCCACAAAACCAAAAATACGTAACCGGTCTATCTCATCTAAATTTAGATCCGAAGTTGCCTCAACACAATCTTCCAAACAAGGTAAGTTGCCTCAATATCCATTCATACAGTGGAGAATTCAAAATTCATTTCATGTGATGCTAAGTTGGGCCGAGGAGGTTGTGTCTCTAGCGGCTAGAGTTGGCATCAATGGGAAACGACCATTTGATCGAGGAAAGCGGATTCAAGCAATTTTTCTAGGATTGATGTCGAACCTTGAGGACAAGGTTCTTTGGAGGATGGGAGTATTGATGGGTTCAAAGTAACGTGGATTGAATTGTGGACTAGTGTTTTCTATATTTTAGGTGTTAGTTGTTTATTGTATTTTATCTATTTAAGTTGATTATGTTTAATGAAAAGAGTAGAGAAGTTTATTGAGAAATTGTGGTTTATTTTACAGTTTCGAAATGGGTCCTTAACCGTTATCTTCTATATATGAAAGGAGAACCATTATAAGCTAATTTTGCTTAAGTATCATCATAACAATTTTTCTTTACATTTTTATTTTTATTTTTTTAATTCTACTATTTCGTTTGTTTTCTTTACCAAACAAAATTATTTCTAAATATACTCTAAACCCAATTGCCAAACACATTTGAATATTTATAAATTTGCCAAAAATATTAATTCAAAATTAATACATTAAATAATAAATTAACAAACTTGCCATTAATGAATATACAATCCAACAAATGTAAATAAATAAATATGAACATTTTGGTTTTTGTTTGAAATCTATGAACATGTAAAAAAAAAAAAATTAACATATGTTTTTAATAATAATTAATATATAAATGGACACACAAGATTTTTTTAAAAACTATTATTCGATTAGGTTTGAAAACATATGGGTTAAAAATTAAAAAATTTGGTAAATACATAAAAGATACCATAATTAAAACTATGTGAGCAATATTAGACTAAATACTCTGAGATAAAAAATAGCTAATTAATTCAAAAAATAGAAAATATAGAAAAAAGTAAAAGCTTTGGTAATTTTTTGTTACTTCGGTTTGAATTTTTATGATTAGAGTTCATTTAAGTAATTTATAATAGAACTTTTTGTATCCATTTGGATTATTATATGTTTTGTTTCGAGTTCGAATGGGTAAATTATAATTTATTTTGGTTTTATGCGGTTTTTCTTTCCCTAGGTGGAACACATTCCCATACAAAATAATTATAAACTAGGTGACTGATATATTAGTATTTTGGTCTCTTTTACGTATTGCTTTCTATCTGTTTTCGGTTCTTTCTAGTTCATTTTGTGTCTTTTCAGGTTCTAGGAGGCTCTCAAGCATGGATTAGAGTCATTGGGAGTCATTGGAGCAAAAGGGACGAATCTGGAGAAAAGTTGGCGTTTTTCATAACCGAGCACCTGCTCGGTTTGGAGCGAGCACCTGCTCGCCCGAGGACTTAAAGATTTGAAGCTCCCTGGAAACCGGACCGGTCGATCCAACCACAGGACTGACTGGTCCACACCCAAAGTCCCGAAGCCAAAGCCCCCTAGAATCCAGACCGACCGGTCCCGACACTCGAAGACCCGAAGACCGTAGCTGTTGGAAGACGGACCGACCGGTCCAAAACCAGACCGACCGGTCGGTCACCCAGAACCAAGTTGCCTTAATTTTTACTATAATTAGAGGCAGCCACTTTCCTAAAGGGAGAGTTCATATTTCTGATATTTTTCCATTTTCACGTTTCTGAGAGGCTTAGACTCATTTTGTTCCAAGTTCTTGAGATCCTTCAAGTGTTTTTCATTCCTTGGATTTTGTTTGTAAGATTGGAGGATCATCCACAACTTTCTATTGAGAAGAATTCTTAAACCCTTATCTCTTTGTTTTACCATGATGAATCCTTCTCATTTGATTGTTGCGTTTTTGTTCTCCATGGTCGAGTAGTCTCATAGCTACATTAGGAAATTTCAATGGTGAATTAGGATGATAGTGACTGAGCCAAATAGGAATGATATCATTTGTCTTCATCAATTTGGATTCGTATAACTTATTCACGACAGTGCTCTAAGTTGCTAGATAAACCATTGATGAGCAATCAGTGTAACCAACGACAGTTGATTGTTGCCATCGATTGTGAACAAATCGAACCATCTTGTTAATGCTTATCAGCATCTCTGAATTCAAACGACAGTTTAGGCATTTAGGGTGTTAGATAAAGATATTGATGCATCACGACAGTGGGACAATATTACATTTATGTTTGAGTTCTAGACCGCGCTTAATTTGAATCCTGAATAGATGCTTAGTCCTTAATCCGAAGTCACCGGCGAATTATCCTGATCTAGTGCCTTTCTCTTATTGAATTTACATCGTTTTAATTGCTGTTTCGTTCATTGTTTCATTGCGAACCAACCCCCATTTTGTCTTAGCTTTAAATATAAATACATAGTTTCATAGAGTAACCTTGGTCTCTGAGGATTCGATACTACTGCTTTTGTCTGTGCACTTGCGGATTTTATTTGGGTTAAAACTTTATTGACATCAAGTTTTTGGCGCCATTACTGGGGACCAATTTCGTTGCCTTTGAAATTCGATTTTGTTTATAGTCTAAGACGTTTTCTAATTTTTTTTTTGTTTTTTTTTGTTTTTGGTGTGTTTCTGGTGCATGAACAGTAGAAGAACAAGAAGAAACATCACCGAATCGTTAATCAGTGTTTCGAACGAAGAGTTAGCCCATCTTAAACGTCAAAACCATCGACAAAGGAACTCACCTAATCCGGACATTATGGCTGATCAGGAAGAGATGAACACTCAGTTACAATTGCTATGGGATCAGATTGCGGTGTTGCAAAGGAATCAACCACGTGCTTCACCTCTACAGCCGGGAATTGGGAATTCGGATAATCCCCATGCATTCTACCAAAACCGTTCGGCCATTGTTTCACCAGCAATTCAGAGGCAAGACTTTGAGATCAAGCCTCAGATGATCTCATTGGTGAAACAACACTTATTCCATGGATTACCGGCTGAGATACCGATGGACCACATCGAGAACTTCGAAGAAATCTGCATCACTACGGGTTCTTATGGAGTGCCAAATTTGTTTTTGAAATGCAAGCTGTTCCCTTTTTCGCTCGCGGACAAGGCTCTTAGATGGTTGAAGTCACTGCCGGCTAGTTCTTTGAGGACGTGGGATGAGGTTAGAGCTGCGTTCTTGGACCACTTCTACACTAAGTCCAAGACGGCATTGTTGAGGAACAAGATCTCATCTTTTCAACAACATTGTGGAGAAACTTTCTGTGAAGCTTGGGAGAGACTTAAGGAATATCGAAGGGAGTGTCCTCATCACGGTTTCAAGGATGAGCAGATTCTGGGAATCTTCTACGATGGAGTAGAATGGGACTATCGTAACGCCTTTAACGCTGCAAGTAATGGGGACTTCATGACAAAGACTAGAGATGGTGCATTCGAGTTGATTGAGAACCTTGCTTCGAGCTCTAACAACAAAGCTCCTGAATACGATAGGTCCAGAAAGGTTAATAGCATGGAAACTCAGAAGATTGATGAGTTGACAACAAAGGTTAATCTACTTCTACGCGAGAATCAAAGATCGGTAAAGCTTGTGGAGGAGAATGAGGGTACGCTTATCCCTCAAGAGTTTGAGGATGATGAAGATGCTGGAGCTCAAGAGGTTAACTTCGTGAGTGGCCAAGGATATCAGAACCGCGGGTTCAACCCCAACTATCGGAGTCACCCCAACCTCTCTTACCGAAGCACCAATGTGGAGAACCCACAAGACCAAGTCTACCCGCAGCAAGGAGTTACGAATCAGAATGCACAAGGTCAAGGATTTCAGAAATACTACTCCAGCAACTCTCAAGGGAAGCAGTTCATCCCGAATCAGAATCGGTTCCAAGGAGGAAACCAACAACAAGCCACTCAATTCACCGTACCACAACAAGCTCCCTCCGCGTCTACTTCTCTAGACGAGTTTAAGAGTCTCATGCAGCAGCTGATGATCAACCAACAAAAGACATCTACTGAGATTAATACCAAGGTAGATCACATGTACAATGACCTGAATGCTAAGTATGAGGCCGTCACCGTACATGTGAAGAAGTTGGATACACAAGTGGCTCAAACCGCCGAGGCTATCAAGAGACCAGCTGGGTCTTTTCCAGGACGTGGTGAGGCTAATCCTAGAAAGGAGTATAACGTGCATGCTATTGAGTTGAGGAGTGGAAGGGAGTTGGTACTGCCTACGGTTACAAGCTCTCAAGTGAAAGCCAAGGAGAAGTTACCCGAGCACCAGGCTCATGAGGATGGTTTATCCGAAGAAGATAGGCTTAAAAAGCTTAGATCAAGCTCAGGGACACCTCAGGTTTCTGTCCAAGTCGATGCTGCAGAAAAAAAATCCGAGCTCCTGCTCCCACCTGCCGAGCACCTGCTCACTCAGGATGCTCCAAAGAAAATTTCCCAAACTCCGTCCGAACGATTTTATGTACCCAAGGTGCCTTACCCAGTACCTCCCAAGAAATCTAGGAAGGATTTGGAGAATGCTAAGTGTAAGGAAATGCTTAAGGATTTGACAGTAAAACTTCCTTTAGCTGATGCCGTTCAAATGATTCCATCACTCAAGAGGTACATGAAGGAGTTAGTTTCAGGAAAGGTCGTTGAGGACGAGAATGTGATGATGGTTTCTAAGGAATGTAGCGCCATACTTCAGAGTAAGGTGTTGACAAAGAAAGGTGATCTGGGAAGATTTGTGATTTCCGTGAAGATTGGGCCTTGCACGTTTGCATGCTCATTGTGCGATTTAGGATCCAGCGTGAATTTGATGCCATATTCTATGGCTAAGCGTTTGGGCTTCACCGAGTTCAAACCCACCAAGATCTCATTAGTTTTTGCGGATCGGTCTACAAAGCTTCCGGTGGGTATCATAGAGGATTTGCACGGCCGAATTGGGGATACTCTAATCCCAGCTGATTTCGTGGTTCTAGAGCTTGATGAAGAACCTAAGGATCCGTTGATTTTGGGCAGAGCTTTCTTACGCACAACACGTGCCATTATCGATGTCGAAGAAGGCATAGTGGATCTCTGTCTAGGAGACATGATAGTCCGATTCAAGATGAGCAAGCTTCTCAAGAAACCGATGATAGATGGGCACACGTTTGTTGTCCATGATGAATCAGAGATGTTAGAGGATGAGATTAAAGAGATTCTAGCAAAGGATCCGCTTGAAGTCGCATTGACTAAAGCCGAGGGGGAATATGGTTTTCTGAGTGAAGACACCCAAGGATTCGCTAAGTTTCTGGATTCTAACACCCGAGTTGAAAAGGATGATGAATATCTGAGTTTGGGAGAGGATACAAAAATCGAAAACAAGCGAGCACCTGCTCAGACAGATCGAGCACCTGCTCAGTCTACTGTTCACAATTCCTGGAGCGAGCTGAAAGCTCCAAAGCTGGAATTGAAGGCCCTCCCAGCAGGGCTCAGGTACGCGTTTCTCGGTTCTAACTCAACTTATCTCGTTATAGTGAATGTTGAATTGAACAATGTTGAGATTACCTTGCTTTTGTGTGAATTGAGAAAGTATAAGAAGACTCTAGGATATTCACTTGACGATATTAATAGGATTTCTTCTGACTTATGCATGCACAAAATACACCTAGAGGATGAATCGATGACTTCTGTCGAGCATCAGAGACGGTTAAATCCGAATCTCAAGGATGTCGTCAAGAAGGAGATAATGAAACTTCTAGATGCTGGGGTGGTTTATGCTATATCTGATAGTAAGTGGGACAACTCTGTGCATGTTGTGCCTAAGAAAGGAGGTATCACGGTAATTAAAAATGATAGGAACGAGTTGATACCGACTAGGACAGTAACCGGACATAGGGTGTGTATAGATTATTGGAAATTGAATGCTGCTACTCGCAAGGATCATTTTCCTTTACCATTTATCGATCAGATGCTTGAGCGTCTAGCTAACCATCCTTATTTTTGTTTCTTAGATGGTTATTCAGGTTTCTTTCAGATCCCTATCCACCCAGAGGACCAAGAGAAGACGACGTTCACATGCCCTTATGTCACTTTCGCGTACCGACGCATGCCTTTCGGTTTGTGTAATGCCCCAGCAACGTTTTAACGTTGTATGATGTCCATTTTTACTGATTTTATTGAGGATATTATGGAAGTGTTTATGGATGAATTTTCTATCCATTGTCACGGTTCGTCTTATGCTGGGCATTTTGCCACATTCAAGACAGTTTCGAAAGTGTTACAAGCCGGTTTTTGGTGGCCAACGATGTTCCGGGATGCGAATAGATTTGTGTCTAAGTGTGATGCCTGTCAGAGGCAAGGGAACATCAGCAATCGTAATGAGATGCCTCAAAACTTCATTCTGGAAGTGGAGGTTTTTGATGTATGGGGGATTGACTTCATGGGACCTTTCCCATCCTCCTATGGACACGAGTACATCTTGGTGGCTGTTGATTACGTGTCCAAATGGGTTGAGGCAATTGCTTCCCCAACAAACGATGCCGTTGTGGCTTTAAAGATGTTCAAAACCATAATATTCCCCTGGTTTGGAGTCCCTCGGGTGATTAGCGATGGAGGAACTCATTTCATCAATAAGGTTTTTGAGAACCTTTTAAGGAAAAATGGTGTAAAGCATAAGGTTGCAACGACATATCACCCGCAGACTAGTGGCCAAATTGAGGTTAGCAACAGAGAAATCAAGAATATCCTACAAAAAACCGTAGGTACCACTAGGAAAGACTGGGCCGCTAAGTTGGACGACGCTTTGTGGGCGTATAGAACCGCATATAAGACTCTTTTGGGGACAACATTTTTTTATTTGGTGTATGGGAAGGCATGCCATCTTCCGGTGGAGTTGGAATACAAAGCAGCATGGGCTGTTAAGATGCTCAACTTTGACATCCTTAGTGCATCCAAGAAGAGGTCTATGCAGCTGCACGAGTTGGAGGAAATTAGGCATCTCGCCTATGACAACTTGAGAATCTATAAGGAGCGGACCAAGGCTTACCATGACAAGAGGATTATTTCCCGGACCTTTGCTCCTAACGATCAAGTCTTGTTGTTTAATTCACGCCTCAGGTTGTTTTCGGGCAAGCTCAAGTCAAGATGGTCGGGTCCTTTCCCGATTAAAGAGGTAAGACCACATGGAGCTATAATGTTGCTAGACACTAAAGGAGGAGAGTTTGTCGTGAATGGTCAGCGGGTCAAGCCGTATCTTGCTGACACATGCATCAAAGAATGTGGATCTATTCCCCTCAGTGACCCTCCTCAAGCTTAAATGCTCTACAAAGTCGAGCTAACGACTTAAAACAAGCGCTTGATGGGAGGCAACCCATCGGTAAGGTTTTTTGTACATAATTTGGTTTTCATTTCCCTTTATTACTAACACTTTATTTGCGATTTTAGTATTTGAATTCTAAAAAAACAAAAAGGGTGAAAGAATCTTCTTTGAGCACCTACTCAGTTGCGAAACAGGCCCAAAAACTCCCCTGGAGATCAGATCGGTCGATCCAACCCCGGACCGGTCGATCCACATCCAAGTTCCAGAACCGATTTTTTCTCTGGAAATCAGACCGACCGATCCAGTATCGGGACCGGTTGGTCCAGTGCACGAGGGCCCACTCCGATTTTCCTTTTTCCATTATAAAAAAAATAAAAATAAAAATAAAAACTTAAAATTTCTATTTTTCACTAACTCTTTCTTCTTCCTTTTCTTTTGCAGCGCCACACTTCCCCCCAACGCGCGTTGCATGAGTTTTGCTCTGGAAGAGGATGTTCTCTACCCGGATATAACTAGGCAATGCCTTGCGACCGCCACTCTCACATATGCAAATCCGGAGACACCATCCTTTGATGAGGCTACATTCTCGTTCTTTGCTGGAGGAACGAGATACGAGATTTTGATGAGCAAATTTTGCATCATCTACGGTTTTCACGCAACCGACAAGAAGCTGGAAGGCCCTAAGCGATTCAAGGAATCCAAGACGTTCTGGAACGTCATAGCCTCTGGAGTATACTCGAGCAACTCCGCGATCCAAAACCGCCTCCGTTATCCCGCTCTCCGCATTGTTGCGCGACTTCTCAGCAACATGTTGTTTGACGGTGCTGCCGGTAACAAGGTACATAATGATGAGTTGATGTTGCTGTTTTTGGGTGTTGGTCCGATTTTAGGAAATGGAGACTCGGAGCAATATGAGCATTATCGCTATAACTTAGGCATCCGGTTTGCCGAGTTGATATGCGTGACTAAGGGTCAACCAGCCTGGACTGCCAATGGACCTCGTGTTGAGCGCATTGGAAGCTTGCTCACCTCACTATTCCGCCATCTCAGAGTGGATCTATCCGAGGCTTCTTGCGTCAAAGATCTGTCACGTGTAGATATGCAGCATCTGCTCAATTTGAAGATCATCGTTAAGCCAAGTGCTTATCAGTTCATAGCTGCAAACGGGGATTCAAACTTCGTTATGCTTCCGTGCCCACACCTCACACAGCTCAACACGATGGAGGACCTTGTGTTTCAGCCGCCTCCGGAGTATCTTGTGCCCAATACGAGCTGCTCTTCTTCAGCCGCCAGACCGAGCACCTGCTCGCGTACGAGCACCTCTAGACCGAGCACCTGTTCGCAACCCAACTTCGACGATGCTAGCCCTTCCATCCCACGCCTGACATACCACACCGTTCCCTCCCAAGGTGAGTTTGATCTCCCACACATCTCTGATGATGCTGATGGTGCTGCGTATAGGCAATGGATGATCCAATCAATGAAGAAGAACAACAGCCTCATGCAGAGGATTATGGAGACACTTTCTAGGAGCTGTTGTCACAACACGGCAACAAGGGACGCTCAGCCAGTTCCCTCCAGCTCCACCTCGGGTTCGGGTCAGCCATTGGTACGAAAGAAGAGGAAGACGCGTAGCAATGGAGGCGACGACGCTTCTTCTCGGTGATATGTTTTCTCACCCTTCTATCATCATTGTATTATCCATTTTATTTATCTTTTTCTTGTGTCACCAATCTCCTAAATTGTTTTTTCACACCGGAGACAATGTGATTTAAGTCCGAGGGAGCAGTCTTGCTTTTGCGTTTGTACTTTTTATTTTCTGTTTTATTGAGTCAAAACTTTGTAGGGAATTATGACTTTATCTTATGATGATATTTGAACTATCTGTGTTTAACCTTCTCTCTAGTGACCATTTTTAGATAGCATGGGTACAAGGAACAGCTGGGACACTTCGATGCTCTATTAACCAGGTTTCAGATTAACCAAATTTTCTCTCGTTATTGGCACTAGATTAGAGAAACGAATCATATTCAGGACTCCTTATTCTTTTTACCACTCTTGTTGATCCTGAATAGCTAGCTCATTTTTAGCTAGTACCCTCCTTAACCACTACCTCTTTTCAGACTCCTTGCCTTCTTGTTACTTCATTGTCACATGTACAACATATGCACAAAAGGGCCGGAGAGAATCGAGTCCACACTGCATCTAAATCACTCTTTCTAAAGATTGAGCACCTGCTCGCAAGACATTGAGCACCTGCTCCCATTTTCAAAAGATGATTTTATACTAAGGAAGGAATATCAATGATGAGCTCCACTTGGGTATGTACAAACACTCCTATTTATATTCGTGTTTGAGAGACACATATTTGTAATGTATGTCCCTCCTCATCATCATTAAAAAACAAAACAAAAAAAAAATCGAAGATGAAGAGTGGTGAATCTATAAAATAGAAAAAATGTCTCTCTACACAGCGAGTATACACAAGGTGGATGATTAGCCGAATGAGAAGTTAGAGAGTTTTGGAGAAGAAAGAGTAGTTTAGAGAATATGGATATCAACGTACTCATTCTCTCTTGCAATTTTGTGCGATATCCTGCATCCTCTACATAACATCGGGTAACCCTTAAACACTCTATACACCTTGAAGTCCACCTCCAAATGGCCTTAAACCCTTAGCGCTGTCTTTCCTAATAAGGTGTCTTTAGCGAGATACTCACGCATACTTTGAGTGTGTTGAGTTTGTGTTTGGGAAATGGCTTGGTTGAGAAATGTGTTGAGGTTGTTTTGGTAAAGCTTTGCTATTCGTAATTTGGATTATGTGGTCTGCAGATTTAAGGTTATTCGGTTCACTAAGGATAAAAGAGTTCCCGCGTTTTCAAACCTCTCTCCTTTACTTATTTCTGAATTTTGTTTGAGGACAAACAAAGATCAAAGTCCGGGGGAGTTGATATATTAGTATTTTGGTCTCTTTTACGTATTGTTTTCTATATGTTTTTGGTTCTTTTTAGTTCCTTTTGTGTCTTTTCAGGTTCTAGGAGGCTCTCAAGCATGGATTGGAGTCATTGGGAGTCATTGGAGCAAAAGGGACGAATCTGGAGAAAAGTTGGCGTTTTTCATAACCGAGCACCTGCTCAGTTTGGAGCGAGCACCTGCTCGCCCGAGGACTCAAAGATTTGAAGCTCCCTGGAAACCGGACTGGTCGATCCAACCACAGGACCGACCGGTCTCGACACTCGAAGACCCGAAGACCATAGTTGCTGGAAGACGGACCGACTGGTCCGGAACCAGACTGACCGGTCGGTCACCCAGAACCAAGTTGCCCTAATTTTTACTATAAATTAGAGGCAGCCACTTTCCTAAAGGGAGAGTTCATTTTTTGATATTTTTCCATTTTCACGTTTCTGAGAGGCTGAGACTCATTTTGTTCCAAGTTCTTGAGATCCTTCAAGTGTTTTTCATTCCTTGGATTTTGCTTGTAAGATTGGAGGATCATCCCCAACTTTCTATTGAGAAGAATTCTTAAACCCTTATCTCTTTATTTTACCATGATGAATCCTTCTCATTTGATTGTTGCGTTTTTGTTCTCCATGGTCGAGTAGTCTCATAGCTACATTAGGGAATTTCAATGGTGAATTAAGATGATAGTGACTGAGCCAAATAGGAATGATATCATTTGTCTTCATCAATTGGGATTCGTATTGCTTAGGCTAATTTGATCACCTAGTCTATGTTCTCAAGTTTAACTTATTCACGACAGTGCTCTAGGTTGCTAGATAAACCATTGATGAGCAATCGGTGTGTAACCAACGACAGTTGATTGTTGCCATCGATTGTGAACAAATCGAACCATCTTGTTAATGCTTATCAACATCTCTGAATTCAAACGACAGTTTAGGCATTTAGGGTGTTAGATAAAAATATTGATGCATCACGACAGTGGGGCAATATTACATTTATGTTTGAGTTCTTGACCGCGCTTAATTTGAATCCTGAATAGATGCTCAGTCCTTAATCCGAAGTCACCGGCGAATGATCCTGATCTAGTGCCTTTCTCTTATTGAATTTACATCGTTTTAATTGCTGTTTCGTTCATTATTTCATTGCGAACCAACCCCCATTTTGTCTTAGCTTTAAATATAAATCTATAGTTTCATAGAGTAACCTTGGTCTCTGAGGATTCGATACCTAAAATACTACTGCTTTTTTATGTGCACTTGCAGATTTTATTTGGGTTAAAACTTTATTGACATCAGTGACTCTCCCGCGTACAATGCGGATAAACTATTTTCTCCCGCGTACAATGCGGATAAACTATTTTCTTATTTTTTTTGTAACTATTTTATTTAAAAATATGAAAATATGTATTGGTTTTTAATTTTATTGCATATATTGTTGTTGATTTTTTATTGTTAGTTTTTGTCTATCAATATATTTTTTTTGTTAACAAAACTAATATTTGGAAGATTAATTTTACCATTTTATATGCGTAAACGGGTATTCAAATTAGAATATATAATTCAAATTAATACGTTGAAGTGTGCAATCAAAATATTTATAGCAATTTTCAAAAGTATGCATGTATGTGATAAATTATTTTTGACTCTTATTTGATATTGTAAGAATTTTCATGTTTCTAATTCTTTCAACAAATAAATTTAAAAATAAATTCAATTTATCGGCATATTTCTAAAATGATATATACAAAAATATTACAAAGAAGTGGCCATTAGAAATTATATTGATTTTGAAAATAAAGATTTGCAAATGTAATTTGTGACAATTATTTTCTTAAGATCATAAACATATAGTGTTTTGCGATGTCATATTGTTTTCAATCCATGTCACATTTTAGTTAACTCATGTCACATTTTAGGAGAATCACCTCTCTAATAATGTAAAAGGGATTCTTAAGATCATAAACATTTAGTGTTTTGCCATGTCATATTTTTTTCAATCCATGTCATATTTTTTTCAATCCATGTCACATTTTAGATAAGCCATGTCACATTTTAGGAGAATCACCTCTCTAATAATGTATAAGGGATTCTTAAGATCATAAACATTTAGTGTTTTGCCATGTCATATTTTTTTCAATCCATGTCATATTTTTTTCAATCCATGTCACATTTTAGATAAGCCATGTCACATTTTAGGAGAATCACCTTTCTAATAATGTATACGGGATATGAATATACACAATCATATGTTGAATTTTGTTTATGCATGTTGGGGTCGGTTTTCACCCTTTTCAACAGTTACGTTTAAAGTCAAGCATATGAAGAAATGACTCTCTAAACTTTCAACGAGCAAGGTAGAATAAGCCCCTAAGTCTTACTGCGAAGAAAAGCGAAGCAAGTGATCGTGGAGTGAGGCGAAGCAGGAGCGGACTGGCACTGTGGATCGATCACAGGGTCGGCACTGTGGATCGACCACAGGCTCGACACTGTGGACCGACCACAGGCTCGGCTCTGTGGACCGACCACAGGCTCGGCTCTGTGGACCGACCACAGGCTCGACCTCTGTGGATCGACCGCAGGGTCTGCTCGGTCGCCTATCCTATCCTCAGCCCAATGCAGTCTCTGATCCATCAAATGACGCCTGAAGCCCACTCCAACGTGACCGACTCAAGCAAATACGATTCTGCGAAGGCTTAGGGAGTAGAACCGCCTTAGATGTAGTATATATATCTCTTTTGTACAAACCCTAAGGGGATCCGCAATTTCATAGACAAGCTTTGTACTCAACTTTTACATAGCAATAAACATAACTCTTTCTCAATCTCTTGTGATCCCTAGTTAACATAGAAATCTCTAAATTCCCCTCACGAATCCTTATAAGTTTAATTGTGTTGGTTTCGACCCCCACAATGCATATTCAAATAGTATGTATCTTCTAAAACTAATCAAAAGCACATACTCATAATTTTTTCCATTCGATAATTTTGTTACCTTAATAATATCAACAATCTTATAGCAATATCAATATTCATTTACATATAATCAAAGAATTTTAAAATTATATTAACGGTTACAATGAAACCCGTGTACTAGACGGGTACTAACCTAGTATACTTGTAAAGCTTTGGAAAAAGTCATCACTTTTATATGTTGTTTACTATATCCAGCTTTTTTTTCAGGATATCCGGATCCGGATCCGTGGCACCCGGATATCCAGATCTAGATATGTGGCACCCGGATATCCTTTCAAATATTAGCAAATCCGCAGATATTCGGATCCGGATCCGGATGTGTAAAAACATTAAAAAAAGATTGAAAAGTATTCAAATAATTAAAAAACTGATTTTTTGTAAAAATTATTATAATTTTCTTTAAAAATAAATAAATATTACGAAAATGATTTTAAATTTCATTTATTTTGTATCATTTTTTTTTTAAAAAAATAAAAAATATTTTTAATATATTTAAAGGGTCTGGATCAGTATCAAGATATCCGTACTTGAAAATCAGGATATCCGGTTTTGTAACATCCCAAAACCAAAAATATGATTTTAGAAGGGGTGTCGATCGATACCAGGTGTGGGTGTCGACCGACACCATTGTTTCAAATTTTTTCGGTTTAAATTTTATTTGTTTGCTGCGATTTAGGGGGGAAGCCCTAGACCTTCGTTTAAAAGGTTTCTAGCCACGAGTTTGATGAGTTTTTGGGAGAAAAACTGGATGTAAGAGGAAAATTGAGAGAGAAAAGAAGAGTTCTTGTGGACTGAGGGTATAGGATTCATAAGAAAGTATTCTTCGATGTTTTTGGGATTCGTGGGATCGATTGTGACATTGAGTTCGTGGTGATTGAGGCTGAAATCAGTGGGTTTGTCTCTGTTGGTCGCTGTCTCAATCCAATTTCATTCTAGGCAAAGGTGAGTGCGCGACCGTAGGCTCATCGAGGCTCTTTAGCTAGTTTTGATGCTTGATTGTTGTGGTTTTCGTGATGATTTGATTATTGGATTGTGTTTAATGCGTAATTGTGGTTGTGTTGTATTCGTGGTGTGTATTTTAGTGCAGGTTCGGTTATTGGAGATCGCGAGAAAGAGTCATGAGAGGAAAGGCTTGTTATGCGGCTTCTGCGACCGAATTGTCGATCGACACCTAGTGGTAGTGTCGATCGACACTGTAACATTCCGAAACCAAATTGTCGATTTTGGTTTGGGGTGTCGATCGACACCAAGGGAGGGTGTCGATCGACACCAATGTTTTCGAGCAAAACCGGTTTGATTAAAATCATTCGGTTTGTGGCGCGATTTATGGACGGTGCCCTAGGTCGGGTTTTATAAAGTTCCAGCCGAGAACACGACTTTGACAGAGAGAAAAACCAAAGGAAAGTGTGTTTTGAGATTGCAAGGGTGAATCGAGAGGATTCGTGATCCGTTCTTCACCGTTCGTTGTTGTTAAGGCTTGTGTGGTGGTTCGGGAGAGTGATCGTGCGGTCTCGGTGATTTTCCTGTGTGTTCATCGCTGTTCTTTGCTTTTCCTTTTTCTCTTTTTCACATTCTCGAGGTAAGTGCGTGATCGTGGATATGAAATTAGGTTGTTTGGATTTGATTGATTGATTGTGATGATTTGGACTGTTTTCTGTTTCGATTCTGTGTTAATTATGTGTTCTGGAATCGTGTTGATCGCGGGTGATAGAACGGAACTCGAGTCGTGAGAGGATCGGACTCGGTTCAGGTTCTTCCGAGAGGTATCGATCAACACCTAGAGGTAGTGTCGATCGACACCACTGTGGTGGGATCGTGAGGATTGGTTGCTCGTTTGAAGCGTCGATCGACACCAAGTGGTGGTGTCGATCGACACTCTCTGTTTTAATTATTGAATTTTATTGTTTGTTGTGAACGGTTGATTGCTCGCGTAGAATTGATAATCTATTTCCTTTTATATATCCGGTAGGCGGGATGACCGCTCCACTAAGTATTTATTAAATACTTATGCAACTCATTTTTCCCAATTGTGTTGCAGGTAAAGGAAAAGGAAAAGTGTGATCGCGGAATCATGGCTTTAGGGAGAGGATGATTAGGATTGTCTATTGGTTTTCTGTTTTGCTAAGTTTCTATTGAACCCGATTAGGTTGCTAGAAATGCATTGTTTATTTATTGGTGATTAATGTGCACATGGATTTATTATTATTGAAATTTTATTAGTGATTGATGAGTTGTTTCCACAGTAAAATTAATTAATTAATTAAAAAACAAAAAAATAGACAGGGTGTTACATTTTGGTATCAGAGTGTATACGGTTTTAGGACTGTTAGGTTTGGATGAACTGAGAGTATGTATTTAAATTGATTATTTGTGTTTAATCAATTTTAGTCTTAGAAATCATCCTCTCCGACCTTCAAAGAGATTATGCGGTGAGTTTTGTTTGTGATTTGATTGTGACTTCTGGAGTGCTTATCTATTGATCTGTGTTGCAGTGAGATGGATACCAGAGGTAGAGGTCGTGGCAGAGCTGGTGCCCGTGGGGGCAAAGCAGTAGCCCGTGGTGGCAGAGTTGGTGGCCGGAGCCGTAGTCGTGGACCAGTTGCTGAGTCAGCAGAGAGCGCAGCGCAGAGTGTATCCCAGAGTGTAGCGACCGCGTCAGAGTTCCAGTCGCTTGGGCCCTGGTGTGGGTGCTGCTGTAGCTTCAGGTCGTGATGACCAGGTTGTGGAATTGCTGACGCAGTTGTTGGCACATTTTCTGCCAGTAGCTCCTGAGCAGGCTCCAGGTGTTCCTCCAGTTGCCGGGTTGCAGCAGAGGGCTGCAGATGCTGAGCAGCCGAGGGCTGCAGTTGCAGCGCATGTTCCGTCTTATCTTGAGATGATGGGGCAGATGTAGAGGATGGCTACGCCGTTCTTCGAGGGCAGAGTTAGTCCGGAGGAGGATGATGAGTGGCGTCTGAGGTTAGAGGATAACTTCAGATCGATCAAGTGTCCTGCCGAGTATCAGGTCGAGTTGGCTGGCCACTATCTGAGTGGTGATGCCCATTGTTGGTGGCGTGCTATTGAGGCTGGGCGTGCGGAGTGGACTTGGGGCGAATTCTTGGCTGAGTTCAACGCCAAGTATTTCCCTCAGGAGGCTCGAGATCGTCTCCAGATGAGGTTTATGTTGTTGACACAGAGAGAGATGTCAGTGCGTGAGTATGACGCCGAGTTTAGCAGGTTGGTTGTTCAAACTGGGCACGGTTTCGATGACGAGCGGGTTCTGGTTCATAGGTTCTTACAGGGACTTCGGTTGAGCATCAGGACCCAGTGCAGGGGTGGTAGATACGTCTCGAGATGGATACCAGAGGTAGAGGTCGTGGCAGAGCTGGTGCCCGTGGGGGCAAAGCAGTAGCCCGTGGTGGCAGAGTTGGTGGCTGGGGCCGTAGTCGTGGACCAGTTGCTGAGTCAGCAGAGAGCGCAGCGCAGAGTGTATCCCAGAGTGTAGCGACCGCTTCAGAGTTCCAGTCGCTTGGGCCCTGTAGCTTCAGGTCGTGATGACCAGGTTGTGGAATTGCTGACGCAGTTGTTGGCACGTTTTCTGCCAGTAACTCCTGAGAAGGCTCCAGGTGTTCCTCCAGTTGCCGGGTTGCAGCAGAGGGCTGCAGATGCTGAGCAGTCGAGGGCTGCAGTTGCAGCGCATGTTCTGTCTTTTGAGATTATGGGGCAGATGTAGAGGATGGCTACGCCGTTCTTCGAGGGCAGAGTTAGTCCGGAGGAGGATGATGAGTGGCACCTGAGGTTAAAGCATAACTTCAGATCGATCAAGTGTCCTGACGAGTATCAGGTCGAGTTGGCTGGCCACTATCTGAGTGGTGATGCCCATTGTTGGTGGCGTGCTATTGAGGCTAGGCGTGCGGAGTAGACTTGGGGAGAATTCTTGGCTGAGTTCAACGCCAAATATTTCCCTCAGGAGGCTCGAGATCGTCTCCAGATGAGGTTCATGTTGTTGACACAGAGAGAGCTGTCAGTGCGTGAGTATGACGCCGAGTTTAGCAGGTTGGTTGTTCAAACTGGGCATGGTTTCGATGACGAGCGGGTTCTGGTTCATAGGTTCTTACAGGGACTTCGGTTGAGCATCAGGACCCAGTGCAGGGGTGGTAGATACGTCTCGAGGGCAGATCCTGTGGAGCTAGCGGCTTTTATTGGGGAGGATCAGCGTGAGAAGTCTGGTCCAGTTATCGTGCAGCCTGCTGTTGTTCCTACCATTCAGCCGAGGAGTCAGCAGCAGCAACAGTGTAGAGGTTCTGGTTCTGGCATGGGTTGTAAGCCTGCGCAGGGCCAGAAAAGGAGGTGGGATGATCCTTCTAGGGCGAGTTCAGGTAGCCATGACATCCATGGTTGTTTCGGGTGTGGTAGTTCAGAGCATCGGGTGGCAAAATGTCCTAAGGTCTCCCGGGGAGCTAAGGTTTGCTTCCAGTACTGAGAGCCGGGGCATTTCAGGCCGATGTGTCCCCAGTTGCAGCAGTCGGGTATAGCAGCGATTCAGCCAGCTGGAGTTCAGCCCTTGGGTCAGATTGCGGCAGTGTAGCAGCCGATTGGTCAGATTGGTCCAGCACCGCATGTGTATCCTCCGGCGGATTTTGGTCAGCATAGTGGCACCGGGCAGATCACAGGTAAAATTCTAAACTTAACTTCGTAATTTTCTAATCGTAGAATTTGTTGTCGAGGTTATTTGTTGTTCTTTTATTTTATTTGTGGTCGGGATATCAGGGTTCTCAACGCATGTGAATTGTGTAGAGACCTTGTAAGTGGGCGGTTTTGAGTCCCACGTGCTGTTTGATTCTGGAGCATCGAACTGGTACATTACTCCGGAGCATGCCGAGAGCAGTGGCATCTGGAGCAGCGCTGATGAGCGTGCAAGCATGGTCAAGGTGGCTGGAGGAGGGTTCCTGGCCACTTCGGGCCGTGCTAGAGCAGTGGATGTTCGGATCGCGAGACAGTCAATGCCAGCAGACTTGGTGATTAGTCCAGTGGCATTGTATGACGTTATTCTTGGGATGGACTGGTTATCGTTCTACCAGGTTCATCTAGATTGTTTTTGAGGCTGAATGAGCTTCGAGCGTGATGGTGGGAGGTTGATGTTTCAGGGGTTGAGACAGACTTCCAGTAGTCTTGTGATCTCGGCTATTCAGGCAGAGCAGATGTTAGAGCGTGGTTGCGAGGCGTTTTTGGCGACGATTGTGATGACGGAGTCCAGTGGTGATATTCGAGTTGTTCGGGAGTTCGAGGATGTTTTTCGGTCGTTGAAGAGATTACCACCATCTCGATCTGATCCTTTTACAGTTGAACTAGAGCCTGGAACAACTCCGATATCTAAGGCTCCCTACAGGATGCCTCCAGCAGAGTTAGCGGAGCTGAAGAAGCAGCTAGAGGACCTTTTGGGTAAGGATTTTATTCGTGCGAGTGTTTCGCCGTGGGGAGCACCGGTTCTGTTCGTGAAAAAGAAGGATGGGAGTTTCCAGTTGTGTATCGATTACCGAGGGCTTAACCGAGTCACTGTGAAGAACATGTACCCTCTCCCGAGGATAGATGAGTTGCTGGATCAGCTGAGGGGTGCTACTTGGTTCTCCAAGATTGACTTGGCTTCGGGATATCATCAGATTCTGATTGATGAGGCTGATGTTCGCAAGACGGCATTCAGGATGCGTTATGGGCATTTTGAGTTCGTGGTCATGCCTTTTGGGTTGACGAATTTGCCTGCGGCATTCATGAGATTGATGAACGACGTGTTCAAGGAGTATCTGGACGTGTTCGTTATCATTTTCATCGATGATATTTTGGTATATTCAAGGAGTCCCGAGGAGCATGAGACTCATTTTCGGTTGGTTCTTGAGAGGCTTCGGGAACAAAAGCTGTATGCTAAGTTAAGCAAGTGCAGTTTCTGCCAGCGAGAGATGGGTTTTCTTGGTCATATTGTTTCTGCAGAGGGAGTTTATGTGGATCCGGCTAAGATTGAGGCTATTCAAGATTGGCCTAGACCGAGCAGTGCGACCGAGATCAGGAGTTTCATGCGTTTGGCAGGTTATTATCGGAGGTTCGTCAGAGCTTTGCGAGCATGGCGCAGCCGATGACAAAGCTGACCGGTAAGGATGTGCCATTTGTCTAGTCGTCGGAGTGCGAGGAGAGTTTTGCGAGACTCAAGGAGATGTTGACTAGTACGCCGGTATTGGCCTTACCCGAGTCGGGGATGCCTTATATCGTGTATACTGATGCTTTAGGAGGTTGTCTGAGTTGCGTTTTGATACAGGAGGGTCGAGTTATCGCGTATGCTTCGAGGCAAATACAGGGTAGCAAGCGTAATCGGCCTACGCATGATCTAGAGTTGAGAGCAGTAGTATTCGCTCTGAAGACCTAGAGGTCTTATCTCTATGGAGGGAGAGTACAAATTTTTACGGATCACAAGAATCTGCAGCACATCTTTACTCAGCCGTTACTGAATATGAGACAGAGGCGCTGGGTTGAGCTGCTGGCGGATTATGATCTGGAGATCACCTATCATCCGGGCAAGGCTAATGAGGTAGAAGATGCCTTGAGTCGACGGAGGTTTGATTCAGCCCACAAGCAGGATATCGAGGATTTGGTAGGCGAAATTAGCACGTTGCGTCTTTGTGCTATTTCGTATGAGCCTTTGGGCTTAGAGGCAGTCGATCAGGCAGATCTTCTCAGTAGGATCAAAGTGGCTCAGCAGAGTGATCAGGGTTTGGTTGGTATGTCGCGTGCTAAGGATTCTGAGTTTATGGTCTTTCCAAATGGGACGATTCTGATTCGTGGTCGTGTTTGTGTACCTCGAGATGAGGCATGAGATTTTGAGTGAGGCTCATGCGAGCAAGTTCTCGATTCATCCAGGTGCGACTAAGATGTATCGTGATCTCAAATGGTATTATCACTGGGTTGGGATGAAGAGAGATGTGGCGGCCTATATTTCTAAGTGTAATACGTGTTCGTTGGTCAAGGCCGAGCACAAGGTTCCGAGTGGTCTTCTGCAGATTTTGCCCATTCCTGAGTGGAAGTGGGATATGATTACGATGGATTTCGTAGTAGAATTACCTGATTCGCGGACGTATAATGCTATATGGGTGATCGTGGATCGGTTGACTAAGTCAGCACACTTTTTGGCCATTAAGAAGACCCATGAAGCGGCTAAGAAGTTTGTGCAGGAGATTATGAGGCTGCATGGAGTGCAAGCCAGTATTGTGCCTGATTTGGATCCCAGGTTTGCATCTGAGTTTTGGGGAGTGTTTCAGACATATGAGTACGGCTTATCATCCGCAGACTGATGGGCAGTCAGAGAGGTCTATTCAGATTATGGAGGATTTGCTAAAGACGTGTGTTCTGGATTGGGGTTGTCATTGGTATGATCACTTGAGCTTAGTGGAGTTTACGTATAATAACAACTTTCAGGCGAGTGTCGGGATGGCTCCTTTTGAGGCATTGTATGGGAGGCCATGTAGGACGCCTTTATGCTGGACCCAAGTGGGGGAGCGCAGTATTCATGGAGCTACCTATGTTCAGGAAACGACGAAGAAGATCCGGATCGTGAGGCTGAACATGAAGGAAGCTCAGGATCGTCAGAGGAGCTACGCTGATAAGCAAAGGCGAGAGCTGGAGTTTGAGGTTGGGTATCGCGTGTATCTCAAGATGGCTATGTTGAGGGGTCCTAACAGATCCATTTTAGAGAACAAGCTGAGTCCGCGTTTTATGGGTTTGTTTCCTGTGGTGGAGCGAGTGGGACCAGTAATGTATCGGCTTGACTTACCACCGATCATGAAGGCATTTCATAAGGTTTTCCATGTGTCGATGTTGAGGAAGTGCCTGCATGAGGCGGTGGAGGAAGTGCCTGAGATCCCTGCAGATCTTCAGCCTGA
The DNA here is from genome assembly GCA_963576765.1 of Draba incana. NCBI lineage: Eukaryota > Viridiplantae > Streptophyta > Magnoliopsida > Brassicales > Brassicaceae > Draba > Draba incana. The sequence continues at coordinate 33,144,091 of OY755209.1, forward strand.
TTTGACGGTTCCGGCGGTTCCTGTGAGGATTCTCGAGAAGAGAGTCAAGGAGCTGCGCCGGAAGAAGATTTTGTTGTTGTGTATTTTTGTGGGATTGTGGCGGTTGCCAGGAGGAGACTTGGGAGCCAGAGGCAAAGATGAAGCTGAAGTTCAGGAAGTGGTTTAACAAACAGGTCGCCGATTGAGCTTAGCTTTCTTTGTGGTTCTAGTTTCTTTTGGCCTTTGTGCCTGTGTTGTTGTTTTTGATTCTTGTATTTTCGTTTCGTTGTAACGATATACATTTTGGAGATTAATGAGATGAGTTTCCTTATATTTATAGTGTATCAGATTGTGTTTTCTTATGTTATGAGTGTGAGGACCATTGTGGGTCATGTTTTGTGGATATTCCGGTTGGGGAGTATCGAGTTTAGACCACGTGAGGTGACCTAGTCGCTGATGTTTATAGGCGTTTTAGGATATATTACAGTTGACTCATGTGCTGGAAACAGTGGCTTTCCAGAGTATGCATCGGGGACAGTGGTTTCCTGTATACATGTTGAGAGACGGTGGTTCTCTTTAGGAGACAGTGGTTTTCCTGTGTACTTATACTGGGACGGTGGTTTCCGTTATAGTACAAAGTGCCTATATTGGGACGGTGGTTCTCTCGAGGGGATGGTGGTTTCCCTAGAGTGGTGTGTGTACGGATGAGCAAATGTAATAAATGTCTGAGAAATGTGCGTATAAATATAGGATTAGTTCGTGAGTCTCTGAGATTGTGTGAGAATCTCTTGTGGTATTGGCTGGTGCGGGCAAGAGGGTAGTCCAATATGGAAGTGTTTTGCGGGATTCGAGGTCAAATCCAGTTTAGTGGGGAAGAATTGTAACATCCCAAAACCAAATTGTCGATTTTGGTTTGGGGTGTCGATCGACACTAAGGGAGGGTATCGATCGACACCAATGTTTTCGAGCAAAACCGGTTTGATTTAAATCATTCTGTTTGTGGTGCGATTTAGGGATGGAGCCCTAGGTCGGTTTTTATAAAGTTCGAGCCGAGAACACGAATTTGACAGAGAGAAAAACCAAAGGAAAGTGTGTTTTGAGATTGCAAGGGTGAATCGAGAGGATTCGTGATCCGTTCTTCACCGTTCGTCGTTGTTAAGGCTTGTGTGGTGGTTCGGGAGAGTGATCGTGTTGTCTCGGTGATTTTCCTGCGTGTTCATCGCTGATTCATCGCTGTTCTTCACTTTTCCCTTTCCTCTTATTCGCGTTCTCGAGGTGAGTGCGTGATCGTGGATATGGAATTAGGCTGTTAGGATTTGATTGATTGATTGTGATGATTTGGACTGTTTTCTGTGTTGATTCTGTGTAAATTATGTGTTCTGGAATCGTGATGATCGCGGGTGATAGAACGGAACTCGAGTCGTGTGAGGATCGGACTCGGTTCAGGTTCTCCCGAGAGGTGTCGATCAACACCTAGAGGTAGTGTCGATCGACACCACTGTGGTGGGATCGTGAGGATCAGTTGCTCGTGTGAAGCGTCGATCGACACTAAGTGGTGGTGTCGATCGACACTCTTTGTTTTAATTATTGAATTTTATTGTTTGTTGTGAACGGTTGTTTGCTCGCGTAGAATTGATAATCTATTTCCTTTTATATATCCGGTAGGCGGGATGACCGCTCCACTAAGTATTTATTAAATACTTATGCAACTCATTTTTTCCAATTGTGTTGCAGGTAAAGGAAAAGGAAAAGTGTGATCGCAAAATCATGGCTTTAGGGAGAGGATGATTAGGATTGTGTGTTGGTTTTTCCTGTTTTGCTATGTTTCTAGTGAACCCGGTTAGGTTGCTAGAAATGCATTGTTTATTTATTGGTGATTTATGTGCACATGGATTTATTATTATTGAAATTTTATTATTTATTGAAGAGTTCTTTCCGCAGTAGAAGTAATTAATTAATTAAAAAAAAAAAGATCGGGTGTTACAGACACCTCTGTTGATTTTGTGTCGATCGACACAGGGAGGTTGTGTCGATCGACACCGTTGTTGCCTGAGTGGCGATCGACACTTAGTGGTAGTGTCGATCGACACCAGTACGGTTTTGTGAGTTGTTGTTCTTAATTGAATTGTTTGGTTGTTGTGTGATCACTGCTGGTTAATTGGTTTAGATGTATTTAACATGCAGACGAGAGGGCCGTCTCACTAAATATTTATGATAATACTTACTCAACTCTTTGTTCCATGTGTTGCAGGTAAAACAAATGTGTGATCGCAGAATCATCGCATAGGAAGAAGATGATTAGGAATCTTTCTATGTGTTTTATTGTCTAGTAGAATCTTGTGTTTAGGTTGCTAGAGTTATTTGATTTGGAATTGAATTTGAGTTGATTTTGGTTATTTGAATTAAATTGTTTTATTGGATTCAATTGGTGTAATTGAGTTGTTGGTTTTCCGATGAGTATTGATAATTGTTGAATTAGCCGTTGAGCGTTTAGTATTTGTGGAAATATTAAATTTGGGCTAATTGTTTTTTTTATTAATATATATATTTTTTTAAATGTATGGTTGTTTCATTTCCGTTTTTGACAGATTCGTGATTTTACTACCGGATCCGGATTTCCGGAGCTGATCCGGAGCAGATCCGGATTGGATCTCGAATCCCGGATCGCGGATAATAATCCCACCCCTAACGAGAAGAGTCATATATGAAACATTCGTATTGGTCCTCAAATTTTATGGATATGTATAAATAATCTGGTATCTTCAAACCGTACAAAACAAATACATGTATAGATTATATATGTCTACCAAACGGAATTGGTTTGTGGTCCTATATATGTTAAGGTTGACCATAAACGCAAGACAACACATAGATAACAAGATTGGTATAACTCTAAACAGAAGCCTGTTAAAATATTACAAATAATATTCGTAATAATCAGGACACTAATTTGATGTATTAATGCTCTTTGGAGTTGGTTGATTCACAATCATGCATGTTCATGGCAACGTTCGATCGTCTCGCATCCTCTATGATAAGGATTGGCTTCGTGCAACTTGCAAGTCTCCGGAAATCGTTTATCACACATAATAGAGTGATCATGTTGAAGTCCGCGATAACTTATGTATCTTGCTTCAGTCTTGGTTGCTGCAAAAGCCAAGAACATTATGAGAGCGAGAGATAGAACCACATTGAGATTTTTAGCCATCCCCATATTATTATTATTACTATTTTTGTATTCCAAATAGATTAAATAGATAAATAAAGTGTAAAAGATATCCCGATTAGGGAGCTCAATTTATTTTTATTTATATATTTAAAATGTATTTGGAATTGGCTCTGTGGGATTACGAAGAAGAGGGTGTTGATGTTTATATAGTGGAGAAGAGATCGGTTTTAGAGTTAGTTATTTTTGGATTATGATTCGTAACCACATAGTATTTAGTAAACGAATGTTGTTTAGAGTTCGAAAATGTTGCTTGAAATGAATCTTAATTGCTATCTCTTGCGATGACTAGAATTAGCTTCTAATTTTTGCCGTCGAAGATTATATTTGCTCTAATTAAGCAAAAAATGAAGATAATTTACTATTCCAACGATGAACGCATTCTGAAATATTATTTTTGTAATGTAAAGCTAAAAAGTAACAGTACTGATTAGATTTTTGGTAATTGAGTTTTAACATGATTTTTATTAATTAGTTTATGATTATATGTACTATTGGTTTAAGTTACCGAACCATTTTAATTTAGACGAAAAAAACAATTATACTAAAAATACTGTTAATCTATATGGTTAACGAGAATCCATGATAGACAGTTCTCTTTGCACATCAAACTCTGTTTAGATGGACTCAATTTCACAAAGGGAATAACTATTATCTTTGGTCGGCGGCAATTACGAGAACTGTCCTACGTATTTCTCCCTCAAAAAGTGTGTATGGACGAAATAAAGGTTGTGGTGGATGAGGAAGAGAAGACATTTGAAACGCTCAGGCCTGGAAAAAAACCATGCCGACTTTTTTAGAAGCAATTTTAAGAGTAAGTGCACAAAAAATATGTTTAATACCGTAAATTTATTATTGAATATATGAGACCAAAACAATTCCTAAGTGCATGTAACATGAAACTTTTTTCTTTAAACTTCATCATTAATGAACTGCTTGCCTCAAATGATCAAGCTAAAGAGAAAAATCCCGACTCATTAGATGGACCTTTCGATACACCTAAAAAAAACTCCGAGATCGCCAAATTTTAAGAGCTTGCTGCGTATTTTTTAATTTAGATTTTTGGTTTATTTCAGATTTAGCTCATAACCTCAGAAATCGGAATAAGAAGTGTTGATAAAGCTTCAAACTGTATTGCAAACAAAATTTCAGAAAGATAAACATAATTTACAGCGACAAGAAAACATCCAATATAATGGTCTGAAAACATTCAATTTCGAGTTTATAGTTAAGCTTTGATTTACTTCCAAATTTCCATTTCATACGAAGAACTTGACCATATATAGTATAATATATGAAACAACCAACACTTTTTTTTATTATTAGCCTGAGCTAACATTTCCATAAATGCTAACTGTCAACGGCTAATCTAGTACTAACAATGCGGAGATTCTCAAACAAATAAACCAATAAAATAAATATTCCAATAACCAAATATCATATCCAATAATTTAATTCCAGTATTCAATTCCATAAAAACTCTAGCAATCTAAACACTAGATTCACTAGAAACTAGAAAACTAATAAAAATCCTATCATCCTCTTCACCGGCTTTGATTCTGCGATCACACATTTTTTTTTACCTGCAACAGATGGGAATAAGAGTTGCGTAAGTATTTAACAAATGCTTAGTGAGACAGTCCTCCCGTCAACAGGCTAAGTACGCATAAACCAACCATCAAGCAATAAACAATTTAAAATGTTCGAGTATAATCAATTGGGTCTCGATCGACACTGCCACTAGGTGTCGATTGACACTTCAACAAATGTGGCGTCGATCGATACAACCACTAGATGTCGACCGACGCTTGATCAACATTGGTGTCGATCGACACCTTGTTCTCAACTCGAAGAACAAATCAGACACACGATCACAAAACACAACAATCACAAATATCAACGATTTTATCACACAATTACACACAAATCCACCGTGGTTACTTCACTAAACACCTAAATCAATCATTACTCAATTTTTGGCCTATAGGAGCCTACGGTCGCGCACTCACCTCGATAAACGAATTGAGGAAAGCAAAAAAGAATGAGACAGCGACGAATAGAGACGAATCACTCGGTTTCAAGCCTCTATCACGACGAACTCGCCACAACAATCGATTCCACACTCTAAAATCGTAAAACCCTCTCCTTTAAGACCCAACACACACAATTTCACTAAAACTCTCAAGCTTTCTTCTTCTCTCACGTTTTCTGCCTCTGAAAACGACAAGGAAGAGCTGCACGAGTTTAGAAACTCGACTCTCTAGGGTTTCGACCCTTAAACCGCACAAAGCCGAGCGATTTGATTTAAACCGAAAATGACCCGAAACATTGGTGTCGATAGACACCCCTTACCAAATTACACAATTTGGTTTCGGGATGTTACAATATAGGTATTGCGGAGGAGGGAGAGTATTAGAGGAGAAGTTTAACAATCTTCATACAAAGATAAACCTAATACTTATATGTTCATTTATTGGAGATATCTTGGGGAGCAAGACGTGAGCTTGCGGACCAAGTATTGTGGGTATCAAAGCCCGTCTATGAAGTGAAGTCCGTGAAGCCTAAATGGAAGAAGTATCTAGAACTTTATATTAGTAGCATATTTCCTATATGTGTTTAGGAAAGTTTCCATTATGTAGTGTACAATATCATTGCTCTATAGAATGTATTTTTCATATTCTTTCAGTTTTAAGTATATAGCTCATGTTCCAAATTTCCAATATATATATAATGTTATACATATTTCGAAAAATAATTTCTACTTTGTGAATCAGCTAGAAATAATTATGAATGATTCGTGCTATACACCTTGAAACACATGAAAATAAAAGATGTATAAATTTTATGGTTGTGATATATATAGAATATCGAAAGAGAGTGATCAACGAAACAATTATTTCAAACACCACATTTCTTTATATCATAGCACAAAATCGAAAGATGTAATAAATGTTTTTAATTTAACCCAAACCCATCCCATGGGAAACAGTTAGGTTGACCTCCATCACGTCTATCTCTACATGGTGCTGGTTCATAAATGCTCCAAATACACTCACTGCAAACTCCGGCTTTACTTTTAAGATTATCGTTTCGATCAGCTCTAAAAATATCAAGTGTTGCTGTATTGCCAGGCCAAGCAAAACTACAACTATATACCGTTGTTCCTCGAAGGTTGACACGAAATTTGAAATCAAAACTCTGCCCCGGTCCAAGGTTTATGAAGCCCTTATCTTCTTCTTTGTTCTTACAATGCACAGTCAATGTTGCACGCGTCACGAGTTTGTTGATCGATGATTACAACATGTTTGGGTGATAAGAGCAAAACTTCTTCTGCAGAAACAAACGAACTCGTTGCAAGGATGATAAGAATGGAAATGAAAATGAAATTGTGATTTTTTGTGAAAGCCATGGTGTTTTTTGTTTTTTTTTTTAATTTTGATATTTTATTTGTCGTGGAGTAAAGTAGTTTTTAACTTTTTATAGATGAACTGACGTTTATTAGTTTCCTTTTTTTTTTGGGTCTAGGTCAACGATACTCTTTTATGTTTCTTAATAAGATGTATAGAGATATTTTTTTTTGACAATCTATATATAAGGTTATAGTATCGCGGATATATTTGTTTCGTTTGGTAACGTAACCTAGGAATCGAACCCCCGCGAAATTGCGGAGGCAAAGAACTTCCTGACTATATTTTTTTTAAAAAAAATTGGCAACGCAAGTTTTTTATTTTTGACACATGCAAATATAAATTCATAATCATCTCTAATATATTTTAAAACATGACTATCATCAAATGATGATTCAATGACTTAATAACCTTTTGAAAAGGTAATTTGAAATCTTAAAGAAGTGTTGTTTTGTTTCTCATATATGTATCTACACTTTTTTAATTGTAGATAATTTTTTCTATCATGTTTCATGTTTAGATTGTATCTTTTTGCCACTGAAATGTGAGAGTGGTAAATGTATATTTATTTATGATAACAGAAAGTAGTTATTTAAATAAAAAAAACATCATTTGAAGAGGTGTAACTTTTCAATTAGTAGGTAGTTATTTTATTTAATGAAAAGTCACCATTTAAAAAATTATCTTTTCATTTAGTAGACATGAATAATGAAAAGATACAACTTTTAAAAATAACTAAATATTTTTTTAGGAGAAAATCACAACCCGAAGAATAACCATAAAAGGTTATCCAATTCGTAACTCTTGATGAGGCAATCATAATAAAAAGACGCAACTTTCCAAAACAACTACTAAACGGTTTCTTAACAATAAGTCGCAACTCAAATAAATCATAATGAAAATACCAAACTCTCCAAAATAACTACCTAACGGTTTCTTTTACGGAAAGTTGCAACACAAATTATTAGGACGGTTTTTTAACAAGAAGTTCAGCTCAAATGATTAAAAGTAACCATAAAACAATTATTTTATTCGTACTTCTCGACAAATCAGTCATAGTGAAAAAACGCAACTTTACAAATCAACTTCAAAACGGTTATTTTCTGAAAAGCCGCAACCCAAATAAAAAACACAACCTTACGAAAAGTCGCAACCCAAATGAAAAAGAGTTATTTTAATGAAAATGCACCATTTGAAGAGTTGTAACTTTTCACTTAATAGGTAGTTATTTTATTTAATGAAAAGTCACCATTTAAAAAATTATCTTTTCAGTTAGTAGACATGAAGAATGAAAAGACACAACTTTTAAAAATAACTACTAAATAATTTTTTGCAAAAAATCACAACCCGAGGAATAACCATAAAACGGTTATTCTTTTTGTAACTCTTGACGAGACAGTCATAATGAAAAGACGCAATGATAGACTCCTCGTAAGGATCTATGTCCGATGATCACTTTGAAAGGCTTTAAGATGCGGAATGACGATAAATGGATGAATTTCTCGATGGAAGATGAACGGTTTGAACGGGGATGATGATGGAATCAATGGATCGATGCGTACTTCACAAGAGAAATAAAAGTCTCTTGGACTACAAAGCTTTTCCAAACCTTTGATAGCACAAAGGAAAGGAAAATGAGTGTTTGATATTACACACAAACACGGTTTGATCAACGATTTAGAGAGAGATTTTTAATAAAAAGGTTGATGATTATTATGATGAGGATCGGCCACTATATAAAGGAGGAGAAGATGGAAGGACAAACCCCATTCCACTTCTCAATACACGGAAATTAAAAGAAGATATAAATGAGAAGTTTGAAAGTTGCATAAGTGTGAATATACTCAACACTTATCTTTAAACATAAGGATAAAACATAATAAAAATTATAATGATAAATGGGCCGAATCCACATCCTCATGGGCTTCAAGAAGTCTAAAAATAGCCTAAGTATGATAATGAGGAAATGGAAGAGTATGTGTACTTGCCTCATTAAAAACCTACTTCGGAAAACCCATTGGGACAAAACCGATGATAAAGAAAAAGAGTACGAGCCCACATACCTCTCATTATCATCCTTCCTTGGCTCGGATCACAAATAATGCGGTTTGATGAGCAACTAAAGGAAGTTAGCCTGTTATTCTCAACACAAGCATAGAGACAGCTTGGTTGAGTTATCTTGTCCTCGACCTTCTCATTGGTCTACTCGGGATTTCCAAGGCCTTTGCGTCTTTAAGAACCTCCACGATTCCAAGTTGTTCCTCGGCTACAAGCAATTCCATAGTTCCTTGGTCCAAGCCGGCCAGGGTTCTATCACACAAACTTTCCAAAACAACTACTACACAGTTTCTTAACGATAAGTCGCAACTCAAGTAAATCATAAAGAAAAGACCAAACTCTCCAAATTAATATAGCTACCTAACGCTTTTTTTTATATAAAGTTGCAACTCTAATGATCTAGACGGTTTTTTAGTAAGAATTTCAACTCACATAATTAAAAGTTACCATAAAATAGTTATTTTATTCGCACATCTTGACAAATCAATAATAATGAAAAGATGTAACTTTACAAATTAACTACTAAACGGTTATTTTACGAAAAGTTGCAATCCAAATGAAAAGATACAACCTTATTAAAAGTCGCAACCCAAATGAAAAGTCACAACTCTTAAAACCAAACACTATAAATAATCCCCTAAAACCTTAAAAAATATTCATTTGTTTGGGTTTGCTATTATATATAAGATAAATCTTAAAAAATTTCAATTAATATTATTAACAAATAAATGAATTTTCAGAATAAAATTAAAATAAATCCAAAACTATTAAATCAAATCAGAATTAAATATGAAAATCAATTTTCAAATCCTACAATTAAGAAAAAAATCTTATATTTTGGAAACAAATCACACAATTAATAAATTTAAGGGTATTAGAAGATTATAATTCCAACTAAAGTGTATGTCACCAATCTAAAAAAAATAAGGTGTAGATCACCGAATCCAAAAACAATTGGCCTAAAAATCTAATTTTTTCCCATAAATATATGAATGTATCACTGGAGCAGAGAGACACAAAATCGATTGAATTAGAGCATTAGAGTTCTTTTGATATTCTGAGAAGAGTTTCACATTTTTTGTTCTTAATTCAACATGAATCCAATCGAGAAGAAGCTTAGCACATCGCAAATCGCGAAGATTGATGTTGGAGAAGCGATGAAGAATCAGAACGACGCCGTTATGTTCCTTGCGGAGAAAGTAATCTCTTCCGAAGCAAAAGACACTAATTTCGTCTTCTCTCCCGCATCAATCAACGTTGTTCTCACCATGCTTGCTGCTACCTTAGAAGACGAAACCCTAAAATCGGACATCATCTCCCTCCTTAGGTCTTCCTCAACCGATGAGCCCAACGCTGTTTTCCGCGAGATCACCTCTTTGGTTCTCGCGGACCGCAGCGAGAGCGGTGGCCCTAAGATCTCTGCGGTTAACGGAATTTGAATGTAGAAAACGCTATCTGTTAAACCCTCGTTGAAGGATCTCTTTGAGAATTTCTTCAAAGCTATTTTCTCTCAAGTTGATTTCCGTAACAAGGTTAATATCTACTTTCAACAATTTCTCTACTTTCATACATATATCCGCCCTGTTAGTTGGTATCGGAGCTATATTCTTTGATTTTCTTAATGAGAGAACGATTCTGGTTGTCATGATGTTCGCTTTCAAATTTTTTTTTTTTTTTAGTAGATTAGGTATAGGCTTTGTGTGAAACTCTAGAACAGAGTGCTTAGAATCCAAACCTTGAGTGATACGAATACGAATGGAAATAGAGATAAACTTGTTGACCTAACCCTAATCATAGAAGAAGGATACATAAAGGGCTTGCTTTTTAAAATCCAATTCTATTTACAAATTTGGAAAAACTAATCCATATATACAATTTTGAAACGCAGGCTGAACAAGTGCGCGAGGAGGTGAATGCATGGGGTTCAAAGCACACTACAAGAAAACACTGATTTAGTGTCGGCAAATTTCGACGCTAAAACCTTTTAGCGTCGATTTAGCGTCGAAAACAATTCTACGCTTAATCCTCAACGCTAATTCATTTTCGACGCTATTTCGACGCTATTTTAGCGTCGAAATGAACTTCGACGCTACTTGGACCCTAATTTAACGTCAGATGTTCGACGCTCCGAAACAATATTTCGACGCTAATTCGACGCGACTTTAGCGTCAAATTAACATCGAAACGTCTCGATGGTAAATCGATGCTAAATTAGCGTCGAATTAGCGTCGACACCTGATACGTTCGACGCTAATTCGACGCTACATTTAGCGTCGAATTAGCGTCGAACGTATCAGGTGTCGACGCTAATTTAGCATCAATTTAGCATCGATTTAGCGTCCATTGGTAACATTTTTTTTTAAAAAAAATTATTATACAAAAAATATTATAAATTAAAAATTATTATAATTATTATAATAAAAATTAAAAATTATCCGTTACAAATAAAATTAAAACGCTAATCCTACGGCTGTTGTTGGGTCCCTAGGTTCACGATATCTTCGAACTCTTGGTGGAATTGCATTGCACCGGGAGGTGTAGGAGGCGGTGGAGGACGCGGCATGCCTTGCAAGGCATTGGCTAATGCCGGGTGATCCATTGCAATGATGTCAAAGAGCCTGGTCAATGACCCGACATGGGTCTTTAGCTGCGCTTGTTCCGTCTTTAGCTGCGCAATCTCAGCTTTAGCAGCTTGCAACTCAGCGGTCACACGCGGCTGAGAGGAACGCGGAGAGTAAGAATATTGAGAAGACGAACAAGCTGCCGGGACATCTTTGATGGATCCAACACCCATCGTTCGTCCTTTCTTCTTCGGTGCAACCTAAAAAATAAAAATATTATACAATAAAATAATAATTAAAAATAAGTTCTAATTAAAAATAAGTTATAATACAAAATACAAACGTAATAAATTACCTCGTCGTAAAGTCTATCAAAATCTTCGAGACCCATCGTAGACTGGACAGACTCATCAAACTCTTGCAGTCGTGCATTGTACGCGTTGAACGTTTGTTCCGCTTGAGCGGTAACAAACGTCCCATCCTTTCTCCGATGAGTTTTCTCAATCACTTTAACCATCGGAGGAAGATCACCGCCATCAGCCTGTTAAACAAAAATAAACAGAGATAAAAATTAAATATATAATAAATAAATATTGAAAATATAAATAATCAAACAAAATTATTTAATACAAAAATTACCATATCCAGTCGTATTGTAGCGTATGATGATTGACCCGCTGTGTGCTTTGAAGGTCCATCTCCTTTGGCCACTGGCGTGAGACGGGATGCAGAACACTTCCCCGATTTAACCACCGATTTAGGATCCTCCCAATACTGCACTAGACCCCACCAAACATCGGGATCCATCGCGAGCGGCTTCGCCTCATCGCCTTTCTTGCCCCACGCTTTCTTCAAGTTCCCGACGTAACCGTTGAGACGCTTTAGGGCCTTCCTCTCGAACGCCGCTCGCACTTCGAAAGTATGAGCTTCCTCCCAATGCCACCTTTGCTACAAAAATACGAATAATGTTATGAATATATATATATATAATCGAATAATTTAATAAATAAAATTAAATAATATAAAATGACTTACCGCCCATGACTCGAACCAAATATCCCGAACATTCTGCGGCGTCATGCTCCAATTAGGATGCGCCATAGAGAAGTGGGCCTTGATTGCATTGGTGATCGAACGCGCAACCTTGTTATCCGTAAACCTATTAAACAAAATAACAGAATGTTAATAATTTAATTATAACTTGTAATTAAAAGATAATTACAGAAAACAAATTTAATTGGTAATATTGAAAAAAAATTAAAACATACCATAATGTACCACGAGGACTCAATGGATGGATAATCCTAAGCCGTGTCTCACGTCCAGGTTGGCGGAGAAGCTCAGAAATCAGCATCATAAGAGGCGCGTTTGGCGGTGGAGGGGGCTCAATGTGGTCATCGGGATGATCATCTTCGCCTTCTTCTGGCTCTGGATGAGGCTGTGGCTGAGGCTGTGGCGGAGCTTGTTGCGGAGCTCAGAGCGGAGCGCGTGGCGGAGCTATTGGCGAAGCTCGTGGACGATAGTTCGCAGCCTGCGAACCCAACCCCGATACTGATCCAGATCCGCGACGACCATCGGATCCGGGAATCGAACCTTCGTCGCCAAATAACTCGCCGTATGAAGGAAGACGATGTCGATCACCCTATAAAATAAAACAAATTTATTAAATTTAAAAATGTAAAATATAAATTTAAAATTTAGGAAATAATATAATATTTTTGAAATAAATTTAACATTTATGAAATTATTTTAAATTATCGTAAATTAACTTGTCAATTTATTTTTCCTTTAAAAAATTTATTTTAACATCCAAAAAACTCCTTAATTAGTTTTATTTGACTTTACATAAATATATTTCATTAAATCTAAATTCAAATCTATAAATTAGCACATCTATATTCAATTCCATAACTTATCAAATCTAAAATCAATTTCATTTCCAAAAATTTATTTCCTAAATTTTTCCTAAAATCTATTTCATACCAAATATCCTAAATTCTATTTACTACATATTTATTAACTTTAAAAATGTACAATATAGATTTAAAATTTTTGAAATAATTTTATAGTGTTGAAATAATGTTGGAAAAACTTTTATATTTTCTATTTAGGACATAATTATATATTTTCAAAATAAATTTATCATTTATGAAAAATAACTTTTAAATTCGGTGTTAATTTTAAATAAATATTTTAAATTCAAAAAACTCATAAATTTTTTTATTTGAGTTTACATAAATAAATTTCATAAAATAAAAATTCAAATCTATAACTTATCAAATCTAAATTTAATTCCATAACTTATCAAATCTAAATTCAATTCCATTTCCTAAAATTTGTTTCCTACATTTTTACTAAAATCTATTTCATATGAAATTTCCTAAATTCTATTTACTTCATATTTCATAAAACCATTTTCTAAAATCAATTTCATTTCAAATTCTATAACTAATATATATATATATATATATATATATATATATATAATTTATAACTAATTGCAAATATATATAAAAAAATTTTAAATAAAATAAATATATATATATTACCATTTGTTTTCCGGCGGTGGCTGACGGCGGACGGAGATGCGGAGGAGGAGAAGGGACGGCGGCGGAAGGAAGGAGATGCGGCGGCGGCGGAAGGAAGGAGCGGCGGCGGCGGAAGGAAGGAGATGCGGCGGCGGAGAGGAGAGGGAGAGGGAGAGGAGAGGGAGAGAGAGAGAGGCGGCGGAGAGTGGGAGACAGAGAGAAAGAGAGGTGCAGGAGAGAGAGACCGGCGGTGGCTTGAGAGAGAGAGAACGGAGGTGGTTGGAGATGTAGAGAGTGAGAGGAGAGGATTTTACAGAAACCGGAGAAGAAGACTTCGGTCTCCGTATAAAAATCGGGAACCGACGCTAATTTGACACTAAATTAGCGTCGAATTAGCGTCGGATTATATTTAAATATAATTTTTTTACCACGCAGACTTAATTAAGATCCGAATTAATTTGGATTTAGCGTCGAATTGTTGGTCAATTCGACGCTAATTCGACGTTAAATCCAAATTAATTCGGTTTACCGCCGTTGGTTTAAACAAAAAAATTTGAATTTTTTCGGTTAACCGCCATTGGTTAAATCAAATTAATTCAATATAGCGTCGAATTTCTGTCGGATCAAATTAATTTTATCCGTTTCATACCCTAAACCCTAAACCCCAAACGTAAAATGTGTTCAGATAGCGTCGAATTAGCGTCGAATCAATGTTAATTCGATGCTAAATCGACGCTACCGTAATCTATTTTACGTTTGGGGTTTAGTGTTTAGGGTATCCGTCACTGGTACGAAAACTATCTTACCATTTTCAATCTTTCATATAATAGAATAATTTAAAATTTTGAAATTTGAAATTACATATTTGATTCATAAAGGGTTATGAAGGTATATAGTTTTTTCAAATAGCAGTCCTTACATGCATTTGTAACATCGAATCACATAAACATACTAATTTGTTGGCAAGTAAATATTTGAATATAAATAACATTGTAGCTTCACTCTGAATCGTCGACGTTAAAGCTTTTATTGTTTACACCCTATATGAAAAATTAGTTTGATTTAGCGTCGAATTAGCATCGAATCACTTGAATTCGACACTAATTCGACGCTAATTTTGTGATATAGCGTCGAATTAGCATTGAATCACTTGAATTCGACGCTAAATTAAACTTATTTTTCATTTAGGGTTTAGGGTTTAGGGTATCCGCCACTTGTACGAAAACTATCTTACCCTTTTCAATCTTTCATATAATAGAACAATTTAAAATTTTAAAATTTGAAATTACAAATTTGGTTCATAAAGGGTTATGAAGGTATATATAAACCTATATAGTTTTTTCAAATAGCAGTCCTTACATGCATTTGTAACATCGCATCACACAAACATACTAATTTGTTGGCGAGTAAATCTTTGAATATAGATAACATTGTAGCTTCAGTTTGAATCGTAGACGTTAAAGCTTTTATTGTTTACAACCTAAACCCTAATTGAAAAATTAGTTTGATTTAGCATCGAATCACTTGAATTCGATGCTAATTCGACGCTATATCACAAAATTAGCGTCGAATTAGCATCGAATCACTTGAATTCGACTCTAATTCGACGCTAAGTTAAACTTATTTTTCATTTAAGGTGTACAACATATAACGATAATAATCACAACAATTCAATAACAATCTAACATGAATCAATTAGTGTCGATAACAATCATACAACGAGATATATTTTTATTATGCAACTCCAATTAAACATTACAAATAATGAAACATAATTTTTAAAACGACTTCTTTCACAAGTACTATACATTAGAGACTTGAAAAAATTAAACATACAACGGTTATGGTACAAGTACATAATAGACTACTAATTTTTAAAACATATATGTGTACATACATATATGTATGTATCCACTCCAAACAACGGTTAGAACCAGAAACTTTTCTTTCCCTTTTGTTTCTTTGATGGAGAATCTAAAAATCCGTCACAAAATTCCCTTTTGATTGCATCAACATCTAGATTTAAGTTTGGGATTTCTTGGCTTTAGGCAAATTCATAATTGTAGTAGTGATCCTTACATTCATTTGAAGTACTTCCACCGTAAGTATCTGACTTTTCTATCAATTGAGATAGTTGACCGTCTTCGAGTTCCCTATACAAAACTTCATCGGGAACCCGCTTCTGGTCATGACATTCTGGCTGCTTATCATATTTTTGTTTTGAATAATTGATCCCATCTTCAAATTTGGGACTCACAACATTGGCAGCACAGCATGAATCAGCTTCCCACGAGTAGGTGGGTATCTCTTTAGTATATTCGTCGCACTGAGATTCAGTTTCCCACGAGAATTTAGGAATGTGGTGGATGTTTGGCAAGCACTGGCTGTTCGGCACTATTGTTGATGTAGAATCTTCATTATGGGTTGGTGAGCACGTATCAAATTCCCACGAGTAAGTGGGTATCTCTTGAGTGAATTCGTCGCATTGAGTTTCAGTTTCCCATGAGTATTTTGGAATATCAAAAATATTTCCCACGTTTGTTGATTTAGAGTCTTCCTTAGGAGAGCTAGAAGACATTATGTGTGTTATTGATAGGTGTAGAAGTTATACACTTCATCATATGTATTTATAGTAGAAGATATGTTTAAATGAGTTGTCAAATCGGATTTGTTTAAATGAGTTGTCATATAATTTTCGTATCTGTAAAAGATTTATGTGGAGATTTTAGCATCGATTTTGCATCGAATGTTAGCATCGCAGTAGCATCGAATTCGTTTGAGTCGATTTTGCATCGAATTCGCGTCATTTTTGTGTCGTTTCTAAACGACGCTAAATAAGTAGGTGAACCCGTGTTAAATGTGTCATGTACCTACTAAATTCGACGCAATATTCGACGCTATATTCGACGCTATGCGTGCGACGCTAAATCGACACGTTAAGCTTAAAATATCTCTATATTTTGCCTATATAAGTCAGAGTAATTCAACACAAAATCATAACACAAAAATATTCAATTTCGAAATGGCAAACAGAGATCTATGGAATTACTATATGCAAAACCGAGCCTCCGTTCAAAACCCTCCAAACACAACTCTTGTTCCTTCAAGCCCTTCATACGATGATTTAAATGTTATTGATGTTGGACCGGCATTGTCCCTCCATCCAACTGAACGATCCCAACACCAAACGCCCGTAATACCGGGACCTGGCCAACCCATACGGCGAGGACTTTTTCGCAAGAGGTCGCACGATACGAAGGTGTTGCGAGGTGAAAGTTCTCAGACACGGCCAACACAAGATTTCATTCGTGAGGTCATCAATGAGCCACAACAGGGCGACCAGGATTTTAGTAGTCCTCGGTGGACTTCTACTATCGATTACTTAATCTGCGAAGGTACGTATATATATATATATAATTAACGCTTTTACCATTACAATAATGATTGAAGATGAAAAATACTAACTCTATCATTCATAAATGTAGGTTCTTATAACCACAGGAGCACACCATTCTGGACCCAGGTTGCAGAAATTCAATCCCCGTAGTCACAATTTGTGAAAGTGAAAAAGGTTTACGTTGTCGATAAATATTATATCCATTTATAGATACAATTTATCTGAGCACTAAATTGTATCTCATTTTCAGATTGTGGCTATGCTCTCTAGTGTGACCCCCAACGGGGAGGGAGATCTGCTAGTAACCTAAAAGGATCCGACAGGAAAAATCGAGGGAACCATGCACCATAACATCTTCAAAAATGATGAGTACAAACTCGCCACTGTTGTAGGTGCGGTGGTCATTCTACAGAATGTTACCATATGCCGTTTTAACAGGAACTCTAAATACCTCAACATCACAGAGCGGAACATTATTAATGTAGATTTTGCATAACTTTCTAAATATTTCTAATAATAATAAACTGAATTCCTTTTCCAAACATATAATTGGTGCTAATTCGATGATTGCCGAATACGAACCAACCGAAGTATCTACTATGAAAGAGGAAGATGAAGGAACTACTGGGTATAGGCCTGGGCAACCGGATATTCGGTTCGGTTTTGGGTCGGTACCAATCGGTTCCGGGTATATTGAGTTTAGATATTTTATACCCATATAGGTACCCGTTGATTTACGGTTCGGTTTCGGTTCGGTATCTAGCGGTTCCGGGTCGGTCTCGGTTATACCCAAAATGCCACCAAACATAATATTACGACAATACTGAAACAAGTTCATAATAAAAATCCAAAAGCAACTTAATAGTTTTGAAACAAAATAACACAATTAAAAGTTGAAATCCTAAGATAGGTAATTCTCCTTGCCTCATTAAAAAACCTTAATGTGAAAATCACATTGAAGGAAAAAGAGTACAATTCGAATTACCTATTGTTTTGAAACAAAGTACCGAACTTAAAAGTTGAAATCCTAAGCAAAGCATTATACAAAAAAGTAGAAAATAACACAATATTTGAGTAATCTAGAGAGATATTCCCTTTCTATAAAGTAACACAAGATTTGAGAGTTTACAAGACAATGATATTAAATAAACAAAATTAAAGAGTTTAAACCTATTCAAAGTGATAAACTTTATAAGTTTCAACTCAAACCTTCAAAATACGAAAATAACGAAACAAGTTGTGAAACATCAAAGTCTTAAGAGAGTGACAGACGTTGTAATAAAACAAATCTTAAAGCACTAATTTCGGTTTCGGTTTGGTTCCGAGTATTTTTTATCCAAAATACACTAAATTATCCAAAAAATAGTATTTGTTTTTAATAAAAAATAAAACAATAAACTTATATTAGCTATTTTTATCCGAACTACCTACTAATAGATAACAATATTTGAACTAACCGAATTAATTGTAAACATAACAAAGAAAAATTGTAAAATATACTCAAACTATGCATATATATATTTGTGGATTAATTTATGTTTCGAACATTTCGGATACCCATTCGGTTTTCAGTTCGGTATCGGTTCGGTTCCGGTTCTTTTTGTTCTAACAAAAAATATCCATCGGGTATTCTTTGAAGTTCAATTCGGTTTCGGTTTGGATAATTACGGGTCGGTTTCGGTTCGGTTTTTCGGTTCCGGTTATTTCTGCCCATCCCTAACTGGGTAAGAATATAAAACAGTTCTAGAATCAGATGATGAATAAACATCCGACCCGTCAATGGTTAAGAATAAACTTAATTAAGGCTTTATGTTGCTTTAATGTTTAATATTTTCCTAGTATCCATAGTACGAGTTTATAATAATGTTGTTATTTGTAATATTTCCTATTTTCTAATTAATGTAATATTTTATGTGTAATGTAATATTTTATGTGTAATGTTCTTCCATTCGAATAAGTAAAATACCTTTAACAAAAAAAACTAAATTTTAATATTAGTGAATGTTAAAAACGAACAGAAATTGCTCGTAGCCTAATGGGCAAATCATCACATATTACTGCATAGTGAACCCGAGTTCGAACGTACCTATGGTCACGCGATTTGATGGTCATCACATGTTACTGGCTACAGATATTATGTTCACAACATATAACGATAATAAACATATGAATTCGAAAATCACAGATAACGATAACACTCACATAAAACGATAATAATCACACGAATTCCAAAAATAAATACAAATGAAATAAAAACAGCCATATATGCTTTACTCTGAATCGTCATTTGAGTTGTCGGCATCTTCATCGGTACTTTCTCTACTCTCGTTTGCGAACTCGTCCTCAGGATTTTGTGCATCGTTAGCATCCGGAAGTATTTCAGCTTCTCGATTTTTCGGATCTATAAGAATGATGTTGTCTATATCTGCTTCTGGAGTTGTTAGATCGACGGCCGTTTCATTTTGCATAGGAGCGTCGTTTGATTCAACAATCATTCCTCTAGGTGCTATTTTAAGCACATATAACCATGGAATCCCTGTTTTTCTGACACGTGGATATGGAATGAAACATACTTGATCCGCTTGTGATGCAAGGACAAATGGATGATACTTTGCATAAGAACGCGATCCATTAACATCGATAACACCAAACTTTCTTACTCAAACCCCTCGCCCGACAACTGGATCAAACCACTCGCATTTGAAAAGGGTGCACTTTAAGTTAACCAAACCAGGGAATTGCACTTGAATAATATCTTGGATAATGCCATAAAAATCCGTGTCCCCGGCTCGAACTACCACACCATAGTTCGCAGTTGCTTTATTTTTGGCACGTTCGAACGTATGAAACACATAATCTCGTGTAAAATACATTGGAGATGACGTGACTTTCCCCAACGGACCTTGGATCAACTCTCTAAACCATACAGGGTATGACGTGTCTGCATAATCAACCTGGCATATACAAAATACACATTGTAAATATAGTAGTATATACACAAAGTGTACATATAGGTTTTTATGGAAACTAGATATATATAATCTTGTGTTTAACTTATCTACCTGAGTCCTCAACCATTTAGCAAAGTGTAGATCTTTACGTTTTTCAATCTCATCGGCGGATGCATTTCGGAAAGCCTCGTTAACTTGGCGAATGAATTCACTAATAGAAAATATGGTTATAACAAATGCGTTTGTTATATATGTTTCATAGCATATATAAGTACGAAATTAACTCTTTTGACCTCAATCCATACTTGGGAATTATAATATGTACCTTAAAAATGGGCTCACTTCATCGCATTGTAAGAGAATATATGTGTGTGCACAATTGTAGTCTTCGAACGAGGACCAGTCTTCTTCTCTTATGATTCCCGCCTGCCTACCAACTGCACAGAATATATCTGGGACATCTGAAACTGGATACGTTTGTGCGATGCCACCATCGTCGTACCTACGTGGAGCTCTTTTTTGGGTCCGGACAGTTGGAGGGAAGTAATATGAGCTGAAATGAGAGGTTTCTTTGGTTAAACTGCCCGCAACAATTGATCCCTCAATTCTAGCTAGGTTTTTTGCCTTTCCTTTTAAGTGTTTCATGAATCTCCGGAAAGGATACATCAAACGAAATTGAACGGGCCCTCCTAAATCGGCTTCGTGAGGAAGATGGACAAGAAGATGCTCCATCACATCAAAGAAAGATGGAGGGAATATCTTCTCTAAGTTGCACAGCAATATTGGGATGTTATTGTTTAGTTGTTGAATTCCATCCTGAGTCAGAGTTCGCACACACAGATCTCGAAAAAATGCTCCAACACCTAAACCCAAAATCCAATATCAACCAAAACACAAATGTTATTTTCGACACATAATTTGTTTACATATTTAAATATCGTCATACAAAATATACCTGCAAGTGATTCATGCACGTTCGTTGGCAAAAGTTTTGCAAAGGCGAAAGGCAATAATCTCTGCATAAACACATGACAATCATGACTCTTCATACCAGAAAATCTTTTCCCCTGCTCCACAGACTTAGAGAGTTTTGACACGTATTCATATGGGAACTTAACTTCGGTGGAAACCCAGTTGAAGAATGTTGGTTTGCCTTCGCTTGACAATCTAAAGCTAGGCACTGGAGCTCTCCCATCTCCTTTGAGATGTAACTCAACTCTAGAGCATATAAGAGGCAAATCAAGTCTAGACTTCAAGTTGTCTTTAGAACTGCCTGGAACGTTTAAGATGGTGTGCATGATGTTATCGAAAACGTTTTTCTCAATGTGCATGACATCAAGATTGTGGCGCAATAGATGATCCTTCCAGTACGGTAGATCCCAGAAAATGTTCTTCTTATGCCAATTATGTTCTTCAAGGTATCCATCTGGGAGATTGGTCGGAATATTAAGCCAGTTACCACCACGTTTTGCTGTGTTTTGAGCTCCCCAATAATCAAGTTGACCTTCAATTTGTTCTCCTGAAAGATATGGAGGTGGGGGGATACGTACACGTTTGTCCTTTGTGAACAACCTCCTGTTCCCCCGGTACGGATGGTTCATAGGGAGAAACCTCCGGTGACAATCAAACCAACAAGATTTTCTACCATTTTTTAGTTGGAATGCATCTGTTTCATTTTGGCAATACGGACATGATAACCTACCATGTGGTTTATAAGAGATTTTAGCATCGATTTTGCATCAAATATTAGCATCGAACTAGCATCGAATTCCTTTGCGTCGATTTTGCATCGAATTCGCGTCGTTTTTGTGTGGTTTCTAAACGACGCTAAATAAGTAGGTGAACCCGTGTTAAATGTGTCATCTACCTACCAAATTCGACGCAATATTCGACGCTATAAGTTCGACGCTAAATTTGCATCGATTTAGGGGCGAACTTAGATTTCCGATGCTAAATCGATGCTAAATCAACACGATATAGCGTCGATTTAGCTTCGAAATGTTTCGTCCCTAATTAGCGTCGAATTGTGTTGTGGACATTATTACGACGCTAAATTGACGCTAAAATAGCGTTGGAATAGATTCGACGCTAAAATAAAGTTTTCTTGTAGTGGCACACCAATCGTCTCATCAAAGAAATTCTTCCTCCTGGATCCGTGACAAGCTTAACCGACATTATGTATGGAAACGCATTGTACTTCAAGGGAGCTTGGGAAGACAAATTCGATAAGTCGCATACAAAATACAAAGAGTTTCACCTTCTCAATGGCGGGTCAGTCTCTGTGCCATTCCTGAGCAAGGTCCTTAAGCTCCCATTTCGGAATACGACGATTTCAAGGTCCTTAAGCTCCCATTTCGACAAAGTGGTGATATTAATCGTCAATTCTCAATGTATTTCTATCTCCCCGACGCCAAGGATGGATTGGATAATCTTGTTGGGAGAATGGCTTCTACTCCTGGATTTGTGGATATTCACATTCCGAGATGGGAAAAAATAGTTGGTCAATTCAGAATCCCAAAGTTTAAGATTGAATTCGGGTTTGAGGCGTCAAAGGCTTTCGAGCTCGATGTTGTCAAATTGTACCATAAAGCTTGCGTCGAGATTAATGAAGATGGTGCAGAAGCTGCTGCTGTCACTGTTTCAATGTCGTGCGATAGTCGCTTCGCCCCGAAGACGATAAATTTTGTGGTCGATCATCCATTTCTTTTCTTGATTAGAGAAGACAAAACCGGAACCGTTTTGTTCGTCAGTCAGATCTTTGATCCTTCCAAATCTTCTTCTTCTGCTTAGGACCGGATTTGATCGGATTATGGTTTGGTTTTTGTTTTAGATTTGGATATTCCGGGATTGGTTCTGATTTAGATCTTGCTTTACAAAGAAGAAGATACATTGTGATCATTTTTATTTGAAATTAGTTTTGTTTTCAGAATTTTCAGTAACATGGATTTGTTTTCGTTCACATTTCAAATAATAGTTTAGTTATTTTAAAAATATGAATTCTGATTTTTGACTCAAATTACTCACTTAGGGCTGGGCATTTTACCCAAAACAATAAACCGAACCCAAAAAACCCGGGTTCGGATCGGATACGGTTTCACACTTAAACCCGTATGGTATTCATTTCAATTGGGTAGTGGGTTCGGATTCGGTTTCGGGTAAAACTGAATTACCCACGGTTACCTGTAGAAACCAAACCATTATAAACACATATATGTTTGTGTATTACCCGAATACGATGTGTGTAAGCTATGTTTTCCCCTCTGGTTTTGGACCAGACCCGAGTCGGATTACGAGTACGAAGAGAGAATTGGGGATTCTGGAAGGTGAATATGGGTTTAGAAATGATATGCAACTGAATGAGTATAGGAAATATGAGAGGAAGATCAAGATGATGAAGCCATAATCTAGCATGTTATCACTAGAAAAGCAACATACAATGCATAGAAAGGAAGATTCTTGGGGATAATACACAGTTCTAAGAAAGCATGTCCAAAAAACTTTTGTCTAATCTTCCATTAGACAACATTTTAAAGAACATGCTTATTGTCGAAGCATCTCCACAGAACCCGCAACTCTTCATTTCTTTGATGAGTTCAGCTGATGCTGCTTTGTCACCATCTCTAAGATGTGCCCTAATCAATGTATTATACGTACCACTATTTGGGAGAGGCCCGTCTTCTTTCATCTTTCTAAACAAGTCACTCGCTTTCTCCTTCAAACCTTTCCTACAAAATCCGGAGATTATTGTGGTGTAGGTTATGACATCAGGCTTCTCTCCTTTGAGATTGAGGCTACAAAACAAATCCCACGCATCTTCAACCTTCCCAGCCTTACACATTCCTTCGACGATGATAGTATATGTGAATATATTAGGTTTCATTTCACTCTTTCGCAGATCCTGGAATACCACCAATGCCGTCTCTAGCTTCCCGTTATTGCAAAGGCCGTCCAACAAAATGTTGTAGGTCCATATATCGGGAGGCACACCATCGGAAACCATCTGTTTGAAAACATTTTCGGCATTCTCACAATCTCCAGCAAGAAAAACCCTTGGATAAGAGTGTTGTAAGTGATTGTGTTGCCAACCAATCCTCTTTGAGACAAATCGTGAAAGAGTTTCATGCCATCCTCTACTCTCTTAGACTTGCAAAATCCGTTTATAAAAGTAATATAAGTCACTACGTCTGGGGAAAAACCTTTGCTAACCATGAGCTCAAACATCTGATTAGCCTCGTCTAGACGATCATTATGCATACAAAACCCATTAATTAGTGAGTTGTAAGTGATGGTATCAGGATCTATAGACCTACGAATCATTTCCTCGTACAATTTCTCGGCCTCTAAAAGCTTCCCCTCCTTCACAAACGCACCTATTAATGCATTGAAAGTGACAACGTCTGGGTCGATTTTCCTCTCAATGATAACAACCCAATCCAATTTCTATTGAAAAAACAGAGGATTACAAAGAATTCTAATCAATTTCTCCTCTAAACTTGATTAGCCAACATGATCTCTGAATCTTGAGACTCTCTCTGTCTCTGTACAATTCCAGATAAGATTCTAAATGACTAAGAAGACCCTATTTATAGAGTAAAGATTTGTACAAACACCAATACTCACAACCAATTATACACTGCCATGTCATCATTCTTACGCTCTTCTTCACTCTTCTACTCTTGATATAGTATCTATCATTACCCCCTTCACTAAGACAATTTGTCCCTGATACACGTTTTGGTATCACCTATGACCGACGTAGCAAAGGGATTTCCAAATTAGAATAGTTAATTTCCTTTTTTATATTAGAGATGAGTTTTTGGAGTTTTTCCTTTTCAATCTCAGTTTACTTATGTACGTTGGCCTATAAAAGGGTCTTTTGATGATGAATAAGAATTATCTTCCAAGAATTAACCTTAATCTCAAAGAGAGACTAGGGTTAAGAGGAAGCTTTACAAAACTCTTTCTTGTTCTTACATTGTTAATCACGGCTCCGGTTACGAGATCGAAAGCTAAGTTACTGGATCGTATCAATTTGGTATCAGAGCCAAACGATTCAATGGGAGATCAAAATAATGTGTTGACACAACTCGCTCTCTTAATGGAGACGATGAACGACATCGGAGAAGACGTAAGATCCCTTAAAGGAGATGTACGATCTCTTAAGGAAACAGTGGCAGAACACAGAGCTACACTTGAAACACTACCATCAAGCTGTGTCAAGGAACATACTCCGAATAAAGGACAAACCACGAGGGGAGTGTTAAAATCAGGACCGTCGCTGAAACTTACGACCGAGGAGCTTTCTGAAGAAGCGGTATTAAGTGGGATCAAGGGTAGTAAAGGGTTGACATCACAATCAAGAGGAGCATGTACGAGTATTACACCGGCTGGAGATGGCAACATGATAAGAGGTGATCACAAATTTACCTCTTCTGGTGGACCATGGCCAACACGAGCTGTGGGGTGAGAACGCGGTCACCGAAAAACAGATGGCGGCGGGGATTGGCGCGTGCGTCCGATCGGACTAGAACCGAACAATATACGACATGGTTACTCTCATGATGATTTCATAATTCATGAGAGGTTTGTTGATCTTGTCGATAATGATGGTGGACGACGCGGCTTAACCCGATTCAGCGTCCCACCGGCAAAGATAGAATTTTCATCTTACGATGGAACCACAAACGCGATGGAATGGCTGCAGAAGTGTGATGATTATTTTGCAGAACAAGGAGTCTTTGATGATGATGCTAAAGTACGTCAAGCGACATTCGTACTAACGGGTCAAGCATATCATTGGAATAATAATCTTCGGCGATTAATAACTCACCGATTAGGGTGGATGGAATTCAAGAAAATTTGCAAAAGTCGGTTTGGGAAAGCGGACAAGGTTAATCCGGTGGGGGGGTTATGCAATTTGAGGCACACCGGAACAGTGGATGAGTATTGTAACCAGTTCGAAGAGTGTCTTGGGCGGCAAACACGACTAACCGGAGACCAGCAACTTTGGTAATTTTGCGCTGGCCTAACAGACAGTTTGCGAAAAGAGGTTGAATATCTTCGACCCGAAACAATTTTTGAAGCAATAGAGTATGCTCGGGATAATGAATACAAAATCGAAGGGGACAAGAAACCACGAACTTTTGGTGGACACTTAGCTCCTCAAACAAGACCGGTGTTACATGAAACGCGATCAATAATAGAGAGAAGAGGTTTTCAAAGTAAGCAGGGGAACTCACAAGTAGGAGACAATTCTCAAGGGGGGAAATAGTCTCCGACAAAAAAGTATTGGAAGAAATTAACTCGTGCGGAGATGGCCCAACGCCGAGCCGAAGGGCTCTGTTTCAATTGCGATGAACTCTACACACCAAATCATGTTTGTGCACCTGTACTATTCTACATAATGCAAGTTATGGATGGAGAGGATCAAGAAGATAAATTATTAGAAGAAAACGTCGAAATCTCATTGAATGCAATGAATGGTGAGCAAACCGAGACGACATTCCAAGTGCAAGCGGATATTGCGACTAGAAAAGGTTGGGTCTTGCTAGATACGGGTAGCACTCATAACTTTATTGAGAGTAGTATGGCTGAGACACTTGGGGTCCCAGTCAACCACAAGCCGGGGCATTTTGTGGCACTAGCCGATGGTGGAAAATGTCCTATTGATGGCTTTTGCAAGGGATTGAATTTGTGTGTTCAGGGACACAAATTTAAGGCAGATTGTTTTGTAATTCCATTGAAGGGTTTTGATGTTGTTCTAGGGATTCGCTGGTTAAATTCACTTGGTCGAGTAGTGTGGGATGGACCATACAAGACCGTGGAATTTCAACAAGGTCCAAGTACTATCATATGGCATGGTGAAGCTACTTCAAGAAATAAAGAAAACGTTTCTTTACATACGATTAGTGATAATTGTGGACTCTTGTTGAAGTGTTTACATACGATTACATACGAGTAGTATGGCATGGTTTGACAAGGATGATGAAGTGTTTACGATACCAGGAAGTTTTGGTTCTACGTCTTTGATTCGTGACATAGAACATTAGGCATCTTACTCTTTACACCAACAAGAATCAACTGATAGAATTAACGTTTTGCTCCGACGATTTCAGGACGTGTTTTCAAAACCAAAAGGGCTTCCTCCACAACGAATATGTGATCATCGAATCAGGTTATTACAAGGAGCTAATCCTGTCGCAGTTCGACCTTATCATTATCCTCATCTTCTTAAAGATAAAATTGAGCGAAAATGTGCAGAGATGTTACGGATGGTATTATTCGGCCAAGCACATCTCCATTCTCTTCGCCGGTGCTTTTAGTAAAAAAATCGGATAATCCATGGCGGTTCTGCATCGATTACTGAGAGTTGAATAAGATCACTATCAAAGATAAATTTCCTATTCCGGTGGTGGACGAGTTACTAGATGAGATGCATGGTGCTCGGTTTTTACAAAACTCGACCTTACTTCAGGGTATCATCAAGTTCGTATGTGTGAACAAGATGTAGAGAAGACCGCTTTCCGAACACATCATGGTCAATATGAGTTTTTGGTGATGCCGTTCGGTCTGTCAAATGCACCATCCACGTTTCAGAGCCTTATGAACTCAGTCTTTCAAGAGATGTTACGGAAATTTGTGTTAGTTTTTTTTGACGATATTTTGATCTATAAACGTGGGAGGATCATTTGCAGCACGTGCGACGCGTGTTGGAGCTGCTGCGAGATCATAAATTGTTACTCAAACAGTCTAAGTGCTCTTTTGCTCAAGAAGAAGTTAGTTATCTTGGACATGTGATTTCTCACAAGGGTGTCAACGTTGATCCATCTAAAATAACGGCCATTACCGACTGGCCTCGTCCAGCATCATTACGCGCTGTTCGGGGGTTTCTAGGGCTCTCAGGTTATTATCGCAAATTTATACAAGGTTATGGCATAATCGCAGCTTCATTAACGCAACTCCTTAAAAAGACCGGATTCGCTTGGACTGATGAGGCAGAGAGAGCTTTCCAAGCTTTGAAAAAGTCACTTTCAGAATCACTGGTGTTAGCACTTCCGAATTTTACTCAAGTATTTGTTGTTGAATGTGACGCATCCGGAAGTGGAATTGGTGCTGTCCTTCAACAATGTGATCACCCTATCGCTTTCTTTAGTAGGAAATTGGCCGACAGACACATTAAACTTGCGGCATATGAAAGAGAGTTGATTGGTTTGGCGAAAGCAGTACTCCATTGGAAACCATACTTGTGGGGAAGAAGATTAAGTATACGCACCGACCACTATAGCCTTAAATTCTTACTGGAACAACGATTATCCACGTCTCCGCAAGTCCACTGGATAAGGAAGTTATTGGGATTTGATTTTGGGGTTGAATTTCGGTCAGGTGTAACAAACAAGGTGGTTGATGCTCTATCGCGACAAGGTGACAATACGCCCGAAGAAACTTGTGTGCTTCATGCCTTAACCACTAACAACAAAGGGATTTTAGCTCGTCTTAGAATTGAGGTGAACACAAATGTTTTCTTCTCTGCATTACGCGATAGAATTTTACGGGGCGAGGAATGCACTTTGTGGGAAGCTCGTGATGGGCTAATTTTCCATAAGGGACTTGCTTATCTCAACACCGACTCTGTTCTTGTACATGAAATTGTTGCAGGATTTCATAATTTTGGCCATGAAGGTATACAGAAAACTATGAACAGAATAAGACGTGATTTTTATTGGCCAGGTTGGAAGAAAACGGTGCAAGAATTTGTGGGAAATTGTCAGATTTGTCAAAAAAAACAAGTGGGAGACACTTCAGCCAGCGGGTTTAATGCAACCATTACCGGTTCCTACAAAGATTTGGTATGATATTTCAATGGATTTCATTGAGGCTTTGCCAAAAGTTTCTGGAAAAACAGTGATTTTTGTCGTAGTCGACAGGTTTTCAAAGTATGGCAACTTCATGGCTCTGAGTCATCCTTATTCCGCAGCTACAGTTGCGCAAGCTTTCTTTCGTGATATTGTACGCTTACACAGAATCCCAGAGGCGATCGTCTCTGACCGCGATAAAGTCTTCCTTAGTATTTTTTGGCGTGAGCTGTTCCGTTTGTTGGGAACAAAATTGTGCTTCACTACAGCGTATCGACCTCAATCTGACGTGCAAACCGAAGTCATCAACAGAACTTTAGAAATGTATTTACGATGTGTGACAGGAAATACGCCTCGAAAATGGTTGGATTGGCTTCCTTGGGTAGAGTATTGTTACAATACATCGTTTCATACTAGTCTCAAACAACACCGTTTAAAGTTGTGTATGGAAGAGAACCTCCGCGTTTGTTGGATTATGCGGCTGGAAGCTCGCAGGTTGATGAAATAGATGTAGCATTGGAGAAGAGAGATGAGTTTCTCACCATGGCAAGAGAACGCTTATTGGAAGCACAAAACCGAATGAAATCTACTTATGATACTCACCACCGTGCGGTCGAGTTTAATGTGGGAGATTGGGTGTGGTTAAAGCTTCAGCCGTATCGTCAACTAACAGTGGTGCGAAGATCATTTACAAAATTGTCTCCAAGGTTTTATGGGCCTTTTGAGATAATTAAACACATTGGGACGGTTTCATATCGTCTACGTTTACCAGAGGGAACACGCATTCATGATGTGTTCCATGTGTCCCTTCTTAAAGAACATAAAGGAGAAAAGACACAGCAAGTTGTAGTTTTACCACCGGTTTTACAAGGAAAAGTGGTGCCAGCTCAACCGGTCAAGCTTCTTAAGGCAAGGTTCATCAGAGGTAAACGTCAAGTGCTTGCTCAATGGACTGTAGATGTTATAGATGATTCTACTTGGGAGGACGCAGACAAGTTAATCGAAGCGTATCCGGAATTGGAGCTTGAGGACAAGCTCGTTGTCGAGGAGGGGAGAAATGATACACGTTTTGGTATCACCTATGACCGACGTAGCAAAGGGATTTCCAAATTAGAATAGTTAATTTCTTTTTTTATATTAGAGATGAGTTTTGGGTGTTTTTCCTTTTCAATCTCAGATTACTTATGTACGTTGGCCTATAAAAAGGTTTTTTGATGATGAATAAGAATTATCTTCCAAGAATTAACCTTAATCTCAAAGAGAGACTAGGGTTAAGAGGAAGCTTTACAAAACTCTTTCTTGTTCTTACATTGTTAATCACGGCTCCGGTTACGAGATCGAAAGCTAAGGTACTGGATCGTTTCAGTCCCCAAGCTGCAATGATAAAATTGAGCTCAACTATAAACTCGATGTCTCGGCAGTACTGTAGCAACTTGTTTTCCTAATGTATTGTGGAGACTTGCACTCCTTGTTGTCATTCTCCATCTTGGAAACAACCATTGATCAAGCCAATGGAATGCAATTTCCTCTCTTTCCAGCAATGCCACACAGAAAAATAGACTCGCTTGTCCATACGTACAAAGAACAGTTTGAGACGAACCCATTTCCAAAATCTCCATTGTGCTTGGGCTTGTAACAACAACATGTCTCCCACTTGTAAACACAATGGTAAGCCTGTTAAAATCATTGTACTTATGTGGCGCACAATATCATCTAATCCACAAATGATATGCTGATTCGTATCATGCTCAAGCTCTCCAAAAGTTTCCTTGATGCCAACCCTGAAGTTAAACCACCAGTTCTTGCTTAACTTCCACCGCCACAAATTGGTAACCCAACTATTGCTACCAAACAAACTCCACAGACGAACAAAAATTAACCAAGTCAAATTCTGCATCAAAGCAAACTTCAGTGTCTCTCCCTCTTTGATAGTCCTTGTGGGAAACACAACATCATTGACACAAAATTCTAGACCTGAATTCACACTGTGAACCAGATATATATACCCAATAATCTTTCTGTCTAGTTGATGTGAATCCCTTTGTAACCAACACCGCTTCACTAACTTTGTAACCCCTATGTTTCGAAGTAACCAGTGTACTACACAGATGAGATAAATCTCAGTGACATTCTTCCTCCTTATACCAATTCTGATTTCTTCAGGATTAGAAAGTTGAAGCTGTTTCTTAATTTCTCTGTGTCCTTGTATTTCCCAGGTTAAAGAAACATGATTCAATGGAGAAAACCAGCCCATGTGCACGCAATCTCCCTCATTTGCATTACCGATGATCATCACCGACCAGTCCAAAGCTACTGCCATCCTGAAAACTAGTTGTATTAGCTTATATCGCCATTTATGCTTCACTTGGAACTCCATTTTACTGAGAGTGAACTGTTGCAAGTATCCTATAACAAGTCTCATCATCATTGTGGACAGCATTGAGCCTTCTTGAGCAATAGAACATGAATTGATATACTTGGTGTCTCCGGTAACCATGAGTAGATGTAGGCTCACTTGTGACATGATTCTCTGATGATTCCTGTTTTTAAACTTGAATTTCCAAGCTTTAGGAGATTTTTGCTGTTTCCTCTTACTATATACTCGTTGAGGCATTTTACCGAGCCATCTTGCTTGTGACTAACATCTGTCAATTGCTTATACAACTCACCTCTTTCTTCCATATGTGAAACGTGCAAGGTTTCTTCTTGATGATCAAACAAGTCATCACTACTAAAACAAGATTGCAAATCCGGGCAAACATCATGTGATTCTGTGTATATATGAAGGCTTGATTCTAGGTGAGAAGACGGTACCTTTTCCTCAATCAGTTCTGTCACCTGAATCGATTTGGATTCAATCAATTCTTCGACCAAATTCGCCTTGGTTTCTTCTAGCAATGGCTCATGAGTCGAATCAATCGCTTCCGTATCTTGAATCAACTCGCTTTCGTGAGTTTCTTCCTCTGCGATCACCAATGCTTCCACTGCTACATCATTTGCAACTGATCTTGAGGACACTGTTTTTTGATTCTGCGCCCACAAAACCAGTGTTTTCCAATCTCTTTCCTTCTCCAAACAAACTTCGATTCTCTCTGGATCGTTACGGTTACCAAACCGGAACAACAATTCGTTTTTCAATTCGTCCCAATCGTTAAACAGAAACCAAGATTGCCTCTTGTGATACCAAGATTCAGCTTCTCCTCCGATGAATCCGTAAGCCATAGCCATTTTCTGTGAATCTGTAAAATCATCATATTGGGCAAAGTGATCCTCAATCCAATCGATCCATGGTCTCAAATCATCTTCAACTCCCGTAAAAACTGGAATCTCGACAAAATCCATCGCGATCTTCGATTCGCACAACACTTCCTTCTCGTCGACATACTTCATCAGAGATCTCGCCAACGATTCGAGAGTAATCGGTGGTGCGATTTGAGATTCCGGCAACGGCGTCGCCGTCGTTAACGTAGCTCTCGGTCCCGTCATTGTTGCGTTAGATTCGTTCCCAAGACGCTCACGAGCACCAATTTGATAAGAACCCAATCCAATTTCTATTGAAAAACCAGAGGATTACAAAGAATTCTAATCAAGTTCTCCTCTAAACTTGATTAGCCAACATGATCTCTGAATCTTGACACTCTCTCTCTCTACAATTCCAGATAAGATTCTAAATGACTAAGAGGACCCTATTTATAGAGTAAAGATCTCTACAAACACCAATACTCACAACCAATTATACACTGCCATGTCATCATTCTTACGCTCTTCTTCACTCTTCTACTCTAGATATAGTATCTATCACTCAATCATATCACTTAGTAGTCTAGCAGATTCAGCCCATCTTCCGTAATTGCAAAGACAACTTATGAGGGAGTTGTAGGTATGGTACAACTCCTTTCTTCTCCATTTGGTTGAATAGCTCAAGTGCATCATCCACATTCTTGTATTTGCAAAGACCATCAATGAGTATGTTATAGATCACAACATCTGCCTTTATTTGCCCTTGTTCCATCTTCTTGAGCAAACTTAAAGCCAAATCAGTATCACCTCTCTTACATATTCCATTTACCACCGTACCATAAGTAACCAGATCTGGTGGACAGCCTTTCGCAACCATTCAGAGACTTTGTTGTGGAGAAAAAGTCCATGGATGAGAGTGTTGAATGTGAATGTATCTGGTTTGTGTCCCAATTCCACCATCTGATCAACCAAAGCTAATGCATCATAAATCTTATTCCGCTGACAAAAACCATTCAACAATGAATTAAGCGTGACGATATCAGGATCATAGCCAAGTTTCATCATCTTCCCAAGAATAGCTAAAGCAAGAGAGAGTTGAGAGCCGCGACATAAACAATTGATCAAAATATTGTAAGTATAGTTATTATGTGCAATTCCCATCATCTCCATCTTGTCACCCAGAGAAATCACAAGGTCAAATTTCTTCATTTTCGCAATAGCACTCATCAATTTACTGAAATCGACAATGGAAGGCAAAGGACGAGACTTCACCATTTCACCGAACAAATCAATTGCATCATCTACCTTAATTTCACGAAGCCCATCTCTGAGTACCTCTCTGTGATCAACACTGAGACCAGAGAAAACTCGTCCCCAACTAAAGATTCCACAAATACAAAACGAACAAGGAGCAGTTTCAGGAATATATTTCCTTTGGACAAATCTTCTCGCCGTAGACGCAATCGCAAACCTCATCTTCACGATTTGGCTCTGTAAAACTTCAATAAACCCTAAAGAGAAAATACTCGAGAAGAGCGACTGTAATTGTGGCTGCTGAAACCGGTTTAGTAGATCCGGTTTGCGTTTTAGAGGTGAAACCGGTTTGGTTATTTTTATTACAATGGATTCGAATACAATTTTTTTTTTTTTTTTTTTAAATTATACACAGTTTCCCCCAAAAGCTTTCTAGGCCCAAGAGACTAATCTGTGTCGCCGGCGATGCCCAAATGTTAATTCTCCGGTAGCCGAGACTCGAAACCGGGTGGCGGTAGTTATAGCTGCAACCCTTTTACCACTGGGCCACAAGCCTCGGTTAATACAATTGAAACACTTCAATTAATTCAATTGAAATATATTTCGGTCTGACTAAACCGGACACTTTTCTTTACGAACATTTCAAATTCCACATGACACAAATGACACAAAACAAAAAGAAATCATCACAAAATAATTGAAGTACCTGATTTCTGTTTTTGCCTCTTGAGGAGATCATGATTACACTTCAGAATCTTTTCTCTTGGAAATTTGAGCTAGCATCGAATCCATTGTTGTAGTAAGGAGCTTTTGTTTGTTTCAAATGTGTTGTGTTCATTTTTTTCCGACCAACAACTTTGTAGTATGTACGTTGTTCTATCTGCTAATATAACAGATGACAAAAAAAAATGATTTATGTTTTTGACACTTATTTGTTTTTCTTAATTATTGTTGGTGGATTATAACAATAAAACTAATTTTCTTATTTTTATTTTTAATTCTAAAGTAGGTGTAATTCGGATTTTTACCACCCGAAGATAACACTATGCTTCACTTTCATATTATCTTTTATTTTAACGATTTAAAATTTGGGAAGTATCTCAAATTTTATTTAAAATTGAATAATACCAAAAAAAATAAAGGATAGCTAATATGTAAGTTTAAATTTGATTAACAAAATTAATTGTAAATTATGTTGTGCCAGACAAATATAAACAGTTTGTAAACTATAAATGTATATGATTTGCATACTATTAATTTTACATTTTTGTTATATAAACTAGGAATCGAACCTCCACGAAATCGCGGGGGCAAAGAACCTCCTGACTATATTTTTTTTTAAAAAAATTGTCAACACAAGTTTTTTATTTTTGACACATGCAAATATAAATCCATAATCATCTCTAATATATTTTAAAACATGACTATCATCAAATGATGATTCAATGACTTAATAACCTTTTGAAAAGGTAATTTGGAATCTTAAAGAAGTGTTATTTTTGTTTCTCATATATGTATCTACACATTTTTAATTGTAGATAATTTTTTCTATCATGTTTCAATGTTTAGATTGTATCTTTTTGCCACTG
This sequence comes from Draba incana, assembly GCA_963576765.1. Taxonomy (NCBI): domain Eukaryota; kingdom Viridiplantae; phylum Streptophyta; class Magnoliopsida; order Brassicales; family Brassicaceae; genus Draba; species Draba incana. The sequence goes on from OY755209.1 coordinate 33,179,133, forward strand.
AAATGTGAGAGTGGTAAATGTATATTTATCTATGATAACAGAAATTAGTTATTTAAATGAAAACACATCATTTGAAGAGGTGTAACTTTTCAATTAGTAGGTAGTTATTTTATTTAATGAAAAGTCACCATTTAAAAAATTATCTTTTCATTTAGTAGACATGAAGAATGAAAAGATACAACTTTTAAAAATAACTAAATATTTTTTTAGGAGAAAATCACAACCCGAAGAATAACCATAAAAGGTTATCCAATTTGTAACTCTTGATGAGACAGTCATAATAAAAAGACGCAACTTTCCAAAACAACTACTAAATGGTTTCTTAACAATAAGTCGCAACTCAAATAAATCATAATGAAAATACCAAACTCTCCAAAATAACTACCTAACGGTTTCTTTACGGAAAGTTGCAACACAAATTATTAGGACGGTTTTTTAACAAGAAGTTCAGCTCAAATGATTAAAAGTAACCATAAAACAGTTATTTTATTCGTACTTCTTGACAAATCAGTCATAGTGAAAAAACGCAAATTTACAAATCAACTTCTAAACGGTTATTTTTTGAAAAGCCGCAACCCAAATAAAAAAACACAACCTTACGAAAAGTCGCAATCCAAATAAAAAAAAAGAGTTATTTTAATGAAAATGCACCATTTAAAGAGTTGTAACTTTTCACTTAATACGTAGTTATTTTATTTAATGAAAACTCACCATTTAAAAAATTATCTTTTTAGTTAGTAGACATGAAGAATGAAAAGACGCAACTTTTAAAAATAACTACTAAATATTTTTTTGCAAAAAAATCAAAACCCGAGGAATAACCATAAAATGGTTATCCTTTTTGTAACTCTTGACGAGACAGTCATAATGAAAAGACGCAAACTTTCCAAAACAACTACTACACGGTTTCTTAACGATAAGTCGCAACCCAAGTAAATCATAATGAAAAGACCAAACTCTCCAAATTAAAATAACTACCTAACGCTTTTTTTTATATAAAGTTGCAACTCTAATGATCTAGACGGTTTTTTAACAAGAATTTCAGCTCACATGATTAAAAGTTACCATAAAATGGTTATTTTATTCGCACATCTTGACAAATCAATCATAATGAAAAGATGTAACTTTACAAATTAACTACTAAATGGTTATTTTACGAAAAGTTGCAATCCAAATGAAAAGACACAACCTTATTAAAAGTCGCAACCCAAATGAAAAGTCACAACTCTTAAAACCAAACACTATAAATAATCCCCTAAAACCTTAAAAAATATTTATTTGTTTGGGTTTGCTATTATATACAAGATAAATAATAAGATAAATCATATTGTTTGTCCCTAAATCTAATAAAATTTTAAAACTGATTCAGAAGTTTATATATACTTTATTATAATTTACTCATTCAAACTGATTCAGAAGTTTAAACCATGTCCAATAAGCTTTTATACTAAAAACCCAACAAAAATGTAACTCGTAAAACCAAAAATACCAAAACACAGTGCTAACTGGATTTAAATAACAAAAATCTATGCTTTGATTCTACCAAAGAACTTGGCTTTCTCTTGAGAATTCCGGAAACGACATGGACAACATCTCGAAGAAGTGTCAATGAACTTAACGTTGATCTCCTCCAAAGCAACAACCCTAGGCGTCTGCTTCCCAATTGTCTGTCTCAATGTGACCACACTTTTCTTCGAAACTGCGCAACAGCCCTTGATCATCAAGTAATCTTCCTCCACTATCCCATAATGCGGGAATCCTCCCATCGGTGTTATCTCCTTCTCGGTTCCGTCAAACTCTGTCATCCCTGAGTGAGTTTCTTGGCCAGCTTTACCCAACCGGTAAACTTTCTTGTTCATCACAGTACGGTGATGATACCCGTTTTGTCCAGCTCTAGCCACCGTGGAAGAGACTCTAGCCGGATGCCAAGCACCAATACAAGCCACTTTACGGAGTCCACCGTGAGTCTTTCTTGGAAGACGAGTCACACCCCATCTTGCAACCACACCTTCGTAACCTTTTTCTTTTGTAACACCGATTATATCAATCATCTCATCTTTCTGAAAGATCGCATCAACAGGGACTTCTTTTTCGAGTAATAAACCGTACGCATAATCAACCTTTCTTGCTATATCTCCACCATTGACTTGAATCTCATCACTACAAGAAAACAGTCCATTAGTGACTACTGTTTGTGACTAATCAGTCACTAATATTTGCGACTACTTTAAGACGAATTTTCGACTGATTTGCCACGCCACTAAATGGCGTCGCACATTAGTCGCTAATTTGCGACACCAACAATTAGTCGTAAGGTAGTGGCGCAGCGTAGGGTTTGATAACGAAGCTCAATCTAGGGATTTAAAGAAACCTCTAGAGACCTTCTCGCTCAATCAAGGGATTCGAAGAATCTCTTGAGACCGACTTCCTGTTTTGACGAAGTTAATCGAATCAACACAAGAGAGAAGAGAAAACTCTTAGATTATTATTGCCAAAAAACTGTCTTACAAAGATGAATAAAAGAGGCTATAAATAAGCCAAGCTTAACCCTAAGATGAGCCTTAACCCTAATAATGTTTATTTAAATTATAAATAAATAAATATTAAAATAAGTAAAAAATCTAAATATTCTAAGACCGTAAAATACATTACTTGACGTCCAAGCTAGTTATGCTGCTGCATCAGTCTCTCCGGGTGAGAGAAGATTCGTCCTCGAATCTAAATGGTGGTAACTCTCCACTTTGAACCTCAAGTCTTCACGTGATATCTTTATCTTCTTCCGCTTTTTCCAAATATAATATTCTTCGAATAAGAGAATACGAATTTGCCTACTTTCATACAGATGAATCAACGCAATTAGATTCCTTAAACTTACGTGCCCCGTATCACGATGACCATGTATAATATTGAATGGGCCTGTTCTTTCCAAAGCCCAATTGATAACATGAACGTCTTCGTCTTCCTCATCAAGGCAAGGCTGGTGCTTACATTCTGATGGACGTGAAACAACTTGCTGAAGATCTACAACAGATCTCAACTTCTTCACCACTTGAGCTTCCCAAAAATTTATGTCATGCTCTTCAGTTTTGATGAAACCCCCGACATCGTAAATATCACTAGTTGAATCACCGATCTGATATGCAATAGAGTAATCGTCGTTGTATACATCATACACTGGCTTAGCGTACCTGTCTTCTTCGATGGGAACTTCATCATCATCATAGAGATCGAACACTGCTTGGCGCATCTCAACCTCAAATGGTGTTCGTTGCAACAACAAGATGGGTGATGGTGGCGTGATCACAGGTGGAGGAACCGTTGGCTTCAAAGTGAAATTGCGATTGTTGAATCGGAAGCTATACGTGTTGAGAAAACCATCATGGTGAACTCTACGATCAAATTCCCAAGGGCGACCAAGAAGTAAATGACATGCGTCCATTGGAACCACATCACAATATATTTTATCTTTATATGCTTCGCCGACTGAAAAAGAGACGAGAGCACGTCTCGTCACATAAACTTCACTGCCTTGTTGTATCCATGCAAGCTTATAAGGAGAAGGGTGTTCTTCATCTTGGAGCTTTAATTTCTTCACTGCGTCCGCTGCGATCACGTTCTCACAGCTACCGGGGTCAATGATAAAGTTACATACTTTACCCCCAATGGTACAACGTGAACGGAAGAGTGCGTTCCGTTCCGGAAACTCAGCTTGAAGACGAGGTGCCAAACATGATCGTCGTAACATCAACAAAGTACCCATGTCTGCGTCCAATTCCTCGATCACCTCTGTCTCATCTTCATCAAATTCAATTTCCACATCACGACCAGTAGTATCAAGAAGTAAGCCACGACGGTTCCGAGTAGGACAAGCAGATTGTCGATGTCCAAGTTCACCGCAAGAAAAGCAACGAATCGATGTGGACTTATTAGTACGTTGGGAGTCAATGGGAATAATGGTTGTATCGGGTTTCAGAGCCATCGTCTCTGTTACAGGTGGAGAATTTTTCGACTCTAAAGAAGCTCGTGTGGGGGGTGAAGAACTCCACGATGAAAAGTTACCTTTTGTCTGAGCTTCAATGGTCAAAGCTTGTTGATGTGCTTCAGAGACGGACAACGGATGGAACAAATTCAACGTGTGTTGAATCTGTTGTCGTAACCCACCAACAAAACGTGCTACGAGTTGCTGTTCGGAGTCTCGAATATCAATGCGAGTCAATAACTGAAAAAATTCAGTAGAATACTCTTCCACGGTGCGAGTACCCTGTCTCAAATTTTGCAAACGTTGAAACATCATATGATCATAATTGAATGGGAGGAACGTTTTGCGCAAGTGTTTCTTCAATTTATTCCAAGACAGAATCTTGGCTTTTCCGGCGCGAGCTCGAGTCATCTTTAATTGAGTCCACCAAGCAGCGGCGCTGTTTCGAAAACGCATAGCAATGACCGGAACACAATGATCTAAAGGAACCCGCTTGAATTCAAGGATCTCTTCGACGGTTACAATCCAATCGAGAAGCTCCTCTGCTGTTGAACCACCATGGAACTCAGGAATTTCAGACTTGAATCCTTGTTCCCATCGTTCATCAAATCTGGGGAGGCCTTCAGGGTTTTGTATCTGACCAGCAAACGGATTGTCCACGCTGTTGTGATCATCGTCATGCTCATCATCGTTATCATTGGCAGCGTTATGCTGAAGAGGGTTGTGTTGAACAGCAATTGCTTGCATAGCCACCGCGAGTTGTTGTATCTGTTCTTGAAGACGAGTAAGAGTTTGACGCGTGAGCTCGGCTTCTGTTGGTGGTGCATCGCGGCGAGGTCTGGCCATGGTAAGGGATTTGTTTTTGCTCTAATACCAACCTGGCGCAGCGTAGGGTTTGATAACGAAGCTCAATCTAGGGATTTAAAGAAACCTCTAGAGACCTTCTCGCTCAATCAAGGGATTCGAAGAATCTCTTGAGACCGACTTCCTGTTTTGACGAAGTTAATCGAATCAACACAAGAGAGAAGAGAAAACTCTTAGATTATAATTGCCAAAAAACTGTCTTACAAAGATGAATAAAAGAGGCTATAAATAAGCCAAGCTTAACCCTAAGATGAGCCTTAACCCTAATAATGTTTATTTAAATTATAAATAAATAAATATTAAAATAAGTAAAAAATCTAAATATTCTAAGACCGTAAAATACATTACTTGACGTCCAAGCTAGTTATGCTGCTGCATCAGGTAGTCGCGAATTAGTGACTACTTTGTGACACCTAAAAGTAGGTTCAGACGTCGTCACAAATCAGTCACAAATTAGCGACGCCTGGAAGACGATTATAGTAGTCGCAAAAGTGTGACGGATTTGTGACTATCAGAGGAGTCGCAATTTAGCGACGCCTCCGGAAGAGTCACTAAAGCGTCGCAAATCCTATGTCGACACAAGAAGACAAATTTATATGAATGTCGGTAAGAAAGAAAAAGAAAAAAAAACGTGTTTAATCACGAGTGAACCTAACTAAGATATTTTTTCTAACGGTAGTCGCAAAGTAGAGGCTAAACGTCACATATTTGTGACGCTTTAGTTGGCGTCACAAAGTAGTGGCAAATCTTTTTGCCTATAGATACGATTCACTCTCCCGTATGACTTACACATTCATCTCTCTCTCCCTCTCTCATTCAAAATCATACGGGATTAAAAAATATTGTAGGAGGAAAAAAAAAGATTTGGAGTGAAAAAAAAAAAAAAAAAATTTGGGAGTGAAAAAAAGGAAAAAAAAAGAAAAGAAAAATAGTTGAGGAGGAAAAAAATGTGGCCTTATTCATCACGGTCTTGGATGTACAACCGGCTCGATCCAATTACGAAAAATATATCCGCCGAATTTGTGGAGGGAGTCGAACAATTCACGAGGTTTGCAGCAGTCCAAGACTTTGCTCTCAGTAGTAGAGGTAAAATATATTGCCCTTGTGCTAATTGTCGAAATTCGCGTCTACCCAAACCAATTAATATCGTAACGAATCATTTACTTAGTAATGGATTTATTGAAGGATATTACGTGTGGACGGAACACGGGGAAGATTATAATGTAGTAGGAGTAGGTAGTAGTATTAATTACGAAAATGCTCCGTTTAGTACCGGTAATGATCAATTTAGTACGGGTAATAAAGAGATTCATGATGGTAGTAATGTTTACGCTGAAATGGTTGAAGATGCATTTCATGGTTCTACGCCATTGAATGAATATCAACTTGAACATGATCAAGCTGGAAATGATTATGTTTATGACGAACCTACTGGGGATGCAAAGAACTTCTACCAGATGTTAGACGCTGCAAATACGCCATTATATGAAGGTTGTCGAGAAGGTCACTCGCAATTATCGTTAGCGGCTCGACACATGAACATCAAATCAGACCATAATTTGGCTGAAGTTTGCATGGACTAATGGGCGGAAGCGTTTACAGAGTATTTACCTCAGCCTAATCGTGCTACCAAGTCATACTACGAGACGAAAACATTGATACGAAAGCTAGGGTTGCTGATGCAGAAATACCATGTATGCGAGGATAATTGTATGCTTTTCTAGAAAGAAGATGCTGCGTTGGAGAATTGCAAGTTTTGTGGAAAACCAAGGTATATGCTTGATACCGGAGGGCGGAAGAGAGTGCCAATTAGTAAAATGTGGTATCTTCCTATCGGTGATAGGCTGAAGAGATTGTACCTATCAGAGAAGACTGGAGCGGTAATGAGATGGCATGTTGAGCACGAGTCAAAAGACGGAGTTATGTGTCATCCATCTGATGCGGCAGAGTGGAAAATTTTTGATCAACTGCATCCCGGTTTTGCGGCGGAGACACGAAACGTACGGCTTGGATTATGTACAGATGGTTTCAATCCTTTCGGTATGTCAAAGAATCATTCGTTGTGGTCTGTGATCTTGACCCCTTACAACTTACTTCCACATATGTGCATGAATGAAGAGTATTTGTTTTTAACGGTATTGAACTCGGGACCTAATCATTCATGTGGGAGTCTTGATGTTTTTCTTCAGCCGCTCATCGAGGAGCTAAAAGATTTATGGAATAATGGAGTCGAAGCGTACGATGCGTCATTACAGCAAAACTTCAACCTGAAAGCTGTTTTATTGTGGACGATTAGTGATTTTCCAGCATATGCTATGTTGTCGGGATGGATGACACACGGAAAACTAGCTTTTCCTATTTGCAAAGAAGATACAAATGCTTTCTACTTGCAAGCTGGTCGGAAGACGTGTTGGTTTGATTGTCATAGAAGATTTTTGCCGCAAGATCACCCGTTACGAAGGAACAAAGTTAATTTTCGAAAGGGACGTAACGAAATAAATTTGTATCCACCAGAATCGTTGACAGGCGAACAAATATATAATAGTATACAATATAGCGGAGCAAAAAAACGTCTGAATGTGGTGGAAATGGACATAAAAAAAAACCTCCAGGCTTGGAGATTGGCATAATTGGCATAAAGAAAGCATTTTCTGGGAGCTATCGTACTGGGTGGATCTGAACCTATGACACTGCCTTGACGTGATGCATATCGAGAAGAACTTTTTTGATAACATCATGTATACTGTGATGAATGTGAAAGAAAGATCTAAAGACACGGTGAAGTCAAGACTAGATATGGACAGACATTGCCACCGACCTGAACTGCGGGTGGATGTTTATGGGAATGCCCCATTCCCTATTTGGAGATTGTCCACAAGAG